>JAACJM010000036.1:0-554968 GCA_013368315.1 Tetrapyrgos nigripes
CTTCCAAGCGATGATGAACACTATTTTCAAGGATCTCATCGACCAAGGAAGATCGTCATCTATATGGACGACATTTTAATATTCATCCCATGACCTAGAAGAACATCGAGACCTGGTCCGAACAGTCCTACAATGACTACGGGACAACGACTATACGCCAAACCCGAAAAATGTGTATTCGAAGCAGACAAGGTCGACTTTTTGGGACTGATTGTCTCCCACGACACTTTGGCAATGGACCCAGCCAAGGTAGCGGGAGTACTTGAATGGCCAATCGCCCAAAACAGTAAAGGAAGTACAGGCCTTCTTGGGTTTCGGGAACTTCTACAGACGTTTCATCAAGGACTTTTAGAAAAAATGCAACGACCTCTCTTCGATCTGACGAGGAAGGACAACCACTGGAACTGGGGAACAGAGGCCAAGAAAGCCTTCCAATCCCTCAAAACGGCCTTCATGTCCAAACCTGTTTCTACTAATGCCAGATCACACGAAGCCATACTGAGTAGAAGTAGACGCATCAGACTACGCAACAGGGGGAATACTTATGCAAACTGGAGAAGACGATCGATGGCATCCAGTCGCCTACATCTCTAAATCCCTCTCCAAAACTGAACGAAACTACGACATCCATGACAAGGAACTACTGGCAATCATATGAGCATTGAAGCATGGAGACACTATTTGGAGGGAGCCCCCCACACTATTGAAATCTTCACAGACCATAGGAATTTGGAGTATTTCCAGACCGCCCAAAAACTCAGTCGACGACAAGCACGATGGGCATTGTTCCTCACACGATTTGAGTTTTCCCTCCTACATAAACCAGGAAGTCTCAACAAAGCTGATCCGTTGTCTAGATGATCAGATCACAGAGTTGGGACCAAGAACGACAACGCCGACAGGATCCTCCTTGATCCCAAATTCTTCCGAATTCGAGCAACTAGACAAGGAACAGTAACCGCCATAGGAGACGTAGAACTACGACGGAGAATCAAGGAATGCCCCAAAAGGGATCTAGAGGTAGTAAGTGCCTTAGATGTCATTCTATGGAACGGACCACGTTCGCTGGTGAAAAATCTACAGGAATGGAACTACAAAGATGGAATCATCTTATTCCGAGGGAAAATTTACGTACCGGCGGACAACGATCTCCGTCGGGATATTGTAAAACTACACCACAACTCCATAGCAACAGGACACCCCAGACGATACAAAACTTACGAACTAGTCAGCAGAGAATTCTGGTGGCCGGGAATGTCGGTCTTCGTCAGAGACTATGTAACTGGCTGCGCCAAATGCCAGACGACGAAAACTAACAATCATCCTACTCGGATCCCCTTAATCCCCACCGAAATTCCAGAACGTCCTTTTGGAACCATTACTACCGACTTCATCACTGATCTCCCCAAATGTAAAGGGTTCAATGCGATTCACGTCACAGTTGACAGGTCGACGAAAACGGTCATCATATCACCGTGTACAAAAACAATTGACAGCGACGGCACGGTCAATCTCCTACTTAACAACACATGGCAGCGGTACGGACTATGGGATAAAATGATATCTGATCGCAGACCACAGTTCGCTAGCAAAGTCATGGCCGCGGTCCATGAAAAGTTAGGCATAACTTCAGCCCTCAGTACAGCTTACCACCCACAGACCGACGGAGAGTCGGAACGATACAACCAAGAACTGGAACAGTTCTTATGCATTTTCTGTAACTACCGACAAGAAGACTGGGTGGACTATCTACCCTACGCCGAGTTCAGTCATAACACCAGAATCCATTCAGCAACAGGAAAGTCGCCATTCGAACTCCTACACGGATACCAACCACGTTTTTTCCCATCATTCACCCCAACCTCTAACCTACCAACGGTAGAGAAACGACTTGAAAACCTCAACCAACTCAGGGATGAACTCAAAGCAAGCCTGACGTTGGCAGCCGAAACAATGAGAACACAGTATGGAAACCATTCCATGTCTTGGACAGGGTACAAAGTTGGGGATAAGGTGCTACTGGACGGAAAAAACCTAAAGACAACAAGACCCAAAGCTAAGTTGTCCGATCGTCATCATGAGGTAATTAGCCAAGTCAACTACAAGTTGAAATTACCAACGACCTGGCGTATACACCCCATTTTTCACACATCCTTATTAACGCTGTACGTCGAAACGAATGCTCACGGACCAAACTACCCCGAACCCCCTGTGGAGCTACTGGACGCGGACGAAGAATACGATGTCGAAATGATACTAGACTCGAAACTGACCAGAAACAGAAAAGGGACTCAATACCTCATCAAATGGTTGGATTATCCCGACTCGGAGAATACCTGGGTACCTACGTCAAACCTAACCAAGGTAAAAGACATGATCGAAGAATTTCATCAGAAACATCCCCGAGCTTACCAACACTAACGGCGTCTACTGTCACAACCTAACGGACAGCGACTTGGCCGCCTCCCATTACCACAGACAAGAACTCGTTAAAAGGCAGCCACATCGAACCCAAACGACAGAACAAAGCTCAATCACATCCTACCAGACACCTCTTCACCCTCACACTACACCCCTACCATGTCTACACCCATTGCCATCACAGTCTCAACTAACACCACAACGACGATCAACCCACTGACGGACAACACCGGACGCTGCAGATACGGTCTACGTTCAGGCCGGTGTTGCAGGTTAGACGATGGACACATGGGGAGGCACAGTGGATGTAATCAATGCATCTGGACAGGACGTGAGTTGTCAAAACAATGCAAGTTAGGAGCGGGACACCGGTCGAGATGCACTACCTACCGATCTAACCTCCGAGCGAACGAGCGGAACAACCTAGGATGGGAGGAAACGTTGAGTTAAATTATGTCAACAACAACAACGGATGGGGTACATGGGAAGGGACAGGATGGGGTGAACCTGAACCAGACCTAACAGGATGGGGCACCTTCCCCAATGACTTACCGAAAACTTGGCCAACTATATGGGGGTTGGACAAAAGGATCAGAAAACAATGGACGAAGCAGTGGACCATTCGGCTTCTGAGCTCCGGTGAAAGCTCAACCTAAAAAGGGGGGTAGTGTCATGAATCGCCTCCCGCCTTCTTCATTTTCTTTCTATTACCTATTCACTTTCCGTTCTATTCCCTTCTATAAACCCATAAAACACTAATTACTTCTCATCATCGTCCATCCGATCTATGACTCACTTCTTCGTTCCCTTTATCTCCATGGACATTCCCACATATATACTCCTCTACTTGACTCACACTCTTATCTCCTCCGATCCCTTTAACTCCATGGACATTCTCACATATTCACTTCTCTCTTATATATATCGTAGATCTCGTAGCTAGGTTCCTCAGTCTGTTCACTTCGTCTCCACTCCGCTCCTAGTACAGTGCAGTGTTGAGCATAGTCAGCTACTCGCTCTTCTCTCGTCTTTATTATCTCTCTACATCTCTCTCGTCTCTCATATCTTGTCAATCTATCTTGTTCATTGTGTGACTTGGGTGGTTAATTGCTAAGTGACAACGTTCTTGACACCTTTATGCTTTATAACCCAAGTTTTACAACCAATGCCTTTGCACTATTTTATTGTGATTTTATGTAGAAACCTAATAAGTACCATGTACTTCATTAGTTAAATCTTTTGTGCATTATGTGCATTATAACCCATACCTCACTGAAGGCTCACTGTGCATGCTTCAAGTCCTATCCTTCCAAATCGGTGATCTTTGGATACACTGGCCTTTCTTGTGCAAAACAAATGCCAGTTCCTCAGCATGGCTATAGGTAGACCATTGAATAATTTGGAGAGGAATTTGCTGGAATGGCAAGTCAAGTGCTATGGCTGTTGCATACCTTCATCTTCCTTGCATCAAATGCATGTAAAATAAATGCCAGTTCCTCAGCATTACTATAGGGAGACCATTGAATAATTTGGAGAGGAATTTGTTGGACTCGCAAGCCAAGTGCTATGACTGATGTGCTTTCATCTTCCTCACTGTATGTCAGCTCATGAACAGACCATCTAATTAGTCTCAAAAAAACAAACAATTCCAAGCAGATCTTTCCTTCTCGTACTCAATGTCTGGTACCAAACAGCATGAGGGCCTGTGGTTCTGGGTTCCAGATTGTATCAAGGAGAAATGAAAACCACTTGAGGATAGTGAAAAGCATGGGTATGCAGGTTTTTGACAGATTGGGAGGTACGGGTTTGACGGGTACAGGTATGGGTCAGTGTATCTGAACCCACTGCAAACCCATGACCTATTGGTGGGGTGGACAACCCTCATATCCACCCAATATTATCAAATTTCTCACACAAAAAGGACCAATATTTAACTCATTCATTTACTTTATGGTGTGAAACGTTGGTGAACCAACTCGTTATGCATTGTATCCCATGGGTCAGGCCTATGACCCATCTGCCCTGTTCAAACCCTTGACCTGTCTGGACAGCTACAGGATTTGGCAGGTACAGGGATGGGTCAAAAAAATTTACCTGTGGGATCCTGGTGCTGTTTCCTACTTGAGGATGATGATGGATGTTGGGAAGATGAATTGAAAGGAGAGGTAGCTGTAGAGGTGTTTCTATGATTGAGGTCAGTTAGTCTTAGGGAGATTCCAAAGAGTTTGCCTGGGCTTAGTGAACTGCAGGGGTATCCTGCAGGTACTTTTGGCTGTACCCATACCTGTACCTCTCAGAAGGGTATGGGTTTTTGGCGGGGTTGACAGGTACAGGTAACCCATGAGTTGCAAGGTGTATATATGCACACTACTTATTTGTAGACTATACTTACCATGATAGCTATTTTTTTTTAATGCATGCTGCTGTGGTTTTTGTATTGTTGAAGCATTCAGCCACAAAAATTGACGTGTCACCTACTATATTGGGATGATGCACATGGCCAGGCTGCAAACAATATCATTGTAAAAAACAGTTCTATTAGACAATAAAAATCATGTAAAATATACAGTAGGATTATGTGTACTGATACCTAGGTGGGGATATGGCGGGTCTGCTCTATGGGTAGGGGTCAACACGGGTTTCAAAATCCATACCTGTGACCTGTGGCTACCTGCATAACCCCTGCTTTTCACTACCTGGGCTTACTTTGCGATTATCTACAGAAGGGTTGTCAATGCCAATGACAATCTTGTATTCTCTGCAGAAGTTGTTTGGGAAGGATTTGGATGGGAAAGAATGGCCTTGGAAAGAGACATTAAATATCCATGTGAATGATTGACACAGGGAGATTTGGGTGAAGACAACAGGAGCCAAATTTCAGCTCATTAATGGTTGACTTTGCTAATTTCTCACAGTCCCAACAAAGGGCCTTGCACTTGGGACACACTTTGGACTGGAGGATCCTTCTTTGAATTCCTTGTGTTGTGATGATGCTACCATCCAGCCAGGTAGCAAAGAAAGGTCAGCTTTGTATCAAGTAGTTCAGAGAGTGTATGCACCTTGATCTGCCCTCAGACACTCAAGGTCTTTTCCTGGACCACCTCTGGGAATCTGAGAAGTCAATGCATTCCATTCTGCATCTCCAACAATAGCTTCGATTATGGCAATTCACTCATGAAATATGGGTCATAATCTTCCACTTCAATAATAGGATTGTTAAGCAGGCATGGTACGGTCCTGTACACTACTAAACGCAGTGGCAACTACGCTACTTACCTGGGGATAAGTGATAGCTTGTTAGGCTTGTTAGAGGCTTGTAGAGCAATGTGGGTTAAGTATAAAACTTATTATTTGGAGGACTATCTACGAGTTCTTATATACCTTTGAGGAGGTACAAATACATGTAAACTAATACTAGAGTAACAATAAGGTTCTATTGTACTTGATAGTACAATGCTGGTTTCGTACACTATTGTCGTACTACATTTATTGTTCTATTTATAACTACTACTATTGTTCTACATAGATGACGTTGATGGCTGCAACTGAATGTGCCAATTCAACACTCCCCCTTGCTAAGCAGCACGGTAGTGCATGTAAGCATAGGTAGGCGCTGTAAGCAGCCATGGAAGGAAGGGATCAAGTGCCTCAACATTTTCGATGTGATTTATAGGACTTTCTTCAATTATAAAACTGAAGCCCTAATTGTTTCCTGAACTTTTCAAACTTTACTCGATCGAGAGCTTTAGTGAGTAGGTCTGCAGGGTTATTACTTCCTTCAATGAAGAATAACTTGACTGTCTTGTCGATGACTTTTTCTCGAACAAAATGATATCGAATATCAATGTGCTTGGTATGCTTATCCGTGACAGGGTTTGATGCAATAAAAATTGATCCCTGATTGTCACTGTAAATTGGAATAGCGTGGAGAGGATATTCAATTTCACTAAGAAGAGTCTTGAACCAGCATACTTGTCGACTGCAGTCACTAAGTGCCATGTATTCAGCTTCAGTCAAAGATAGGGCAACTGTCTTTTGTTGTCTAGATGTCCAGCTAAATGGTGCTTGGGCTAATTGTAGAAAGAAGCCAGTTTGAGATTTGCGAGATCCAGGATCTGATCCCCAATCGGAGTCTGTATAGGCTGATAAGCCTTCTCCCCCTCTACTGTTGTACACAAGAGCATATTTTCTAGTGCCAACGAGGTAACAGCAAATGTCTTTCGCCTTATTGTAGTGTTCTTGTGAGGGGTTTGCAGCAAATTGTGCAAGTTTTGTGACAGCAAAGGATATATCAGGACGTGTTCCTAACATTAAGTAGAGTAAGGATCCGATTATCTCCTGATAACTTTGACGAAGAGTATAATTGACAGGAGCGTCTTCTGGAAGAGGAAGAGGGTGATAATTGGCGGGTAATGGAGTAGCAGAAGCTTTCGTGTTTTGCATTCCATATGTTTCTAGGATTTTATCCAGATAAGCGCACTGGTCTAAAGAGACCTTGCTGCCTTTCCTGGTAATTCTCATCCTAAGGAATTCTTTGGCATCGCCTAGATCCCTACATTCCCATCTCTTCATAAAGTTTCCTTTGAGTCGTAAAACTAAGGTTTTGTTAGCTCCACAGAATAGAGTGTCATCCACATAGACTACGGCAATAACAATAGAATTTTCAATAAGATTATTGTTAGCGTTATAGTGTTTGTGAATGAAGATTCCGGCGTCGGAAATGATTCATTTAAAACCAAGTTCCGCCATGGACTTATCAAGACTTTTCCACCACGCAAGTCCTGCTTGTTTGAGTCCGTAAAGAGCACGAAGAAGCCGGACGACTTTATGCTCTTGTCCTTTGATTTTAAAGGCTTCTGGTTGTTCCATATAGATTTCTTCATCGAGTAAGCCATATAAGTAGGCTGATCAGACATCGACACCAGACACGTGCCAGCCCTTAAGTGCAGCTAAAGCGAAGATTAAGCGCACAGTCTCGAATCAGACAACAGGCGAATATATTTGATCAAAGTCTATGCCTTCAATCTGTGAAAAACCTTTTGCAACGAGTCTTGCCTTTTTACGACCATCAGACTTGATGTTGAAGACCCATCGGTTTTTGATAACTTTCCTATCTGTAGGTCTTTCGACCAATTCATAGGTGTCGCGCTTGTGAAGAGCCTCTAGTTCTTTGCGGCAAGCTCAGCTATAGGTAAGCGAGCAATATCTTTGAATGTCCATTCGCGAATATTACGAACATTCGGTTGATTCCCATCATTCTGAATAAGCAAGTGGGAATCAATTTCTCCAGGAGCAATTGCCTGCATAAGCAAGAAATTTATAGATACTCCCCCTTCCCGGCATGGTTCTGCCATTTCTTCTGATTCAGGACGTGCAGAGTCATCACTCTCGGCTTGCTGCTCCCCCTGGGGTGCGCTTCCGGATGCAGAACTAGGTCCGGGAACCTGTTGCTCTGCAGCTTGTTGACGTCGGTTCTCTCTCCGAGCGTCTCTCTCTGCTTTAGCTTTTGCTTCCGCTCTTTTATCAGTTGCGATTTGAGGTTCAAGATCGCGTGTAACTTGTATGGGGTGTTTATCTCCGTACCGTTTGTTTGGTTCACTAACACGCTCGCTTCGACGTGTTGGTTCTCCGTAATTCCGTCTTGGTCTAGTGACTTTTCGAGGTGCCGCAGGAGGTGGTGTCTCCCTTGGAGGTGGCATTATAGGCCTTCTAGGTTCTAAGTCACTATCCGGGGATGAAGGCGGTGGATCCTGTTCAGGTTTGTCGTCACAAAGCTGATCAGGTCTCCTTATGGAAGGGATGCGAGAAGGACAATGATTAAAATCTTCATCATCATCGTCAGGGCTTGGTTGTGGTAGAGGAGTGTCATCACTTTGCGATGACTCAATAGGAAGTTGTTTTGAGCCACGAGATTGAGTTTTACATCGAGGAAAGAAGTCTTCCTCAAACACGGCTTGCGGGGATGTAAATTCCGCATTGTTTGTACGCATGAAAAGATTTCCACGTTCTCCCGGTGCTACACCAAGATACATCATGAGTTCTGACTTGGAAGCGAGTTTGTTCTTTCGAGTTTCCTCAGGTTTAAAGACATAAGCTCCACAGCCAAAGACTCGCAAATGATCGATACGTGGTTTTTCCTTTTCAAGCATTTCAAATGGAGGTATCCATTTGTGTCGTCGTAAGGGAGTACGTCGATAGACATACAATCCATGACAGACAGCATATTCCCACCAAGATTCAGGTAGACACACTAGCTTCATCATTGTCAGTGCCTTATCCATTAGAGTGCGTATAAAGCGCTCTGCTCAACCATTCTGTTGATGAAGGATTCTAATACCCTTATCGAGTAACATTTCTCGGTAGGTACCTTTGATGAATTCACCACCCATATCCGACATCCACTGTTCGACTTTCGTCTTATATTGAGTTTCTACCATCGCAAGGAACTGGCGAGTGGCAGTCAGTGGTTGTTTCTTGTCTTTAAGAAGTCGTATCCAAGCATCTGAAGTGTAATCATCAAAGAAGACGATTATATACTTGTACTTGTGGTAGGATATCGTGGGGAATTCCTTCAAATCCGTATGGATAATTTGGAAAGGACAAGTAGCACGTTGTTCATTGGGAGTTTTGCCTTCAAGACATCCTTTGCGCAAAGGAAGCTCCTTTGGAATGATGAATTCAGGAGTGCCAAGGGTGTGTTGTCAGACATGTTTTAGAACATCACGAGAGGGATGTCCTATACGACGATGTAAGATCTCGTAGTTGATAAGATAAATCAAAAGATTGGCTTTAGAAGCGACAATTTTCGACTTGTGTGGAAGATAGTATAGCGTTTCTTCCGGTATACGCTTTGAGAAAGTCAAGAATGTTGTATTTCTCGAGATGGTGATATGATCGGAGTTACTGCGCATAAACATGTTGTCATTTAAGAATTGACCGACAGATAAGAGTCGTTGATTTAGATCGGGAATGTAATAGACCAGATATAATTTCATAACTCTTTTACGTTGAGAGATCAGGACTGTTCCGGATGCACGAATATTCGTGAAACCATTGGCAGTTTTCACTGGAATTGGTTTTATATAACTCAATTCAACAAAGTCATTAATGTCGAACGTAAAATGCGCTGATGCTCCAGAGTCAAGTAACCATCCATCACCGAAGTGGATTTTGACAGTGTTAGATCTCTTCTTCTTACACTTCTGGCATAATGAAAACAAGGTGCCACAGGCACATAAATATATTTTGTTGCTGCCAGGGCTAGTGTACAGTTCATTATAAATAAAAGGGGTTGTAGAACCCAGAGGAGCGGTATGTAATAAATATATACATGAAGAACCTGCTTCCATATTACGAGCTGCTGGAAAAAGCACATCAGTACTTTTATTCATAAGATCTGAAGTGAGATCTGACCTGAGATAACCGTTGTCCATGCCAGACACCTCAGAGTCTAGGGACCAACCATAATTATTTGCGGCATTGACAGTAACCATGGCGGGGGTAGAAGGTCGTGGACTTGGAAGTCTGTCTGACCAGGTTACCTCTACGGGTGATGTAGGGAGGCTCATCCTGCTGAGCGATGGCGGAGTCAACATATACTCGAGGTCGCTGGTGTCGGATAGGCTCGGAGACATGCTCCGGAGTTCTGGCATTGAACTCAGAGTCGGGACTCTGGATGGTATTTCCTCCGCCATTTCCATTCCTCCTAGTCCGATTGTTGCGTCTCTTTGCCAATCGAGCAGCTCGTTGTACCTTCCATCCTCGTTTTTGAGATGAGGAGTTAGCCATTCCCATCCTGTTGAAGTCCTTCCAGGTGTTGGGCTTACAGCACGACTGGAGGGTAAGGACTGAGTGGTCATGCCACTGGGATGTGCAGGCAGTGAGCCACTTGGCATCTCGTTGCGGAATGCAGCAAGGCGTTGGACCAGTGAAAGAGTGCCCGTTGATGCACCGGTGTTCACTACTGCTCGGAATGGAGTTGCTATCTCCCCAAGGATGTGAAGAGGGTCCTCGGGATTCTGGAATCTCTCCCCAAGGTGAATTCCGCACTCCAGTATATCGGCAGCAGGATCCGAGGCAAGTCGGTCGATAAGTGGAACAGGGGTCCTGGTGTCCTGCGATACCTTTACACCTGACTCCGTCGTTGTGGAGCCAAACACACTTCCGAGTTCCGAAGTGTTCACCAGAGTGTCCTCGTTCCAACTGGCATCTTCTTCCTGAGCACATTCCATATCGGCATCTGAACCAGTCTGAGTTCCGATGGAACGAGTAAAGGCATCATTCCAGTTGTCATTACATCCCCAACCATCAGAGGATGATTGGAGATTATTCCAATAGATGCGTTCTGTGAGAGTGCATTTGGGACGAGGAGCGGGGGTAAGGGGAGTGAAAGAGGAAAGATCAGGGTGAGACATGATGACATCCTCAAGAGTAGCAACAGTCTCACCAGATGGTCTTGCGCCAATATCGCGTGCAAGATTGATAGCTCTTTTGGTACCTGTGAAAAAGGCATCAAAAGGCTTTTCCATTTCCATGTGAAGTATGGCTTACGGGAATCAACTGCAGCGGGCATGTCGACGACGGTGACTGTGTGCATCATGAGAGACATATCACCATGAACGAGATGTGCTTGGCCCTGTCTCTTGGCCTGTTCATTCTTCCCAGCTTGACCTCCTCGACGGAAATGAGCTTTTCTCTTGCCCTTTCCTTTGCCCTTTCCCTTGTTATCTCCGTTAGAGCCACTGGCTCTGTTAGCGCCGCTGCTGCTGCCACTAGGGCGCTGCTGCTGCTGCTGCTGTTGGAAACTAGGATTACTGTCCTTTCGCTTGACAGCAGAAAGATGGTTGGCATGTGCTTTCCCCTTGAAAGCTCCTTGGCGAGATTCCCAGATATTGACAATCTCGCTTTGCAGTTCATCAAGATTTTGATTGTCGATTTGAGAGATGGAACATTGAGTATATTGATTGATAAGATACTCATATCTGGGAGGGAGTTTCGATATGATGAACATGACGATGAGGAAATTGGTGACTTTCATAATGGAGGTTTTTGTGGAGTCATCAGCAGAGATACCGGTGGCACTAACCCTATTGAAGTGCATGCGAATAAGCTCGACTGCAGCACTAGGATTAGCGTCGTTAGGAATGATGATGGAAGTAGCACGTTTAAAGTCGGTGTAGACTGCGGAAACTCCAGGTTTCCCGTAGGTCTTCTTGAGGGTAGTCCAAATTTCTTGGCACTAGTCAAACCAAGTACCTTCTGACGAATGGGAGGAGAAAGACGAAGTTTGATAGACCCAATGGCCTTATTGTTCTTCTCGTCCCAGTCGGCCTGTTTCTTTAGAGCCGCCGTGATAGCCTCAGCTTGAGCCGCTGTATCTTCAGCAGATAGAGGAGAGACGGTACTCACTTCAGCATCACTAGGGCGATCAGAACCAAGGACTGAACTAAGTCCAGTGGCCTGGAGCCAGGAAAGAAGAATGTCAGCCCAGATGTTGAAATCAACACCAGCAAAGACAGGTACAGTGGTCATCAAAACGTTGGAAGACATCTTTGATAAGTTCTGGGGAGGTCAACTGTCAGCATTTATCCATATGCAGCATAAGAAGGCAGCAATAAATGCGCCATGCGAAAGTGAAGAGAGGCAGCGATGAACGCGCCATGACAGTGACTACTCCCCTAGATCGTCAACAACTGCAGATGGACATAAGTCCTGCGCTGTTGAACATATCGTCAAGCCATTAAAGGCGACGCAGGCTGCCACAAAGGGCGCCACAGGCTGCCATGAAGGCGCCATCCAGGTAGTATGCGAAGTCTATGGTTTGCAGCCATTGAAGGCGCTCCCAAGGGCCTTTGGGGCCCATAACCTGTTAAGCAGGCATGGTACGGTCCTGTACACTACTAAACGCAGTGGCAACTACGCTACTTACCTGGGGATAAGTGATAGCTTGTTAGGCTTGTTAGAGGCTTGTAGAGCGATGTGGGTTAAGTATAAAACTTATTATTTGGAGGACTATCTATGAGTCCTTATATACCTTTGAGGAGGTACAAATACATGTAAACTAATACTAGAGTAACAATAAGATTCTATTGTACTTGATAGTACAATGCTGGTTTCATACACTATTGTCGTACTACATTTATTGTTCTATTTATAACTACTACTATTGTTCTACATAGATGACATTGATGGCTGCAACTGAATGCGCCAATTCAACAAGGATTTCTTCAAATTCCTGGCATGGATCAATTGGAGGCTCAAATAGAGCAGGATCATCTATGCCATTGTCAGGCTCTGGCTCAGGTTGATATTGAGGCCTTGGTTCAGGAGGTATGGGAGGGTCTTCCTGTGGTTCAATGTGAGCTGTTCCCAGAGCTTGACCTCTGCCTCTGCAATGTAAACAATCACAGCTAGTTGAGAGTACCTGATGAGCAGGAATATTTGCAAGCTGGTTGTGAAGGTCAGCTGGCAAATGTTGAAACCTATTTGCATAGTTCTAACATACTTTATATAAGAAAGTTGGCTAATATATGAACAGACAAACTTACCTGTCCATCTACCTGCATATCATTGTTCCTGATATTAGAAGAGCCAGCAGTTGTAGTTGATGGCCCTGCCAGAGTATTCTTATATAGCAGAGAAATAAAGGATAATCAATTGTTTCACATAAATATTTACAATTTTTAAGAAAGCTTACCTGTTGATGGGGTCTTCCACATGCTCTACTTGGGCCTGGCATTTTGGTGACAAATCTCAGATCTGTGCAGCAATGCCCTGAGTTAGCTGATACTGATGAACTGTTAAGTCCAGGCAGATCCTAGCGTTAGGAAACACGTCAGACCCGAGCGGAAGTCTTATTGGGGTTTTTGGGAAAGGATAAAGATGAATCCGGGCGGAACCGGTAGTCTCTGAGATCGAAGTATAAGGAAGACATGGAATGGAATCTGTTAGGACAGTACTATGTTGTCTGAAGTCAGATGAAGTTAGGAGACCAGCTAATTCGATTTTAGACTTAAGCTATCTACTACAAAGTTGCTAGCTTAAGTACTACTTTGGAAACTATCTGAATGAAGAGGAGTAAGATAGGGATGGTTCAGAAATAAAGGAAAAGCACATGGTGCTATTGGAGATGGATGGAGTACTGCGGAACAAAGTGGAAACAAAGTGGAACGGATTGGAGATGAAGTGGAGTAAGTTTGGAGATTAGATACGAGCTATCCAGTAGTTATCCAAAATGAATCACGGGTTCCCGGATGGGATCCGTTTGTGGAGATTAATAGTGGAGCTCGGATATGAAATCGGAAATGAATGATTGGAAAGTGTTCAGGATGGAAGGGAATAAAGTTCGAAATAAAAGAAAGAGAAGTTCGGAAAACAATCGGATGCGGTCAGAAAGATGTACAGAGGCATAGATCTTACAGTATCCCCCTCTTAGGCCTCGAGCCCTCGAGAGGCATGGAAACGAATAGTAATCAGTCAGGATGAAGTTGAAAAGACAATAGAAGAAAAAGGAAAATGAACAATGGAATCGGAAACGAATGGAAATGATCGGAATTGTGAATGGTTTCTAAATTAAGTAATTGGTAACAAAATGAACGGGAAACAATAAGGATGGTCCGTGCGTGAATTTGAAAATGTATAAAAGGGAGAAGTCCTTGGAAGCAGGGCAAAACCAACTTCACCGTTATCGATGTCTTCCACCACCTCCTACGTTCCCCTTGACGTCTCCATGCTCCTGACGGAGTATACGACCGAATGGACACCATCCAATGCGAAACCTCCGGCTCCTGTGCAACCCGAACCTTTGGTGGAGAAAATGATCGATGATAGTATGAGGGTGACGGAAAAGCATCGGGTCCGTCAGGAAAATAAAAATGGTGTGTGATCTTTTTTGAATTGGGTTTTCCACAGATGCTAACGGAATCGGCTTTAGCTCGACAAGCACATGAAGCTCTGATGGAGGAATACGAGGCTGCGCAGGAGTTGATGGAGTTGTGGTTGGAGCAGCGGAAAGACACGGAAAAGGCGAAGAAGGAGGAATTGGAGGCTGAGGAGAGGAAACAGCTGGAGGAATGGGCAAGGAAGGAGAAGGAACAGACGGAATGGGGTCCAGAGGTGGAAATGGAGCATTCCGATGCGGGCCCGTCGGAGAAGGCGAGAGGAAAGAGAAAAGCGAATTCTGGGCTGAGTAGTCCTCATGCAGCTCGGAAGCGACGTAGGGACGAGGGATCTGGAGATGATGACTCGGAAAGCGAGGAAGAGGTTGAGGTGGAGAAGGGAGAAGCGTATGCTGAGGTACGTGGTTTTTCCGTTTTTCTACCTTCGGATTGTGACCTTAATTTTCTGTAGCGGTGTTCCCAGTGTACCTGGCTCAGTTTGGAGTGCACGTCCCAAGGTGGCGGGAAACGTGCTTGCGAGCCCTGCGTGGCATCACGTGTGGGGTGTAGCTTCACCGGTCAGAAGGCCATCATTCCCGACGTCTCGACCCTTTGTGCCATACAGTTGGCCCAACTTCGTCGCCTCATCCATATGGGGAATGTTCTAGAAGCGATCGCGGAAGCGTCAGATATCCCACTTCCCAAATTGGAGGATGAGAAGTGGACGGGAATGGAGGCAAGGTTGCTGGACATGCCGGATTCGCTCAGAAAGCCTAAGAAGAAGGGAAAGGGGAAGAAACCAAGATCAAAGGCAGTGGTAGAGGAAGATTGAAGAAAGGGACGGATGCGCGCCAGACGCGATGGACACAAACAATTGTATATAGATTTTTTGTAATGGATACTCGACTGGACCCGGATGGGCAAAAAACTTTCTTGGAACAAATTTTTGAGTGAAGTTAAGATGTGATCGGAGTAAAAGGAAAAAATGAGAAAAAATAGAATAAATCGAAATTAGTGAAGAGCGCTGGAAGAGACGGAAAACATCGGAAAGATGAGGATTAAGATGAAATTGGAAGAGGACCGGGTTTGTTCAGATTTTTCTGATGGTACTCGTCTATAGCTTCTTTGGCTGTAAGCTCATCCATGGGAAGCCAGGAAAATTCTTCGTCAGTGCCTTCGTAACCAGACCACTGTACCAAATATAGTAGAGGACATTTCCGACAGCGCCAATCGATTTTCGAGTCTAAGATTTCAGTGATTTCATATTCAAGTTCACCTTCAATCTCAACCAGAGCGGGCGGATCTGGAATACAATTCGGAATCGTGTTGGGAACAGCGGGTTCGAGTTGGGACACATGGAAAACTGGATGGATACCACGGAGATAGTCAGGGAGCTTTATGGCATAGGAAAGAGAGCTGGGGCGAGAGATAACTTTGAATGGGATGACCAAGGATCGGGGCGGAAGTAAAAGCGTGCTTAAGGTAATCGAAAGATTCCTGGCATGCCTGTGTCCATTTCCACTGGATAGCTTTTTGGGTGAGACAGGTTAGGGGTATGACGATATCCGAATAATTGAAGATGAAGCGTCTGTAAAAATTACAGAAGCCTAGGAAGGATTGTATATCCCGGACCTTCTGAGGAACAGGCCATTCTAGGATAGTTCGGATTTTAGAAGGATCCATTGTTAACCCTTCAGGGGAGAGAATGTAGCCTAGATACTCCACGGTATCAACGGAAAAGAAGCATTTTTCGGGGTTAACAAAGAGCCCGTGTTCTCGGAGCCGACGGAATACTTCACGAACATGCTTCTGATGATCCTCCTCATTGTCGGAATAGATCAGGACGTCGTCGAGATAGACGATGATGGTAACGTCGAGGAGATCCTTGAGGATGTCGTTGATAAATCGCTGAAAAGCGGCGGGAGCATTACTGAGACCAAAAGGCATCACTTTCCATTCGAAGGATCTGTAGCGGGTCCGGAAAGCAGTTTTCCATTCATCCCCTTCGGCGATATGGACCAAGTGGTAAGCGTGATGGAGAACCAACTTGGTATAGATTTTCGCGCGCCGGGGGGTGTCTAAAAGCTCGGAAATAAGTGGAAGCAGATACCTATCCTTCTTCGTGATGGCATTGAGGCCACGGAAGTCAACGCAAAGCTGAAGCTCTCCGCTTTTCTTCTTCACAAAGAGGACTGGAGCCATGAAGGGCGAGGATGAAGGTTTGATAAAACCTATAGTCAGATGTTTGTCGATAAATTTCCGTAATTCTCCTAATTCCCTGTCGGATACCGGATAAATCCGGGCAATCGGCAGAGCTGCACCCTTGACAAGATCAATCTTGAGGTCGTAGGGACGATGCGGAGCCAGTTTATCTGAAAGTCCTTCATCAAACACATCAGAATAGTCAGCTAAGTATTTGGGAGCCTTTGGAGAAGGTGGGGTTCCCGAATTTGAGGCTTTCGCATGAACCTCAGCATCCAGGGTTAACTGGAGCACCATTGGTTCGAGCTGATCCTGTTTGCAACAGCAAATGAAAGCTGCTGCTCCGATGATGCTAATGCGGGTGTCGTCAACGGAAGACGCCATTTGCGAGATGGAAGGATAGGAATAGATGGGTTCGTACAGCCATGATGATTTAGAACGAATTGGTGGCGTTGAAGCCGGAAGTGGTGTGGAAACCGGAGAACCCGGGTCAGCCTCAGAGGGCGACACACAGGGTTCAGAGCTCGGGGTAACAGCAACCAGTTTGGGGTCACGGAATTCGATGTTTCCTTTTACCCAGTCAACCGATGGGTTGTAGTGGGAAAGGAAACTATATCTGAGGACTCCCTTACAAGTTGAGTCGAGATTAGTGACATAAAAGTCAAGAGGAATTTGTTCCCCCTTCGGAAAGTAAACGGAAAAATGGCATACTTTATTCAGGGTGCAGGGTACGGAACCATCAAGTAAGCGTAGACAAACGGGAGGAATGGAGAAGGTAGGTAGGGAATGTTCAGAAACGTACGTAGAGTCGATAAAACAATCTGAAGAACCAGAATCCAAAAGCGACGGAAAAGAAATGGAAAGTTTGTGTTTAGTATATGAAGGAATAGAAAGTGGAAGGACTAAGGATTTAATGGAAAGAGCAGCGGCGTTGAGAGTAACCTCCTGATTGGCACGATCCCAGTCAACGCAACTCTGACCTCGTGCTGAGGCATCAGAGTCGCTGACTATTTTGGGGACTGCGTGGAAGCAGTGCCAGTTGCGGAAGTACTACCGGAGAAGGTGCTTTCCGTGTTCACAGCTCGGCTGCGAGCCTCGTTCACTGCCTTCTGCTTGTTACAGTCATCCGTCGAATGCTTCCCGCCACAGAACATACAGAGATTGTTCTTTTTGTGGCGGTCCCTTTCGTCCTGGGATAGCTTTCCGTCTTTCCCGAGCTTGTTGGCCCAGGGTTTCTTCTGGCTGGAAGGGAACGAAGACGATGAGGATGAGTTAGAGTTGGGATTGTAGTTGGAATTGGAGGAATTTCCGGATTTCCCACCTTTACCAGAGTTTGAGGACTTTCCAGAACCGGAACTGGAACTATTACCTCCCAAGCCTTTCCCCCCGGAATTCCCTTTTCCCCCGCTCGCTTCTTCCCGTTTCTTCTCAGTTTGGCAACGCCAGTAACGGGAATCGATTCGGAGAACCTGGGATTTGAGATGGGGAAGGTTCTGTTCCTCGTAGACTAGGGCAAGAGCGTCCTTGATTCGCAGAGCCAAACCCTTTCAGAAAAAGTGTCGCAAGGAATTCTCATCCCAAGCGACCTGCGAAGCAAGTTGTTGGAACTTGACGCAGTATTTCGTGGCCTGATCGGAATCCTTTATGAATAGGGCCTCCAATCAGTCCTCAGCATCCCCAACCTTGTCGAAAACCCCGAAGTTGTCCTTCAGCTCCTTGACGAAAATACCAAAGTCAAGGGTCCACGGAGCGGGTTCCTCGGGATCCGGGTTGAGGATTTCCGGCTCAAAGAATTCAAGCGCGGTGCTGGAGAGATAGGAAAGAGTGAAACTGATTTTTGCGGCATCAGTCATGTATGCCTTGGGACAGTTCTGGAGATTGATCTGGATCTGGATCAGGAACGGACAGAGCTTCTTCAGATCCAACCTATCAAAAACGTCGGGTTTCTTCACTTCCGTCTTTTCACTGTGACCAGGTGTAACCTTTCCGATGATCTCGTTGAAACTTTGGAGGGCGGTAATGAACTGCCTCCTTTCGTTATCATCGTTGTCGGAATCATCAGAACCATCTTCTCCTCCACCACCCTGGTATTGTTCATTGTTGTCCTTGTCATTTCCCTGACCATACTGCTGGCCTGGTGGAGGACCTCGGCCGTCATCGGGATTGGCGGTTGTACGCGAGGGTCCTGCTCGAGAGGATCCTTGAGTTTGCTGTTGGACGTATGAATGGCTTTGGGTTTGTGTAAGGGTTGCGGAGTCTCCTGGCTCCAGGCCGTCCCAGCTATCGAGGAATTCCTTGAACGGACTCGTGTGGGGTTTGGTTGGGCTCAGATGTGCGAAAATGCTGCCAGAGCGTCTGTGTTGGCAAATTTGAATGTTACAGAAGAGGTTGGAATAATAAGCGTTTTTGAATGGAGTTACCAGAACCGTAAGGTTCGGTGTCAGGAAAGGAGTTTGTGGTTGAGAACGTTGGGACATTGTAGACAACAAGAGTGGAAGTCTAAAATACTGTTAAGTCCGGGCGGATCCTAGCATTAGGAAACACGTCGGACTCGAGCGGAAGTCTTATTGGGGTTTTTGGGAAAGGATAAAGATGAATCTGGGTGGAACCAGTAGTCTCTGAGATCGAAGTATAAGGAAGACATGGAATGGAATCCGTTAGGACGGTACTATGTCGTCTGAAGTCGGATGAAGTTAGGAGACCAGCTAATTTGATTTTAGACTTAAGCTATCTACTACAAAGTTGCTAGCTTAAGTACTACTTTGGAAACTATCGGAATGAAGAGGAGTAAGATAGGGATGGTTCGGAAATAAAGGAAAAGCACATGGTGCTATTGGAGATGGATGGAGTACTGCAGAACAAAGTGGAAACAAAGTGGAACAGATTGGAGATAAAGTGGAGTAAGTTTGGAGATTAGATACTGTAAGATCTATGCACTTTCCTGTACTTTCCTATGGCTTTACGGTACCCTTTTACTTTCCTGTACTTTCCTATGACTTTCTGGTACAGTCTTACTTTCCAGTTTTTTCCTATGA
Organism: Tetrapyrgos nigripes; assembly: GCA_013368315.1. Classification (NCBI taxonomy): domain Eukaryota; kingdom Fungi; phylum Basidiomycota; class Agaricomycetes; order Agaricales; family Campanellaceae; genus Tetrapyrgos; species Tetrapyrgos nigripes. Next base: position 19,535 of record JAACJM010000036.1, read on the forward strand.
CTTTCCGGTACAGTCTTAGTTTCCATTACTTTCCTATCGCTTTCCGATCTTTTCCCTTTTCCTTATTCACACATTCATTTCCGATTTCATATCCGAGCTCCACTATTAATCTCCACAACGGATCCCATCCGGGAACCCGTGATTCATTTCGGATAACTACCGGACAACTCGTATCTAATCTCCAAACCTACTCCACTTTGTTTCCACTTCGTTCCGCAGTACTCCATCCATCTCCAATAGCACCATGTGCTTTTCCTTCATTTCCGATCCTTTCCTATCTAATTCCTATGCTGTCATGAATCGCTCTCCACCTATGCTCTCCGCCTATTCATTTCCTTTCTATTCTTTTTTCCCTTTACTATCTACTTCCCACTCTAACCCCATAAACATCAGATCTATGACTCACATTCTTATCTCCTCCGTTTCCTTTATCTCCATGGACATTCCCACAAATATGCTTCTCTACTTGACTCATACTCTTATCTCCTCCGATCCCTTTAACTCCATGGACATTCTCACATATTCACTTCTCTCTTATATATATATCGTAGATCTCGTAGCTAGGTTCCTCAGTCTGTTCACTTCGTTTCCACTCCGCTCCTAGTACAGGGCAGTGTCGAGCATAGTCAGCTACTCGATCCCTTCTCATCTCTATCATTCTTCCTCTATCTCTTCTCATTATAACTTGCTGAATCTATCTTGCTCATTGTGTGACTTGGGTGGTTTGCTAAGTGACAATGTTCTTGACATATGCTCTCCGAAGTAGTACTTAAGCTAGAAAGTTTGTAGTAGATAGCTTAAGTGCAAAATCGACAAAGCTGGTCTCCTATCCTTCCTCAATGGTTTCCTAGAGTTTCCCAGTCTTTCCAACTGAAATCCCTCTTTAGGACGAGCTTTCACCGGAGCTCGACAATCCAGTCTTCCAATGCTCCGCCCATTGCTTGCGGAGTCGTCTGTCTACATCCCCTTGGCTCGGCCAATATTTGTCCCAATCTATGGTGTAGTTTCCAATCTCCCATCTAGGGTCGTTCCAGTCTAAGTTCCCCCACTCCGTTGTGTTGGTAGCCATTCCCCATCCCCCTCCATTGTCATCCATGTTCCATTGTACAACGTTGTCTGCCCCCCATATGCTGGCGTCTCCCCATCCTAGATTCCCTCTATGTTCCGCACGTAGCGACGTCCATTGTACCACACAACGGGCTTTATGTCCTCTGCCCAATCTGCACCGTCCTGGTCCATCTTCTCCTCCCCACGTGCAGTGTTGACACCCGTTGTGAGGTCCTGTGTGTTGTTTCGCCATTCGGCATCGACGTCTGGAACGGGTTCCATAGGTGCAACGTCCCCTATTGGTTGGGAGCGCGTCGTTCACGTTGGTGTTGGTGGAGGAAGTGGTTGACATGGCTATGATGAAGGTGTAGTATGAGGGGAGTAAGGTGAAACTGGTAGGATGTGGTTGAGTTCTGTCCTTCTTCATTGTGGAGAGGGGGGTCTTTTATACTTGTCTGTCTGTATGGAGAGAATTTTGAATGGACGGTCAAGTTATCCCCGAAGATGGTTTTGACAGTAGACGCCATTAACGAGGGAATGCGATCGATGAGTGATGACAGAAATCTGAGTTCGATTGCTGAGTGGGGTGTGAAGGCGGGCATAGAATACCCACGGTTCGTAACAGTGTTTCTCCTCGGAGTTCTGCTTTCGCTTGAAGCACACGGGTACTTCGCCATATGTCTTCCATGGCGATTCCTAATGAACGTACCGTTGTTCCCGGGCGTATCAGGTTCTTGGGTCGATATGCATCTGGATGTTGTCGATGGAAGGTCTCAATCATCTCCTTCACCTTTGTCAATCCTGACGCTGGTTCCCATGAATTTTCCGAATCAGCATAATCCAACCATTTGACAAGGTATTGTACTCCCCGTCGGTTTCTCGTTGGTTTTGAATCTAAAATTGCTTCTACATCATATTCGTTGTCTTCGGGTAGCAGCTCAGCAGGTTCTCCCGGATAGTTCACTCCGTGGGCTTCGGTCTCTTTGTACGGCAATAGGAGTGAGGCGTGGAACACTGGGTGAATGCACCAGCCATTCGGTAATTTGAGTCGATAATTGACTTCACTGATAATGTCAGTGATTTCGAATGGTCCGTGACGACGATTTGCCAACTTAGCTTTCGGTCTCGTCGTTTTCAGATTCTTCCCATCCAGCAACACTTTATCCCCAACCTTAAACTTCACCCCTTCGTTCCTGTAGTCCTTGTTTTGCTCTTTCATCAGTTCAGCTGCCGTCGCCAGACTTGCTCTTAGTTCTTCTCGAACTGCATCCAAGTTCTGGAGGCGTTCTTCGACTTTTGGTACGTGTGAAGCTGGATTGATAGAAGGGAATAGCCGGGGTAAAAATCCATGGAGTAATTCAAACGGCGATTTCCCAGTTGCTGAGTGAATTCGAGTATTATGACAGAATTCGGCGTACGGCAGGTATTTGACCCAATCGTCTTGACGATAGTTACAGAAGGTTCGAAGGTATTGTTCCAATTCTTGATTGAACCTCTCTGTTTCGCCGTCTGTCTGCGGATGATAAGCTGTACTGAGTGCCGAAGTGATACCTAACTTAGCGTAAATGCCTTTCATTACTTGGCTTGCGAATTGAGGTCCTCGGTCGGATATCATTTTATCCCATAAGCCATACCGCCGCCAAGTGTTGTCGAACAATAAGTCGATAGTTCTGTTGCTATCAATATCTTTTCTGCATGGGGAAATGACAACTGTTTTTGTTGAACGGTCGACTGTGACGTGAATTGCATTGAAGCCGTCACATTCTGGCAGGTCCGTGATGAAGTCAGTTGTAATGGTACCAAAGGGTCGTTCCGGTATTTCGTTCGGGATTAAGGGTACATGCGCAGGATGGTTGTTTGCCTTGGTTAACTGGCAGGTAGCGCATCCTTCAACGTAGCTGCAGACGAATACTGACATACCAGGCCACCAGAATTCTCTACTGACGAGTTCGTATGTTTTGAATCGTCCCGGGTGACCTGCAGTAAGGCTGTCGTGGTGCATTTTAACGATGTCCCGTCTGAGTTGTTGATTGTTAGGGACGTAGATCTTCCCTCGGAACAAGATAATTCCGTCTTTGTAGTTCCATTCCTGTAAATTCTTTGCCAAAGCGCGTGGTCCGTTGTCAAAGATAGTTTGTAACGCACTCACGACTTCAGCATCCTTATCTGGACACTCCTTAATCCGCCTTTTCAACTCCGCATCTCCTATTGTGGTTACTGTTCCTGGTCGTGTCGCTCAAATTCTGAAGAATCTAGGGTCAAGCAAGACCCTGTCCTTGTTGTCGTTTTCGACCCCCTCTTTATGGTCCGATCTCCAAGAAAGTGGGTCACTTCGATTCAGATTTCCAGGTTTATGGGTGAGCGTAAAGTCGAATCTGGTCAGGAACAAGGCCATCCTTGCTTGCCGTCGGCTGAGTTTCTGAGCCGTGGTGAAGTATCTAAGGTTGTCGTGATCGGTCAAGATTTCGATGGTGTGCGGCCCTCCTTCCAGGTAGTGCCGCCAGGCTTCCAGTCCGCATATGATCGCTAGTAGTTCTTTGTCATGAATGTCGTAATTCCGTTCGGTTTCGGATAACGCCTTTGACAGGTAGGCTACTGGGTGCCATTTGCCGTCCGATCCTTGTTGTTGCAGGATACCTCCTGTGGCGTAATCTGACGCGTCAACTTCTACTCGGTACGGTTTAGAATGATCAGGCATTAGAAGAACTGGTGAAGTCGTGAACATATCTTTGAGTGCATGGAAGGCCCTTTGAGCTTCCTCGGACCATTCCCATGGATGTTCCTTTTTCGTGAGATCGAACAGTGGTCGTGCGATTTTTGAGAAATCTCGTATGAAACGACGATAAAAGTTCCCGAAGCCGAGGAATGACTGTACGTCTTTGACGTTCCGTGGGACTGGCCATTTAGTTACGCCTTCGACCTTGACTGGATCCATCGCCAATGTGTTGTGTGACACGATGAGGCCGAGGAATTCTACTGAGTCGGTTTCGAAGGTGCATTTTTCCGGTTTAGCGTATAAGTCGTTATCATGGAGTCATGCCAGTACTTGTTTTACCATGTATCGATGTTCTTCTAGTGATTCCGTGAATATGAGAATATCGTCCATATAGATTACGACTTTTCCAGAGTCGATCAGGTCCTTGAATAGAGTGTTCATCATCGCTTGGAATGTGGCTGGAGAGTTCATAAGACCGAAAAACATCACCGTTGGTTCGAAGAGACCGCGGTTGGTTTTGAACGCCGCTTTCCATTCATCTCCCTTCTTGATACGTATGTTGTTATATCCCCATCTAAGGTCGATTTTGGAAAATATTCGTGCCCCTTTGAGTTTGTCTACAAGTTCCGATATAAGCGGTAAAGGGTATTCGTTCTTGACGGTCCCTTTATTTAGGGCATGGTAATCCTGTACTGGTCGTAGTTTTCTGTCTTTCTTTTTTACAAAGAAGAAGAGACTCGCCATAGGAGACTTCGACGGTCTTATGTACCCTTTCTCCAAGTTTTCCTTGATGAATTCATCAAGCTCCTTTTGTTCATTTGGGGACAACGGATATGTTTTGCAAGGGCGTGGTTCAAAGTCCGATTTTAACTCGATAGCGTGATCCCATTCGCCACGTTTCGGTAATCGTTCTGAGGTTTGTTTGTCAAAGACTCGTAGGAACTGATGATACTGCGAAGGAATCTTATCTTTAAGAGGTACATCGACCTGAACGCTCTGAGCTGCCTCTGCGAGTTCTTGTGCTTTCGTAAAACCTGCACGGATGTTCAGATCTGGTGTCCCTGACGCTTCTTCATCAAATCTCTCCTCTTTCCCTAACAATTCTTCCATTACGTCCTGTTCCCATCGTTCTGGGATCGTATCTCTCCCGTAGTCATCTTCGGTAAAGATTGCCGTTCCTTCTGAATTTCGGTGGAAGGATCGGACAGGAATTCGACGACGTCGCCCTGCAATTTTCGATTGGGCAATTGGTTTGAATCGTCCAACTGGTTCTATCCACCTGACTTGGTACTCCTTGTGGTGGGTTCTTGGATCGATGACTGTGGGTTTCAAGGCTCTAGTTTTCAAGTGGAGAACGGGAGGTTTTGCTGTGATACATGTTTCTGGGCATCTAGTCATGTCTACCCGTGAGTCTGACCAGTCTATATCTGGATTATGTTCTTCCAACCAGTCGGTACCAAGGATTATATCGTGATCCCCAATGTCCGTTACATAGAATTCGGCCCGTTCTTCATGGTACGCCTTGTTGTCTCGAGAATAGATATGAAGATTTTGGATAGTGTATTCCCGTATCCATCCCATGGTGTTTTCAGAGCCGTCAACGTTTCGAACTGGGAACGGGTTTTTGATAGGAAGGAGGGTAAGTTGATTTCTTTGTGCGAATTGACTGTTAATGATTATGCCTTCTGCACCGCTGTCTATTAAAGCGTTTGCGTCAATTTTTCTGCCAGTAATTTTGCCGATTAGTTCAGTTTTGAGTGTGATTGATGGTATCTGTTTATTGCGAGTGATTGCTGACATTCTTATTTCTGAAGGAAAGGTTCGCTCACAAGAGGGGTATAACACACTATATCGATTGTTCTTTAACTGTCCAGTGTACTGTTTTACTCCTACTGACGACGTAGCAGAGGAGTGATTTAAAAATCCAATTTAGACATAATGTCGGTTGCTTGTTCCTTTTCCTCTCCTTCTAATCCTTTAACCCTATTTACCATGTCGGAGATTTCTTTGATCGTGTTTCGAGATGAAGACGCCTGTGCTACTGTTACCAGTGGAGGGGATGCGGTTTCGGCTGTTCGAATAGTACGAGGGGGGAAAGTTCGAGACGTGTTCTGAGACGACATCTTTGGGAATGTTGGACATTCGTTGCTCATGTGTCCAGTTTGTCTACATGCGAAGCATGCTCCTTCTTTTCGAAGTCGGTCCCTTTCATCAGGTGTCAGTTTAGGCGGCAGATTGAAAGATGAGTTAGCACCTGATCCCATGAGCGCATTGACGCTTGCTACCGTTCTTCCTTGAGACGGACCCGGACTACTCTTCGACGTTGAAGTAGTTTTCCAGCGTCCCTGTCTTTCTCGTTCCTTCAGCCACTCTAAATGAAGTTCCACAGCTCTTTCTTTATACTCGTTGAAGTCATCCCATTTCGGATACGTTCTTCCAACTGCTTCCCGGAGTTTGGGTGGTAACCCATCCTGATAGAATTCTAACAACGCCACGTCTCCGAACTCGGATTCTTCTCCATATGTGTCGAAGATGCTGTTGTAGCTGCTAATGTCCGTCCCTCTCATTCTAGCGAATTTGATCTTCGTTCTCGCCACGTCTTCTGAGGCAAGAGCTTTGAAGTCCTTTTTGAATCTATCCCGTATCTGCTTCAAGGTTATCCATCTCCATTCACCTGGCATATTTGCCAAGTTCTCATTCTCCTCGTCTGCGTCTCGTTCCATCAATCTCTGTGTTGCCCAATCTCCTCCTTTCTCTCCCGTGAAGAATGACAGGAATAGTGAAACCTGACTTTCTTCGGTTGGGTACTTTCCTTTATTCATGCGTAGATAGTTATTGAACAGGGCCAGCCATCGTTTCGCCTCGCTGCGTCCCCCATTGAAGGGGTCTGGCTTCCTTCCTCGTTCGGAGGTTCCATTCGACCCAATAGGGGGTGTATCAGCCATAACTGAGTCGTTCGGGTCTGATGGATCTGGGGAAGGAGGTGTAGGAGGGCGACGAGGGGCTACGGATGGTCCTTCAGCCGATGGAATGGTGGGCGAAGAAGATGGGGAGGTGGGGTTGTCTGGTTCTGGTGGGTTATCGGGAGGGGTTTCTGGTACTGGGTTAGATCCGGAGGGTTGGTTAGTAGGTGTAGAGGTCCCTTGTTCCGATTCTGTTGCAGGTTTAGGTTTTGGGTGTGCTTTTTGAATTGCAAATTCTTGTAATTGGGTTATAACGTGTAGTCCATTCGGGATTTTCTCGACGGGCAGTTTTTGAGTGTTGTATCTGTTTAGGCACAGTTGTACGGTGCACGGAGTCCAAGGGTCGTCGACGAAGTAAGCGGTGTCTCGGATGGATGGGGGATGGGATACGTGTGGTCGCTTGGCACACTGGAGGTTTGGGTCTGCAGATGCGGCTCGTCGATCGGTCATACACAATTTCCTTTTAAGAGAGGTAGTTGGGTCCTAAGACAAAGGAAGCTGCTAGACCGTATTTGGGGGAAGGTGCTAGTGGAGAGTAGTCGACGTGTTCTTTGAGGAATAGAGGCCCTTCAATCTGAACCACAGTTTCTCCTGTATCGAAGTCCTCTTTTACTGTTATGTACGAGAATGTTGAGAGGACTACGTCACCTGAGATAAGTTTCCACACCCAACGTCTTGTGCAAACGAAGTGTCGGTCGAGACTCCAAGGATCCGTTCGTAGTTTTCTTCCGTGGGAGACCGCGTATTCGGAGTACAAGAGGTAACGGGGAAGGGGAAATGGAATCCGTTTGTAGTCACGAGGGGTTTCAGGAGGTTCGATGCGAATTCGGGGACGTGGGGTAGACAGGGTGAAGGGAATATGAAAAGAAAAGCGATTGTTGTTACACTGTTACTCGAAGTATACAGTGGATCAGCAGTCTACTCGGAGTAGTGTCTGCTTAAGCAATCGAAACGTATTCGAGTTTGCAGGGAGGAGGGACGACGCTTGCAATATAGATGAAATAGTGGTGAAGGGTAAGAGAGGTTGAGAACTAGAGGCGGACAAGATAGGAGGAGAAAAACTCAAATAGTGAGGTGGGTGTATGGGAGTTCGTTCAAGTGTCAAGGTCGTCGGTACACTCAATAACCACCCAAGTCACTCAATGCAAGAAAGCCGGTTACAAGAGAATAGATTGTTGCAAGAAGTAGAGAGATAGAGGAATGGAGAGAAAGTAAGCTGACTAGGCTCTACACTGCGTAGTAAAAGTACGGAGCGGAGACGAAGTGAACGAACTAAGGAATAGGTTACAAAGATCACAGGTATATAAGTAAAATATGAACAGATGGGAGAGAGTAAGTAATAATAGACGGTATCATGTGGAAATGTCAAGGGCGAGAGAATAATGAGTCAAATATGGATAGATGAAGGTACTGGATCATACGGAGTGATTGACAGTGAGAATGTCCATGGAGATAGGAATCGGAGGAGATAGGAATATGAGTCATAGATCTAGAGAGATGGTAACTATAGACGATGATGAGAAATGGTTGATGTTTATGGGTTTAAATAGGTAGTAAAGGGAAAAGAATAGAAAGGAAATGAATAGGCGGGAGATGATTCATGACAGACACAAAAAGTGTCCTAAGTCACATTACATAGACAAAAGTGTACAAACATGAGGCAGAATGAAACTAATGATTGAGTTTTCGCGTTCGGAAATGAGGTCGCGCGGCGTGAACGGAAATTCCCGGCCATAAGCACGGCCGCCTGTTTTGTTTCCGTCGGAAGCTTGCTTAGTAAAGATTATATAATATTCTTTCCGTCGGGAGATTGTATCTTAATATATAGATCTTATCTTATCAGGTAACATGTGACTTCAGATTTACCATATATGGAAGGAGAGGGGGGGAGGGGGGGTCAGAGGGTCTTGCTAAATTTTTTTTGGAGGGGATGTATGGAATTTCTATTCCACCACCCCCTTGATTTGACTGATACTTGGCTCTTTCAAGATACGCATGTACTATATTGTACCGGGAAGCTGGCCACACTGGGAAGCTGGCCATTTGGTAAATATCTCCAGAACGAGGAGACTTTGGATAAGTTTTGTAGGATGAAAATAGACAACTAAGTGGTCATCGTTCACGTACCAAAGCTCATCCAGAGAGAGGTAGCCGACATTGAGAAATCGGCAAAGTTTTGACATGAAATGAAGGGAATGACGCAAATCCTTAGGTAAGCAGCCACCCATAATGGGATCATCGCGTCGTATCTCCTCCTCCTCTGCGTCATTTACATCCATTTTGTACTCCTTTTGCTCCCTTATATCTGGGCTTCTTTAGCAATCACCCTATCTGCTATTTTGTGCAATAGCCCGCACTATACATCTATCTTTGCTTGAAGATTGCTTACCTACTCAGATGCTGAACACACCACCTTGTCCCTCGCATGCTGACTCCAGATGACCTCGGGACGCAATGTAACTTTACAGTCTCAATTTTGACATCTTCCTTGGTGCGATGTCACATATTTTTCATTTTTAAGGTTTTTTCCTGATGCTTGAGCAGGCTCCATTCCTCGCCTACACCTTCTGTGTAAGGGCTGAATAAACAAGGTCTAGGGTGGAAGTGATTGATTTCAGGGACCAAAAAGCTTCACAAGTGTGTAACTTGACCTTCAATCTTACTTTCTGAGCATGATTCATGGGGATTGTCTCATAGGCTGTTCACTCAGGCGGTGTCAGGCTTGGGATGTTTTGGCCAAAAATACCACCATCTTCTTGTTGACCTTTAGCATAACTTGTAATGTCAAAATAATGTAATAAACAATGATTTCGTGCTCCTCTACAGCATTCTCAATTGAAAAGTGTCCTCAGCATCGACATTCGCGCTTCAGCTCCTTGTACCCCATTTTGTCCCAATACCACCTACATCAACTCTTGACCTCGATACTCTCAACGATTTGACTTTCAGCCAGGATGAAAGACTGCAGCATGCTTTGAGAGCCATAAAAGAAGACCCCAAAAGGTCCCAACATGCCTTTGCAGTGTTTATGGAGTCCTGCAAGTTACACTTACCACCCGTCTCAATGGAGTCTGACCACTGACTATTTTCCACACCTTGCTATGCGGTTTGCCTCAGTAGTTGTTTCAAGCACTAATACCATCTATTGATATGTCATTCCGGAGTGGTAGGCATGAGTTACAGTGGGTATGGTACAAAGTAGCAGGTATGGAGTAAGAAGGAAAGGAGAAGAAAGAGTAGCAGTATAAGTCCTTTTAGCACCCCAAAACACTTTAAATAGGTCAATTTATCTTTATAGTATAGCTACATGTGCCTGGCGAAGTAGATGAGGGACTGCGACGCGAATACAGGGCGAGAAACGGACGACGTTGGTGACGCGGACTGGCTGCTTACAAATATTCTCACGCGTGGCCAGCTTCCCAGTTTTAGCCAAATTTCGACTTGTCGCAGGAAAATATTCACTGAGCCAGCAGTTTCATTGGTAAAAATCCCATACTCATATATCTTATAGCAAAGATGCTACACTATCCATAGACACAACAATCATGGCAACAGCACATTGTTGTCAAGAGGAATTATCAAAAGACACTATGGTGGCCAGCTTCCCGGTACAATATAGTACTGCTAGTACCATTTCATTCAATTCGTCAGTAACGAGTAACGGACTCCACAAAAACGACGAATATTGGGGCTTGTAACGGGTAACATCGCCAAGTGATGAATTTCTCCCCGTTACACCCCCAAAAGCCTCATAACCCACCCAAAAATGGAATTTTTTCGTCGCCTTCAGCGGAATTACAGGTCTTGTAACAGGTAACTTCTGTAAGTGACGAAAAAAAAGGTTCGTCAGTGTTGTAACGATAACAATGGGGCGACGAATTGATTGAAATGGTACAGTATGAATGATAGACAAAAAGCTTGCATAAACCTAGTGTTTCTGGCGGGCAAGCTCGACCGCCCTAACATTCATGGCCACCCTTCATCTTTAATCTATAGCAACATTCAAGTTCATGGCTAAGAACCCTTCGTCCTTAATCTGTAGTAACATTCATGCCAGTGGTCACTTGAGGTGCCATAAGATGTGCACAAAATACCACTGGAAAATCCGCAAAAAGCAGCTCCCTCAGGGCCACTGTGCGATGCATTTCGCACTTACTTCTATTTCTGCAGGTAGAAATGCAGCCCGAAAAGTCATGGGATGCATCTTATATTACGCGTTTTATTACAGTTCAAGGTCCCATCAAATAATCAAATTTAAAGATATACTTAAACCAATGGGGAATGGGTCTCGTCGAAACTTAAAGGAAGTAGGCTGGTCCTTTGCCCAGGCACCGTGACATTATATACTAGCAAGTAGGATAGATTGACTAACCGTATATCCTATCAGCCTATTCCGGTCCAGGAAACAGCGTTCACCGTAAAAACGAATCACACCACCGTTTCGATGAAAATATTTTGCGTAGGGTAAGACCGATTCAACGACTCGCAAAAGCTAAGGATCAGAAATGATATTCTTGATCCATTGCCACGGGATCCCGATATAAGAAACGATAGATGCGTTCCTCGCCGTTGAGCAACTGTAACGCAGAGACTGAAACTACGTAGGCTAATGCAAAGATTCGACAAGATTGCGTCAAGACGAAAATGAACTTGATTAATACACACGGAAAAGGAGGAGTGTATTACCCAGGCTGGAAAAACACTAGGGTCAACTGATTCCGTGATGTCTTTATAACGTCGAAAGTTAATAATGGTCTTACTTTTATCCTCAGTCCAACTGCCTCTCATTTCTGCATCGCCTCCTTGTCGAACTGCTTCCGGCGGATAGTTGTGTTTGCAAACGCAAAGATCCGCTAGTGAGCAAAACGGTGCATATGGTTTGATTGCACTGTCATATGCCAGTCGATGCCAGGGTGTTATTTTAGGTAAGGAGCCGGTTTTAGACCAAGATTCGTCCAAATACGAGTGGTTGCGAGGATGTTCAATATACAGCCTGATATTGTACAGGTTGTGAGCGGGTTCCCGAGGTATATGTATATACTATCTTCATGATCGTACGTGAGCTTGAACTGCGAGTTCCATATCACCGGAGTCAATGACTGAAGAGTTCAAGAGACGTGCGGGGATACGTAGTGATGGACACATGGTATGGTATTCTAAGGCCCTTTTTAAAAAGCCGGTCGCCTCCTGGGTTCTGTCAATGACTTGCACCTGAGGCCCAAGTAGGTCTTGAGTACGAGCGGCTCCAAGATTAAGACGAGTGTTTGAATCATGAGGAAAATACTGGCACTATCTTGAAATATGGCTTTATGTAGTGTTTTGTGAGGCCAACCTTCGTCATGAGACTAAGTATTAGTTTGCGAGATTCCAAACTGAGAGAGCTCGGAGATAGCTGAAGCAGAGTCGAGACCCGAAATTGTCGGGCAATGACCTTGGAAGTGATTCCCTGACAACTTGCAGACGAAGTGGACCTGATCCAGGTGCAGCAGCAGCGGCGAGATGGGGAGTAGAACGGCAGAGTCTCATGCAGGGCCAAAGGTCCAGGTCATGGTAGCTCTCAAAAAGGAAACGCTGTGTTGCATATCCGGCTTAGATAATCAACATCGACCCGCTGGCGCAAGCGACAACACTACAGCAAACAAAGACCGCTTTAACGAGTTCCACTTCTCGGACGACAATTATTGTCACTTGCTAGTAGCCACTTGGTGCGTCCCCACAAGCTCCCTTCATCTGTTTCTCTGTCAAGCTGACCCGAGGCCTTTTTTCGCTTCTTTTTCCGATTTTTTTCTCGGGGTTTTGTTCAGTAGGATTTTGATTTCTCAAAGACAAGACAACCACGAGAATTCGAGGAGAAAAAGAAGAAAGAAAAGGATATGAATCGACAAGGTATGTGCTTTGCTTTGGGGATTGTCTGCTCCTTGGAGAAGGACGCGGAAAGAAAGAAATAACAAACCAACTAACTCGTGCCTCTTATGCACACACAGGCCAACCACAACCCAGACCACCAAGTCTAGGACCCAATCCCAATAGCGTCACTCTCAACCTAAACAACCCCAATCCTATCCTCCAAGCCCAAGCCCAAAGCTATCGCTCGCCTTATGGTGCCTACGGTGTCGGTGGAGGCGTTACTGTCGGCGGTGGTCCTCATAACCACAACCACAATCATACCCACGGCGTTGGATTACCGCAATCGAGAAACGTCAATATACTTGGAGGTACAGGGTTAGGCGTAGGAGGAGGACTTGGAGGCGTTGGTGGAGGAACACTTGGAGCACTCGGTGGAGCACTAGGCGGAGGCGTAGGTGGTTTTGGTGCTGGTGCAGCAGCGGGAGGGTTTGGAGCGGGTGCTGGAGGAGGTGCACTTGGAGGTGGCGTTGGGTTTGGTGGAGGTGGGTATGGGTTACAGCCTATTTCTCGGACGGCAGGGCAGGGGCAGCAAGGGCAGCAACCTCAGACGCCGTTTGTGACGCAACAACAGCAGCAAAGAACGAGTACATTCCCCTTCGGTCTTGGCTCGCAGTCACAAGGACAGCCGACGACACCATCTAGTGCGACGTTACAACAGCAACAACAGCAGCAGGCAAATGGCGCTGGGAATGCGTCGTCAACAACGGCAATTGGAACCGGAACTGGGTCGAATTCCCTACCTCCCCATTTAACTCAGACCCAAACACCCAACCTATCGAGCTCACAATCAGTATCGACATCAGGAACGGGTACGCTGTCGATGTCGATATCTGCTTCGTCGATATCTGCTTCGTCTGTTTCTGAAGCCAGTCCCGGTACTGGGGCAGGTGGTCTAGATCCGAATGATTTTCCTGCTCTCGGATCTGCTTCGGTTTCGGGGAACGCCAACACTGCCATTGTGAGCAGTAATAACACTAATGGTACTGGGTCAGGGAATAATGGGACGAGTTATGCAAGTCAGGCAGGGACGGGAACGGCGACGACAACGGGAGCTGTAGGAGCGGGCAATACGAGTCAACCAAGAGATTTTACAGCGGATGATTTTCCTGCGTTGGGTGGACAGCCTCAATCGACAACGACGGGTCAAAACGCATCGTCAACAACGGCCACTGGTGTAACGACAACCGTAGGTTCAGGTACAACAGGTACGGGCACTGGAGCAGACTCGAATCCGCATTCTTATCCACCCGGACTCAACGGCTTCGATCACCGGCAGTTGGGGACGTTGGTTACGAGTGGGTTGACTTCCAACTCTGGGACTGGAACAGGGAACGGCACGGGACAGACGCCGGGTATGTTGAATTTGGGAGCTGCAGCTGTAGCTGCAGAGAAGGGACGGGTGAGTTGATCGTTCGCTTTTGCCTTTTCTCCAGTTATTTTCTTTGGTCTTTTTACCATTGGGATCGTGTTTTTTCTCCTTCTTCTCTTCCTTTTCGGAATGGCTTTCTGGCGGACTTTTCATTCACTTTTTCGTTGTTCTGGTTTTGGAGTTACGTTTTCTGTCTCCTTCGTCTTTCCATTTGTTTATTCTCTTTACCTATTTCACCTTTTTCATTTTTGCGTCATTTTCTTTCTCTTCACCTTATACTCATTCCATGTCTTTCCACAAACAGAATAACTACCCCCTCAAACTAAATCCCGCAACAGCCGCATGGAACTCTTCTCCCTCCCAACAACAAAATGGTACATCGACACTGAGTGCACCACCGGGTGTACCTCCTCCGAACAGTGCAGGTGTCAACGGCTTGTCATCCGACAACAACCCTTCACATCAAAATCCTTCACATCCTAATCACACCAACCCTCACAACCACAACGCAAACGCAAACGTCAACACACCTCACACTCCTCAATCGCAAAGTCATCCCCAAAGCTCGTTACCAAACTCGACAGCGCATATTCATCAACATCCTCAGACGCCTGCGCAGCAGATATTGATGAGTGCGGCTGATAGATGGGGACTACTGGGGTTGTTGGCGATGATTAAGAGTGCGACGACGGAAGGACTTGGGGATGGGTTGGATAGTAATGGTATGGATGTAAGTGTGGGTGGTGGACGAGCCGTTGGGAGAGGTGCAGGTGGAGGAGCAGGGATTGTTGGGTTGGTAGGGACTGATTTGGGTACGATGGGGCTGGATATGGGGTATGGAGGGTGAGTTTGAGTTTTACTTCTTTTTAGTTTCGCTTTCTTTCTGCCCTTTCCCTTGTCGGCTTTTCTTATTTTTTCTTCTCGTCTTTTCATCACCTCATCCCCACACTAACTTTTCCCAATTTGATTCCAGAGCCCTCTACTCAACGTTTATAACCCCCTGGGCCGACCAATCAGCTGCTCATACCGTTGAACCGGATTTCCATTTACCTCAATGTTATAGTGTCCAGCCGCCTCCTCCAGGGCCGAGTAAAGCTCAAGCGTTCTCAGACGAGACGTTGTTCTTCATGTTCTATTCGAGTCCAAGGGATGCATTGCAGGAGGTTGCGGCGCAGGAGCTGTGAGTGTTCCTTGTACTTCTTTACCTTTCCTTTTCTTCGTCTTTTTATTCTGTATCCAAAGAGACGGCTAGCTGACCCTGCTCTCTTCGCTTCATTCATAGATACAACCGCAACTGGCGTTTCCACAAAGACCTTCGTCTCTGGATGACCAAAGAATCCGGCTCTGCTCCTTCACAGAAAGTCCTCGGTGGCGAATCTGGCACTTACACATACTGGGACCCAGAAAATTGGAGCAAAGAACGAAAAGAGATGACAGTGATGTACGCTGAACTGGAGGAAAAGACGAGTCCGGCTTTCTTACCTGGTCTGGGTTTGGTTCCTGCGAATCCCAATTCGGCTGGAGTGGGGAATGGAAGTCAGAATCCGGGTCAACAGCCATTAGGACAAGGACAAGCGGGTCAAACTCAGGGAGGAATGGCGGCGATGGCTGCACAAGGTGGGATGGGTGGAGGAATGGGAGGACACAGGGGGTCGTTTTCAGTTGGCGTATCTGCGTAAAGGTGGTTAGCTGGAACTAAGGTATTATTTCGAATGGACGTTTTCCGTTCGTTTCTCATATCATACACATTCACGAATACGTCCATCCATCTGTTTTCCTTCCTGTTTTCTGTTTCTTATTCTGCTTTCACCTATTTTCGAGTTTGCCCTGCCCTGCCCTGTCCTTTCCTCGTTGCAATTGCATCACATCCACATCCACATCCACTCGTATCACCTACTGCTCTCTCTTCACGCACCTCTATCAGTCTCACTCTCAGTCTCTCAGGCACCATCGACTCATTATTTGCTCCACTCCAGCCTTTAGTTTACCTTTTTTCCTCTTCCTCATTTCATTCCTGACTTTTTAGTCTCTTATCACTTTTATCACTATCAGTGCCTGCCCTGTCTCTGATCCTGTACAGTGTATGTACTTTTACTTTTACTACCGTCTGCGTCTGCGTTTGTCTCTACTAAAAAGTGTTTTCTTGCAATTGTCAAGACAGGGAGATGACGCCTTCACTGCTGAATCCTGATGAGGTGACATGACGGTCCTGGTTTCCTATGAGGTCTGGACGAGGGCATTAGGAAACCAGGACCGTCGCACAGGTTTCTCGTCGCTGGTGTTTGACTGTTATCAACTGCGTACGCGTTAACTTTGGCCCGATGTGTTGGTGATGCAACACCAACGCTTGATACTTCACGTTTCTGGAATATTGATCTACCCTTGGTGGATAAGGGATGTACCGAGCTTTGACAGTTGAAGACACTGGTGTTTGACTGCGTATCAACAGCGTATGCGTTCACTCGGGCCCGATATGTCGTTGATGCGACAAAAAGCTTGATACTCAGTACTGTACGCTTCTGGAACCTATTCCTGCAAAGTTGACTGCTGCAGGTGAGCATTGGAATTTTTTGAGCTCCTAATCTACTTGTACCTAGGCTTCAATCTTCAAGGGGGTCCTCAAGAGACAATCCAAAATCTTAAATGAGCGCAGCATCCGTAGGCTAAGCTTTACGGCGTCATTTTCTTAACCAACCCCAACGCGACCGGTCGCACTCCAAAAAATTTTCCTTATTCCGATTTCTGGTCAACTATCCTGGCGAGCCAATCGTTGGCAAGCCAATGGTCAAGCAACTGCGGACGAACGCATACGTATTGCCGTTACGCCTTTCACTGGCACATATAAAAGACTGCTTGAAGATGCAGAGGTCATTCATCCAGAACAGCAGCCCAGATCACCAATGGTCTTCCTCTCCAGCATCCTTTCTACCGCTTTAACGGCTGTTTCTCTCGCACAGCTCTCCTCTGCTCACTCTCATCCGGCTCCTGGGTCGCCTGAAGCCATCAAGCGTGCTGTCTTCCAGCAAAATGCACGTCGTTCGCTCGCCGATTGCCAGGATACACTGAGCAAACGTGGGGGCGTCCATGAACAAGCAAAAGCTCGACGTGAAATTCTTGCCAATGAGATCAGAATGGCTCGTGGTCTGAACACCGGTGAGTAGAGGCTAGGCTTTCTTCTAAACAGTGGCTGACGTTGGGCTTTGTAGCTGCTCCCTTCAAGCGAGACCTTGACTCTGTCTTGGCTACTGACCATCATTCAAACAAGACTGGCATCACCAACAACACTGATGCTTCCACTATCTTCGAGGGAAACAGCTCCTGCGTCTTGGCCTCTGAGACAACACAAGGACCTTATTGTGAGTAGTGTCCTGTTTTTCAGTTCCTCAGTTCCTCCTTTGAAGGACCGTTATGCTGATGTGTTTTTGTAGACGTCGACGGCGAATATGTCCGATATGACCTTCGTGAGGATCAAGAAGGAGTCGATATCTACGTCGATGTCCAGCTCATTGACGTTAGCACTTGCGAACCTGTACCCAATGTTTACATCGACTTCTGGCATGGTGCGTGCTGATCACTTTGACGGAAAACGTTAACATTGACCATTTTCTTTTTTAGCAAACGCTACTGGTGTGTATTCTGGTGTCAGCGCTAGCGGTAATGGCAACTCTGATGATGAGACCAACTTGGTATCTCTCTACATTTGTCGGAGACTATATTTCCTGACTTGGGTTTTTCTTCTTTTTTGCTAGAACAACACTTTCTGTCGGGGAATCCAAAAGACTGACGAAGACGGTGTCGCCCAATGGCTCAGTATTTTCCCTGGTCACTACACCGGTCGTACCACCCATATCCATGTCTTGGCCTATCAGACCAACGGTACCCTATTCACGAATGGCACCTACAGCGGTGACTCCATCAGTCACATCGGCCAAATCTTTTTCGACCAGGATCTCATCTCAGAAGTCGAAGCCGTGGAACCTTATTCCACCAACTCCCAAACGCTCACCACGAACGACGAAGACGGCATCATGTCTGAAGAAGCGGAGAATATTGATCCAGTCCTCAACTACGTTCTCTTGGGCAACAGTGTGTCTGATGGTCTCATGATGTGGACTTCGGTTGGAATAGACGCATCTGCTGTTTATACTACCTCTGCTGCTGCGACGCTTACGGAGAATGGTGGTGTTGCCAATGAAAACGCGATGGGATCTGGTGGACCTGGTGGTAGCGGTGGACCTCCTAACATGACGATGCCGTCCAATGCCTCTGCTGAGGTTGCTGCTTGAGTGTAAGGTTCCAATGGTACCTTTCCCGTTTACACCTTTGTATCGTTCCTTTTCGGAATTTGATGAATATTTTTGTTTCGTGATTATAAGACTCTAGTGTCAGGTACTTAGATATAGATTAGACAGGTCTATCACTGAGTAGACATGATTGTTACACCTTTGTAGCGTTCCTTTTCGGACTTTGATGAACATTTTTGTTTCGTGATTATAATACTTTAGAGTAACCATATCTCCCCCGAACAACTTCCTGTAAGGAGCTAAACACCTAAAGATTCGGCAATTAAGACGTCTATTCATCCAAAAACTTCGACGAGCACGAAACCCGCAACCCAAGACCCTTATAAACGTCCAGCAAATCACACAGCTCCTCCGCGTCCAATATCATCGCATCCCTACTCCTAAGCACCAAAATTTTGACCACAGTCAAATTATGAACACCAAGCACGGCAGCATACTCGGGATTGGTAGTCCACCGGGACTCTACGAACTCGACAATTGACCTCGCTTGTAGAGTACCATGCAAGCAGAGGTCCAGAGATTGAAGCCGTTTGGTCAAGCACGGGGAAGGTCGGCTCGAGAACGTGTGATGGCAGTCCATGCGTAAGGAGTCGAAAAAGTGGGAGGTAAGGATGGTATTTTTGAAAGGTTGGCTGGCGCGTTCGTGGACGGTCAGGTGGGATAGGGAGGGTAGTGAAGCGATGATAGCGAGTACCTGGACGTCTGAGAGGGGAAGATTCGTGAACGAGAGTGATGTGATCGTGCATGAGGAGCGGGACAGGAATGTAGGGAAGCAGTCATTGAGGAAAACGTCGGTACAGGAATCCGGGGGATCGTTTTCGGCTCCTGCGACGTTTAAGGTGGTCAACCGTGGCAGAGTCAACCAGTTAAACCAGTGGTGAAAATTTGACTCCTGGCCGCCAACGACGATTGAAAGCGAATGAAGTTTATGGTTAATTATGCCGAGAGAACGTCTTAGGGAGTCGGGGTTGAAACATTGGGACAGTGTTATTTCGGTAGCTTCAGCAGCCTTGAATAACGCTGCGTAAGCGGTCCCGCACTTTGCGTATTTGGTGGAAAAGGAGGAGACCTGATGCCAGGGGAGTTTCAGTCTGGAGATTCCACGATTAGTCTCCAGGTTTACTATTCGGAGACTGGGAGCGACCTCGAAGGCATCCATTACATCTTTAAATTCGCTCCTCTTGAGGTGCAAGGTATGGAGCAGTGGAAGCTTCTCCTTGACGGCGAGAAGCTGTGCATCGTAATGCTCTGGGACGCCCAAGCTTATCGTCCTCCAGCGAGGAGACTCTGAGATCAGAACTTTGGAGACGAAGGATACAAGCTCATTGTTGACTGCTGGTAATACTGGTATGTCAAGGTCGACATACAATGGCGAGGGTTTCGAAAGTTCGAGGTGCATCCTGAGCAGAGGCCCGACCTGCTCTATAGTGCGGTGTGTAAGCCCAATCCGCTCGAAGCGCAGTACCGACCAAAGCCCCGGTATAGAGCGTACACACTTCCGCCAAGCTGTGCACACCCAGGTGATCTGCGCTGAAGCAGAGCTGGCTTCTGACCCGACCTTCAACCCTTCCAGGCAGGCAAATTGAAAAATATTTTGGAGAACCTCGGGCGGTAGACGTCGGATAGGTGCCAGAAGGGATCGATATTGCGAAGCTTTCCACTCCAGCTCTTTCCGTTCGGCTTTAAGGGACACTATTTTTCTTTCGAGTTGACGGACTTCGTCGCGGATACGCTGGATGTCTTGTTCCGTAGTGTTGAGGCATTGTGAAATGTCGGGGAAGTAGCTATTGGGATTGGAACGCAGTAAATTGAGAATGGCGTTGATGTTTCCGAATTGCGGTTGATCCATCGGAGATGTCGAGTGGTATGTAGATGGTTGGAGTACCTGTCTTGATTATTGGGGTATGATGAACCACAGCACCAACCGAAAGCTAAAAGATCATACCAGAGTTTGAAATAAGAATATGTCTTGTATACTATGTCATTAGATGAGGATTAGGAGTCGTCAAGGTGTCCTTTGTTGTTATAATCTGAATATTTAGACTCTAATATCTAGAGAAGTTGAGCGCGGGTCCTTCCAATAGCTATAATCACTTACTTGACCGAGTAGAAGGGTTTGGGTGCCGCTCTATGCTGTTTTCTGGAAGAAAACTCGATTATATGATGGAGGTTTTGGACAAGGCAGGCGCGTCCGACGCGTCACATGCATGGCGGACATCTCTATTCCCAATCACCATGACCGAGTCACCTAGGCCTCTTTGTTGATCAATCGTCAAGGAACATCCTTAAGATACGATCCAAAATCTTAACTGAGCGCAGCATCCGTAGACTGAGCTTTACGGCGTCGTTTCCTCAATCAGCCCCAACGCACTCCAAATTTTTCTTGTTCCGGTTTTTGGTCAACCATCCTGGCAAGCTAATCTCAAGCGACTGCGGACTAACTCATACGTACCGCCGTATCGTCTTTCAAAAAAGACTCCTCGAAGATCCAGAGGTTATTCATCCGGAACAACAGCCCAGCGATCTCGCATGAGTCTAGACATCACCAATGGTCTTCCTCTCCAGCATCCTTTCTACCGCCTTAACGGCTCTCGCACAACTCCCCAATTACTAACCAGGATGCACTGGGCATTGAACATGGAGGCGTCCATGAACAAGCAAAGGCTCGACGTGAAAATTTTGCCAATGAGATCAGAAAGGTGCGTGGTCTGCTGAGTGGAGGCTACGCTTTCTTCTAAATTGGCTGACGTTGGGATCCCTTCAAGCAAGACCTTGACTCTGTCTTGGGCTACCGATCGACCATCTTTCAAACAAGATTGGCATCACCGACAACTTGCTGATGCTTCCACTATCTTCGATGGAAACAGCTCTTGCGTCTTGGCCTCTGAGGTAACACAAGGACCTTATTGCGAGTTAATGATGTGCGGGCCTAGGGGTTAGGTCCGAAGCCCGTCCAGACCAGGTCCGAAAAGCCTTAGCCAAGCCCAAGCCCGATGCAGGGCCTACAGGGCGTCAGCGCTAGCGGTAAAGGCTATTTAGACGACGCAACCAACTTGGTATATCTCTAAACATTTGTCGGAGACCGTATTGAGTCCTGACTTGGGTTTTTTTTGTTTTTTTTTTTTTGCTAGAACACTTTCTGTCGGGGAATCCAAAAGACTGATGAAGACGGTGTCGCCCAATGGCTCAGTGTTTTCCCTGGTCACTACATCGGTTGTACCACCCATATCCATGTCTTGGCCCATCAGACCAACGGTACCCTATTCACGAATGGCACCTATATCCTTATTCCATCAACTCCCAAATGCTCACCACGAACGACAAAGACGGCATCATGTCTGGAGAAGCGGAGAGTATTGATCCGGTCCTCAACTACGTTCTCTTGGGCAACAGTGTGTCTGACGGTCTCATGATGTGGACTTCGGTTGGAATAGACGCATCTGCTGTTTATACTACCTCTGCTGCTGCGACGCTCACGGAGAATGGTGGTGTTGCCAATCATTGAGAACGCGATGGGACCTGGTTGGACCTCCTCCTAACATGACGACGTCATCCAATACCTCTGCTGAGGTTGCTGCTTGAGTGTAAGGTTCCAATAGTACCTTTCCCGTCTTTACGTCCTCTGTTTACACCTTTGTATCGTTCCTTTTCGGATCTCGATGAACATTTTTGTTTCGTGATTATAATACTTTAGTGTCAGGTACTTTGGTATAGATTATCGGACAGGTCTACATGTAAGTAGACATGACTATGATTATGGTCGTCGTTCTTTATAGTACTGACTTACTCTCTGGGTCTGAGTGCTTAGTGGCTAAAAGTGGACATGATCCAGAGCTCTAGGAAGTCAACCGGCTCAAAGACGTACCCACATTGGACCCACATGCAACCAACAGCGTTCCTTGAGCTGAAGTCGTCGATGTCACAAATTGGTCAACGTTAGTCGATTTTCATTTTTGGAAAGCCCACTTCCAAAAAGCGGATTAGCTCCTCGAAGTACTTAGTACACCATACTTATACCATATGCCGTAAGTATACGTACTTCTTCCCTTCTTCCAACAGATCAAAATTACATACTCTAAAAAATCAACTTCTACAGCCGACTGCCAAGGTCTAAGTGTATAGGCTCCATAGACTTGAAGCTTGAAGCTTGAAACGTGAAACTTGAAAAAGTTACCTATAATTATACACAGAGTACAACGCTGGCGGTAAAATGAAAACTAGTGAAGCCAACTTCTGAACAAGCATAGCAAAAAAAAAAAAATTGGTACCATCGAAATGATTCCATCGCGGGGAATCGAACCCCGGGCTGCTGTGTTTCTTCTCCTTCACATGATTGAAAGACAGCAATGTTAGCCACTACACCACGATGGATTATACAAAGCAAGTGGTCCCGCCGGTCAAAGAAGACCGTATCACTATGTATGTATCATTGTGTGCAAAAAACCTCGATTCGTCCACGTCACCAAGCCAAAAATACTGGTGCAACTTTGCCAGTGATTGATGAACCAAACCAACGAGACAGAAACAGAAACAGAGATATTTATCATACCTCAAAGTAAGTAGCTACTAGATGAGTGCAACGTCAACGCGTCGGCATGTACTTACTACTTAAAAGCTTGCGACGACAATGTAAGGAGTAAGGAATAAGGAACGGGATTGTAAAGGAGAGTGATTAAAACGTCCATGTATACGTACTGTATGCGTATGCGTATGCATATGGATAGATACGAGAGCAACCAAACCAAACCAAGTCCGAATTTTGCAAATGATAATGGGAAAGAAAGGGGGGAAAAGACAAGATTAGAGAGAAAGAAAGAAAGAAAGAAAGAAAGAAACCACCCCATGGCCAGCAGTTTACCCTACCCACCCCCATAAAACCCTCACTCCCATCCTTCTCCTAATCCAACCAAAACCAAAACCAAAACCAAAACCTGGAACCAAAACAAAACTTCTTAACCAGCACTCAAAGGCAACTCAACCGGACAAGCCGCATTCGTCACTTGCGTAGACGCTGTCCGTTTGCCAATCAACCCTGCAATGTGCATCTCGAGTACGAAACGAAAGTTGAGCCCGGGACGTACACCGCCTTGGACGGCACCCGCGTTTTGGCATGCGTCGTGCCAGTTTACCCCTACACCAGAGGAAAGGGAAAGGGAAAGGAACAAGAACAAGTCGTCAGCACTCATATTCACCCTAGACGCGAAATTTAGTAATAGGCACTCACAAGTAGGATCCGTAAAATTCGTCGCCAAATACGTAAAATTCAAAGGTAACACCACCCTAGTTGTCTCTTTCGCAGGGATCGTGTATCCCTGTCCTCCCCCATCGATACTCATATCCCCCGTCGCAACCATTTTTCCCGTCTCTGAATCGAAAACCGACCCAGATAATTTATTAAAATGAAGTGGGAGATAATTCGAATCGGTGTTGATTTCCATGTCGGCGTAGGCGGGGAAGGAAAAGTTGGCGGGGAGACGTTCAAAGTGGATGGGGATGGAGGAGGCGAAGTCGCTGGAGATGGTGGAGGCGTTGGCGAAGGGGGAGTCGGAGTTGAGGAAGAAGGAGGGGACACGGGGGATGGTGAAGGCTAGGATGATGCCGACGCTGGAAAGACAAAGGACGTCAGCTCTGAGCTATCGACCAGGAAAAAGAAGAAAAGAAAACCCACATAACACACACCACAAAGACCACAATAACCAACATCTTCTTCGTAAACCACCTTCCACAAATACCTCTTTCACCACGATTCCAAGCTTTCCAAGCTTCTCTCCTACTTTCGTATCTTCTTGCCCGTTTAGCGGTTTTAGTCATATCGCGCATTTCGTCTTTACGCCATTCGGGGCCTAGGGCCGGGACGGTAACTAGTTCGGTCCCGGGAGTGCTGGGGTTGGAGAGATCGGTCTTGGATAAGGAAGCGGTGTTGGGTGTCGGGCTGGAGGGTCCGTTTAGGGCTTGGTAGCTGTATGTGCGTTGTGAGGTAATCGTAAGAAAACGAAAAGGATGAGACGACGAGAATATGAAAGACTACTCACCCATTCGAGCTCGTATACGCCGAACTATACTTTGGCCCTGCATTGTTAAAATCGGCATAGATATCAAAGCCGGGGTCTCCTCCTCCTCCTACTGGCTCTCCTGGGCCAGCACCATATCCACCTGCCCCAGTGCCATATGCACTCTCCCTCCTAAAGCCATCCTCTTCCTCATCTCGACCACCTTTCAACGGCTCCTCCCTTCCGGCGAAGAAAAATGAGTTACGGTTATACCCTGCGCTAGCTGCTGCTCCAGCAGGTCGGGCGTTTGGGTTTGGGTTGGCACCGAAGAAGGAGGAGGCGTCGTCTGCTACTCCACCCCGTTGATGTTGGTTAGAGGTAGAGTAAGGATTGGAATTGGGAGCTGGGGAGGGAAAGTCGTTGTTTAGGGCATCCATGGAGCCTTTTCTTCCATAGAAGGAGGAGACGGTTGATTTGCGGTCAGAGTCCATTGTGTTGTGTGGTGCTTCAGGTCTTCAGGCTTCTGATTGGGAAGGGCTCTTCAAGACAAGTTGGTTATGCCTTGGGATCCGGGTAAGACAGCCTGAGGACTTTGCAGAGTATAGCTGTCCTCAGACGAGTAGTAAAATAGGCGACGGGTGACGGGGACAGTAGTCAGTGTGAAACCCGAGACCGTTGCGAGGCGTGGGTACGGCCACAAATGATGTAAAACATCATGACATTCCTTACCACCACCATCAAGTCCCTACATAGACAGGTCTAGGCTGCTTCTTAACACCAATCAGTCAAACGCAACTTGTCCAAGACTTTTTTGTCACTAGTCGCTAGCAACTCTAGTCTCAGACTCTCAGTGGCCTCTGACCATGACCATAGTGCACTATCTGGACTCTGCGTATCAGGGTCCCCAGCTCCCGACTCTGTCTCTGTCTCTATTGTCATTACCACATCCGTCGAGTCTGTTATCTCAACCTAGACACTCTCTTTTCCAAACTCCAGCTCCCTTGAGAGTCTCTGGGGCGGGCCAAGACTTTTTTTTCAACCCTTCCCATTCCACACACACAACAATCGGAATGTCACCAATGCGCGTCTTCTTGGTCTGAGTCTCCCGACTCTTTCGTTATTTCTATCATACGACTCTGAAGCAACCCTACAGTATGGCGTATGGCGTACATTCTCCCTTCCTGCCTTTCTCCTCCTTCCTGTAGGCTGTCCCTGTTCCGTACTATCTTCTCGTCGACGGCCTCGGCTTTGTTACGTGGATATAGGGCGTACTATCTGTGCAATTAAGCAACAATCCATCGTGGTGTAGTGGCTAACATTGCTGTCTTTCATTCAGCCTTGAAATACTGCGCACAGCAGCCCGGGGTTCGATTCCCCGCGATGGAAACCGGGGCCCATAACCTGTTGCAGCAGGTATGGGTAGCCGTTCTCTTTCTTTTTACTCTTTCTTTCTTTCTTATTTTTCCTTATCATCTACTGTCTCTTTGAAAAATCAAGTAACAAGGGTATCTACATACCCGGTGTAGCTTGCCGCTGGTAAGGTCATTGGTTGTGTGGAGAGTACTAGCTTTTGAATCGTCGGAGGGACTTCGAGGAGCAGCGGATGCTATTTTGTTTTCGGAAGCCAGCTATGTACCCATACATGGTGACACGGTCTTCTTTGACCACTGACAGGTACTGACTAGCACTGGCATTCATGAGTTCGCGAAGGCGCTCAGGCTTCTGCAATGATTTTGTCCCGCCATCCCACCCTTTTGTGATCCATCGTGGTGTAGTGGCTAACATTGCTGTCTTTCATCCACGTGATGGAAAAGAGGCACAGCAGCCCGGGGTTCGATTCCCCGCGATGGAATTGGGCATGGCATTAACAAGTTTTTTTTGTGCCATCTTTGTCCTTTACCCCCCCAACGTTGTACTCTGCGTGCGTAAAAGTGACTCTTCAAGTTCAATTCTATGGAGCCTACAAATTTTTCACACTTCTCAAAGTTTTACAGTTTGCTGTAGAAATTGATTTAGAGCACTCAGGCTTTTTGATCTGTTGGAAGAGGGGAGAAGCACGAATACATATAAGTTCGCTTACTTCGAGGGGCTTTCCAAGAATGAAAATCGACTAACGTTGACGAATTTGAAAAGAGGAGATGGTCATCGGCGACGAATCAGAAGGACCTCGAGGAATGGGCTTGCATGTGGGTCCAATGTGGGTCTTTGGGCCGGTTGGCTTCCGAGAGTTCTGGACCACGCCTGATCACGTCCACTTTTAGCCACCAAGCACTCACTGGACCCAAAGAGTAAGTAGTTGTTGAGTACATACAAAACGACAACTTCCGTAAATATAATCATGTCTACTTATAGACCTATCTAATCCATACCTGACACTGAAGCATTATAGTCACGATACAAAGATGTAAACAGAGGAAGTAAAGACGGGAAAGGAAGCATTGGAACCCTACACTTAAGCATCAACCTCAGGAGGAGGAGGTCCACCAGGTCCACCAGACCCGTTCTCATTCATAACACCACCATTCTCCGTGAGCGTCGCAGCAGCAGAGGTAGTATAAACAGCAGATGCGTCTATCCCAATCGAAGTCCACATCATGAGACCGTCAGACACGCTGTTGCCCAAGAGAACGTAGTAGAGGACCGGATCAATTACATCCGCTGCTTCAGCCAGGAGGCCGTCTTCCTCGTTCGTAGTGAGCGTTTGGGTGTTGGTGGAATAAGGTTCCAGAGCTTCGACTTCTGAGATGAGATCCTGGTCAAAGTAGATTTGACCGACGTGGCTGATAGAGTCACCGATGTAGGTGCCATTCATGAAGAGGGTACCGTTGGTCTGATGGGCCGAGACATGGATATGCGTGGTACGACCGGTGTAGTGACCAGGGAAAAGACTGAGCCATTGAGCAACACCGTCTTCGTCAGTCTTTTGGATTCCTCGACCGAAAGTGTTGTTCTAGCAAAAAAGAAGGACGAACCCAAGTCAGAAAACATGGTCTCCAACAAATCTAGAGACATACCAAGTTGGTCGCATCGTCTGTATTGCCGTTACCGCCAGAGACGACGCCAGAATACACACCAGTAGAGTTTGCTAAAAAATGGTCAACGTTGACGTTTTCGTTTTCCGTTATAGTGAGTGATCAGGACCCACCATGCCAGAAGTCGATGTAAACATCGGGCACAGGTTCGCAAGTGCTAACGTCAATGAGCTGGACATCGACGTAGATGTCGACGCCTTCTTGATCCTCACGAAGGTCATATCGGACATATTCCCCGTCGACATCTACAAAAACACATCAGCATAACGGTCCTTCAAAGGAGGAGCTGAGGAACAGGACACTACTCACAATAAGGTCCTTGTGTTACCTCAGAGGCCAAGACGCAAGAGCTCTCTCCGTCGAAGATGGTGGAAGCATCAGTGTCGTTGGTGATACCAGTCTTGTTTGAATGATGGTCGGTAGCCAAGACAGAGTCAAGGTCTCGCTTGAAGGGAGCAGCTACAAAGCCCAACGTCAGCAAGCCAATTTAGAAGAAAGCTTAGCCTCCACTGACCAGTGTTCAGACCACGAGCCATTCTGATCTCATTGGCAAGATTTTCACGTCGAGCCCTTGCTCGTTCATGGATGCCTCCCCGTTTGCTCAGTGTATCCTGGCAATCGGCGAGCGAACGACGTGCATTTTGCTGGAAGACAGCACGTTTGATGGCTTCAGGTGACCCAAGAGCCGGATGAGAGTGAGCAGAGGAGAGCTGTGCGAGAGAAACAGCTGTTAAAACCGTAGAAAGGATGTTGGAGATGAAGACCATTGGTGATGTTTAGATGGGAGATCGCTGGGCTGCTTTGCTGGATGAATGAACTCTGCATCTTCAAGGAGTCTTTTATATGTGAGAGGCGATAGAACGATACGTATATGCGTTCGTCCGCAGTCGCAGTCGCTTGACCATTGGCTTGCCAGCGATTGGCTCGCCAAGATGGTTGACCAGAAATTATCAGAACAAGAAAATTTTTGTGGAGTGTGACCAGGTGCGACCGCCGACCGCTCGCGTTAGGGTATGTACATAGGTTGGGGTTAATTGGGGAAATTACTCAGACGTCGTAAAGCAACCTACCGATGCACTCGTTTATAAGAATTTGGATCGTGTCTTGAGGATGCCCCTTGACGATTGATTAATAAAGAGGCCTAGGTATAAGTAAAAGCTCAAAAAAATCCAATGCTCACCTGCAGCAGTCAACTTTACAGGAGTAGATTCCAGAAGCGTACAGTAGTGTCAAGCTTTGTTTCGCCGCATCAACGACATATCGGGCCCGAGTCAACGCACACGTTGATACACAGTCAAACACCAACATCTTCTGACTTCAACTGACATCAAGGGTCGATACATCCCTTATCCACCAGGAGGAGGAGGACTTCATTACACGGCATTGGTCCACGAGTTGAACGCCGGTTTCCGGGAGGCACATGCTTAGCAGCGTTCCCGGCCAGGAGTAGATTCCAGAAGCGTACAGTGTCAACTAGTATCAAGCGTTGTGTCGGATTAATGACATATCCGGCCCCCGAGTTAACGCGTACGCAGATGATATGCAGGCATCTTCAATTGTCAAAGGTCGATGTACATTCCTTGTCGACAGCCAGCGTTCACCGTCTCGGTATCAAATTGGGTCAAAGATTCCAGAAAGATGGACTCGTGGTGAAAGGAAGTTCATAGGTCAGAGGTCAGAGGTCCTTTGAGCATGTGCACGACGTCGACGCGAAAAGACAGGAAATCAAATGGTCAGCGCAAGCCAATCAAGACGTAGACGGATAGACGTAGCTGGAATACTTACCGAGAAGCGGAACAAAAAGAAAAAGCCAAAGACAAAAGACAGCCAGATCCAAACCATATATCTGCTGATGTTGCTGATGTTGCTCTTGTAACTGTCTGTGATGAACCTGATTCAAGATCTCCACTGAAGGCTTTACGTCGTAGTTGCGGCTGCAGCGAAGTCGGGGCCGTAGTCCATTGGGTCCATTCTTTCCATATCCATCCTCTCCATATCCGCCTGCGCCTGTGCAGCCTCATAACTCTGATGGTACGCAGCGGCAGCACTGGCATTACTAGTAGCAGGATAAGCAACGGTCATCCGAGTCTTCGGTGTTGGTGTCCCCATCGACGTGGAAGTATTCTCAGTCGCAGTAAACGGCGAGCTACCAGGGTCCAGCACTCGACGTCGAAGCAGAAGTAGCGCCATAGGGACTTGTGCTTACATTTGAGTGGGCTTGTGAATGGGCTTGACTGGAAGATGAGACAAAGTCGACGCGTCAAGCTTCAACTCGTCCTTACTGAGTGACGGTGTACACTCCTGCCCGTAATGCTCTTCACTATGTACACCGTGCTAAGTAGTCCGAAGGACCGAAGCCCATGCTATCTGCTGAACAAGATCAGAGACGGACCATGCTCCTCGCCATGACAACAGTGGTCGTGGTTCATTTGCAAGAAGCTTGCCAGCTGTCACTCTAATTAGCTCGAAGTCGGAAGACTAGTCTGTGTCTTCTAGCTCAATTCCTGCGATATATCAAGTCGAGACCGGCTCATTGGTCTCCCTTTGCGATCTCCCTGACGAGAAGGGTGAGTGGACGTTTCTACTGACGTCGGTCGGTACACATGCTGACCCTTTATGCAGTCTGGGCAGGCCCTTCAAATTTCGTCTGTCTTGACTCGACCAATCTTCTGTTGGCGCTTATGGATAGGGATGTCGAGTTGGCGGTGCCAGGGGTGTTGGAATGGGACTGTGAGTGCTCCCTTTCTCACTTGCAGCCTGAGGCAGCTTTACTGACCACATGGCTGAAAATCAGATCCAAGACGTGTATCGGACGACGGGAGGGAGCTTTCCTGCATTCCATATGAAATCTACGAAGAAATCTTTCTGTATTTTGATCTCCGACCTGAAAACTTTGACCACAAGGATGCTTTCGGTCCCAAGCAATCTAAACGGGTCCTCATCTGTATCTCTGTTACGTGCCGGCTTTTCCGCCATCTCCCACTTTCTGTCTGCGAGGTCACCATCCATCCCGATATCATGTTCCCTCCCAATGACCGTTGTGCCAGGATGTACAAGTTCTGCCAGGATATCGTTGAAGCCCATGATCTCCAGAATCCCATGTACTCCAGCGCAATGCCCAGATTCATACGCCGCTTTACTTCCTATGTCAAGAAATGCAATCTATGCGCTATTCATCAGTTCGCCGACTATAACGTCCCGCTGCGAACGTTGTCTCATTTCCTCAATCTACAAACACTCTACCTCGATGAGGTAACCTGGCCCGCATTCGCAGACACCCTCTTCGTTTCCCCGCAGCTCAAGCATTTAACATCCCTCGGCCTTCTTTGGTGTGAAGGATTGTCTGACGAATTCATCCATCTCAACAATTTCGTTTGTCCGGTTACGACTCGAGGGAACAAAATTTCCACCTTGGAATCTACTTGACCATAATATCAAGACCGAGTGTCTGCAGGAATTAGAGATGGACAATGGTGAAGCGTTCCAAACGTTGGCGAAGAAAGGCCCTATGCACTCCCTCAGGTCATTGCGCATTGTTCCTTCACTTTTCTGGCCTCCTTCTGATTTCGCATCATACCAACTTTACGAGCTCCTTCCTCGTGCGCCCAACCTTGTCGAGCTCAGCCTTGACAATGTTAAACTCATTAATCCACTACCGCTAGCGTCACTCCATTTCAACAAGCTACAACATCTCTCGTGTTCAGACCAAATGCTTGCTGTTTTTGCATTTCCTGCCGCAAGCAGGGACGTTGCGTTGGGGGTGCTACGATTATATCCAGAAGAGAAATTCCGAGACGGTGCTGGCTACGCCGCGGTCATGCCTCAGCATGTTGCTGCTTGTTTGACAGAGCTTACAGTGCCTTATCCATGGCTTCTTGACGAAGGTGGACCGACTAATACCCTCTCAAACCGCTCACACCGTGACACATTGGCAAAATACTTCCCTCGCCTGGAGATTCTCTCCATTTTCACTCGCGCGCGCACGGGCTTGACGGACCCTATGGCTTTTTCAACAACCCAAAGAAGTCGAATGATCATGATGTAAGTCTTACCAATACTAGTCTGTCTGTCGTCCATAGTAAGACTCTTCTTTCTCAAAGGTCCATGATAAATTCCTCCTCCCAAAACTCATCGATGCATGCAAATGTCTGCCCAGTCTGAAAGAGGTGAATATTTCTATGAACCGATGCTTCTCTGGCAAGGAGCGTCACAAAACAACTCGCGGGCCTTAAATACTCGGAATCTTCCTCTCCAACTTCAAACCATTCGCACATGGCTCGCTAGACTCCCTCGTCCATGTCTGCAAACTGTCTCCTTTACCCCGGAAATTCGGTGGACTCGAGTTGGATGCAAGAGCAAGGTGCTTGTAACCCGTAATAGTGCGAAGCAGGACGTTGGTGCTGGTACCTGTTACGCTGACACTGAGACTGGCACTGATCAGACATGTACATTGGCTCGTCAAGCTGTCGGTGTCGGTGTCGGCAGAGTAAACTTGGAGAATGAATATAAGAGTGACGAGGTTGGCCCGAAAACGAAAACTATTTGGAAGTCGCAATGGGTCCCGCATGTGCCGTATCAGAAGCGAGATGCTGTCACTCGGATGGTGCAGGTGGCAGGAGGACCCTGGATAATAGGCGAGAAACCCGTTCCAAGAATTTGGCAATTTGGCCAAGTTTTGTCCGAACCATTTTGGAGCTCATTCTCGAAATTTTTGTCCGAATCCTGGACCGGCTCCTCCCAGGTCCAAATTTTTGTCCGAACTGGGGTAACGGCTTGTAAAAAATCGAGAAATTTTCAGAAATTTTCCGTAGCGCGTTCCGTGCGTCTCTGAGGCGTTCCAGCAAAAGTTTCGTTAGGTCGTCGATGAAGAGTGATAGCAAGTCCATGAACAAGAAGGTAGTAGAAGGTAATGTTGAACAAAAAGATCTAATTTACAGTAGTAACTACGTCTATCTACGCCCTCGAAAACCTTCGAAGACCTATTAGTAAGGAAAGCAATAAAACTTTCACCACTCAGAAATAGCCATATGCTGCCATATATATGCGGAAAGGTCAGTGAGGTAGGGGGTCAGGAACGTTGCGTAGATAGTGGAGTTCAACCTAGTTCAACGCATGGCGCCCAAGACCTATTGTCCAAACCCAGGCCGGCTTTCCGACCCTCTGAGCCCACTTTTGTCCAAACCGTGGAACGGGTTCGTCACCTATTATCCGGGGTCCTACCTAGATTATGACCAGTGCTTTGAGCGCATGGAGAAGGATATTGTTTTCTGATGTCCATTATATTTGACGGTCTTGTTACGTTTTTGGTATTGCTTGTAGTCTCGTTTCTATTGAACCGTGACGTACCAATAAATCTTCTTCGATACAATGTTGATACAATGCAGCTGAATTATTTACATAAACGGTAATCTTTCTGAAGGAGGAAGTATCAAATCGTCAGAAGCGCCGGGCACACTCGCGCTTGTTCCTCAACCTCATTGTCCGCAGCCGTTATGCCTTTGCTGCCCTCTTTGCCCAACGAGCTCCTTGAAGAGGTTGTACGATATGTAAGTATTGGCAAGTAATCAAACTGGAACTAACCAGACTATCGAATAGGTTGAGCGTTTGAAAGACAGAAAGAGTCTCCGAAGGACGTGCTCAAGGCTAGCACTCTTTTTGCGGCCTCATGTCCTCCAAGAAGTCACTCTCAACATCTACAAAGGCAATATAGAACCTGGAATCGACCTGCTCAAAGTGCTCGCGACCCCGAAGAATATCTACTCGCCGCTTATCCGCACACTCTATATCGATTCGCTTTCGCCTTCTCACCATCCTAGTTGTAAACGAGATGCGCTGTATGGGGAACGGGATCCTGATGACTGCAAGCACTTTGGTGTCAGAAAAAAGGGTGCAGAAGAACAAATGCTTGCTCTTCTGAAGCCGGCCCTGGGATCTCTAGAGTATCTGAAGGCTATTAGGCGCGTCCAATCTGCCCTTTCCGTTGTCTAGCGTCATTCTGACTATTTTCTCCACTCCAGACTGTGTTGGGTGTACAAAGATTCCCGAGAAGCCTTAACGACAATAATGCAATCATTCTCCGAGTCGACTCTTCAACGTGTGGAAGAGTTCACGTTTTACTATGACCCTTTGCCATATACTACAAGTCCTTTCTTCGAAATGATTCCTCCCCTTCCAGCCTTTTCAAATCTCAGCGTTCTAGTCATCCGGCCTCCTTTGGTTAGACAGTGGCAAGACTTCCATGGTGTTCTGCTACTCCATCTCTTATCTCGTCAAAAGTCTCTTTCAGCTGTACATCTTGATACATGTCTCCACGATGATGCTCTAACCAATAACGCCTTGGAAGAACTGGCATCGCATTCTCACATCACTCACCTCAGTCTGGGGAGCTGGGTTAAGGGGCCTACCGAAATCCTGTCCGAGTTCCCCCACCTCAGGTCTCTTGAAATGCATTGCCCTGAAGAACGAGGTCTGCTCTTCCTTGGCCTTACGGCGAAGGGAATTTACCTTCGTAGTCTGACATGGTTTAATCCTGTGTATGGTCGACATGTTTTGGATCATCTATTGGACTATATCGAGGGGTATTCTGGACTAGAGGTCCTATCTCTCAGAGGCTATATTCTGGAGTCTTTTGCAAACGACAATATAGATCGCTTTTATCGGAGGATATTACCGTTACATTGTGATACCCTCTCCCACTTGGCTATTGAACCGGAAATTGGATTTCCATGGTGTAACGGGCCCTTTGAGCTGGACAACCTCGATGCCATCGGCAGATGCCAGAATCTTCGATATTTATCTCTGAGGGTAAATGGTTATAGAACACTTCAAACAAGTTCCTCAGACTCGTCTGTCGCATTGTCCAGTGTAAATCGGTTTTGTTGAGTGCGTTTTAGTGGGTCTGACTGCATCTTTTTTTTTTTTCATTCTAGATCAGTCATCAGGCAGTGGTAGCAAGGGTGCCCAATCCAGTTGTAAGCATCATCATCGTGACGACAGTGCTATGCTTGAGTGTTCTGCTGACTACCACGTCAATAGCATCTGCTGCTCATGATGGTCTCTTCAAAGCTGCCGGAATTACAGGCCCTCCACATAGATTCAGCATGCACTCACCGCTCTTGCGGGCGTAGTCCTCCCTACAGAAACGCCCTTCGCCGATGTGTCAGTGTGCCTCATTGTGATTTACGAGGGTGCATACGGTCTTCAATTCTGGATCCTCTACAGGAGGAGGAACTTGAAGAAGTCCCCTATAATCCTGAAGTGCTGAGATGGGTAAGGATATATGTCGGAGGGGAAAGGTTGGCACTGGATGGTGTAGTAGGGCTAGAAGACCACTTGGATGGCGAACCCGTTCGCAACACAAAGTCAGCGGCGCCGGGTCTACTACGCTCACTTTTCAAGACGATGAAAAGGAAGTTTACTTGGAGGAAGAAATGGGTAACGTGATTTGTTGTGATACTTGCCCTGAGTCTCAGTCTCAGTAGCCTGACTTACTGTGTTACTTTCTGTTTATTGCGTTGTCAGCATACATATACATACCTAGTCATATACGCGAAGAGATGTTTTGATTCCATATATGGAAAGTTCATCTAAAGCCTGACCTCCATCTCACAAGGCTCGTTGTCGTCGCCATGCTCGCTCTACCCAATGAGCTGCTCGAAGAAATTTTACACCATGTAATTATTGGCATTAAACTGGAAACAACGCGTCATTTACAGTGTTTACCAGGTTGAGCGGCTGCAAGATAGGAAGAATCTGAGGAGAACGTGCTCGAGGCTAGCACTTGTCTTGCGGCCTTACGTTCTCAAAGAAGTCACTCTGAACATCTACAAAGGCAATGCAGAATCTGGAATGAACTTGCTCGGAGCACTGGCGGCACCGAAAAACGTCTATTCGCCGTGTGTCCGAACACTTTACATCGACTCTCTGTCGCCCTCTCACTATCCTATTGGTTACAAGGGGAAGACCCAAAGTTGGCGCGGCAAAGCAATTTTGGGGCGGACTTTTGGTGGTAATGAGAAGAGCACAAACAGTCACCTGCGTACCCTTCTGAAACCAGCGCTGGAATCTTTGGAGGGTCTGGAAGCTATCAGGTGCGTGTCTTCTAATACCTTTCAACTTTCTTCCCTAATGATTTAGCTGGACTTTAGATGGTGCTGGCAAGAAAAAGATTCCCAGTGGTCATTAAAGATAATCATGCAGTCATTCTCCGCCCTTCGAGACGTCAAAGAATTTACTTTTTACTATGGCCCAATAGTCGACATCACTATCCCCTACCCCGACCTTCCAAATCTCAGGATCTTGTCTATCAGCACTCCTCAGGAAGAACCGATTGGACAGTGGAACTGGACCCCTAGCCATTCCCTTCTACTAAAGCACCTCTTAAACTGTTCAAGTTCTCTTTCGGCTCTACACCTTGACTCAAGAATGGTCTTTTACGCCGATTCTCATCTAGGCCATGCCTTGCCAGAAATGTCGCTACATTCCTCCATCACTCATCTGAGTCTCAGTGGTTGGTCCTTACCCATTTTGAGGCCATTCACGGCATACGTTTCCAAGCTCCCCAATCTCACATCGCTTCGGATTTTTATGCGGTATCATAGCAGTTCCCCTTTGAAAGACTTCTTCTCTGCTCTCAGTGCCAATCACATTCACTTGCGACGTCTGGTGTTGGATGGTGAGGTTGACGTGAAGCCTGTACTTGACTACATCGAAGGATACTCTGGGTTGGAAGTTTTGTGTCTCATCGGAGTGCACTCGCATCCATATGTGGCTGACCGCTTTTATCGGATAATATTGCCGTTACACAATGATACCCTCGTCGAGCTGGATATACAGCCACTATTTCAGAGTACATGGTGTTTTGGTACGCACAATGCTGAGGCTATCAGGAGGTGCAGAAAACTTCGGCGTCTTTCTGTGGGGGTGAGCCCGTTTTTCACCTTCATCGGATGAGTCCCAATGTTTCTGACTAGATCGTTTCTCTAGGTCAGTAATCAAGTAGAGGGTCAAATGGTACCAGTGCTCAATCCAGTGGTGGGCTTCTTATGACAGTGCTGCTAGCGTCTCAGTATTTTGCTGACTTCCACATTTGTAGTATCTGCTCCTGAGGATAGTATCTTCATCGTTGCCTGAATTACAGGCCCTTCACATAGATTCCTGTTACGAATATCGGCTTTTCCACCGTTCTGTCGACGACGGCCCCAGCCCGTGTAACGTTGTGCCTCATTGTGAGGTACGAAGGCGTATACAGTCTTTAATCATGGATCCGTTATTGGAGCAGCGAGAAATCCCTTATGATCCTGAAGTGCTGAGGTGGGTCAGGATATGTATTGGAGGGGAAAAGTTGACATTGGATGATGCAATGGGGCTGAATGGTGACCTGGCAGATAGTGATACGCAAATCCACACTACAACGTCAACAAGTCTGCCGTTACTTCTCAAAGCAGCGACGGGGAGGTTTACTTGGAAGAAGAAATGACAGATAGCGTGCTTACTCTGAGTTCCCGTAGCCTGACTTATCATCTCACTTACTGCTTACTACATACCATGTTGTATCCTTATACTGAGTCATTCAGAGCAAAAAGTGAGGACACACAGTGTTCCAAATACGGAATGTTTTCGACCGTTTGTTGTCTAAGTTCCCGCAAAGGTGTCGAGCTGCTCGAAAAACTTGTACACCATGTAAGAATTGACAAACACTCATTTCTCTGACATTGCCCTTCTAACCTTCCTTTCTTTGACAGCACTTATTCCTAGAGACGCTTTCTTCAAAGCTCCTCGGCGAACACGCACTTGACATAGATGCTGCGTATGCTATTGGACATGTGCTCGATGAGTCCTTTTCTCGTCGGTGCGACGCTGCTGATTGTCGTTTGGCGCGAGACGCAGTACGGTCTTCAATTCTGGATCCTCTGCAGGAGGAGGAACTTGAATCCTGAAGTGCTGAAGTGGATTAATATATATGTTGGAGGGGAAAAATTGGCATTGGATGGTTCAATGAGACGAGATGGCGGATGCGCAGCCTGAACCTGCAAAGTCAGTGGGTCTACGAGCAGTGCCCAAAAACATTGAAAAGGTTCCTTGCACGCGCGGAGTGTTAAATAAATGCTGCGCACTCTGTTCTGCTCTGATAGTATTTCGGACAATTTTCGCTACAGACCTAATCGTCAGACACTTCACTACCAGCATCCGTAATAGAACTTGACTTCACGACACAACACAATGTCCATATAGAGTCCTAGAAGCTAAATCAGAACGAGGGTATACCGTGAGTTATGTTGAAAGTCAATGCTGGGTTTGCAATGATGGGCAGCTGGTTAGGGAAGCTTGCGTTCATCAGGTCCGCCACCATCCTAAACGGACATTCAGAAGAGTGCTTGGATTAAATATTTCTACCCACCTTCCAAAGACGATAGTTCCGTTGTTGTTGAGATGGGTGTTATCATCGGGAGTTCTGTTCAACCTGTGAGCTGGGTCCGGGCCAATCGCTTCAACGTAGGTTATAGAGGCAGCATGCAGGTCCAATAGATGTGTGTTTTGTTGCTAAGATTGCCATATGAGTAATTCTTGAAAAAGAAAAGTCAGAAGTCGGGATGTACCTGAGAAATCAAAATCGTCTGGTCTGCCCACGGACCCAATGAGTCGTTGATCGTTCCATCGTTGTTAAAGTCACGCCTGGTAAGAGACGTAACAAGTACCGGTTCCGCCTTCAGGGCTCGAATTTGCTGGACCATCATTGTCAGGTTTTGACCCATTGACTCTGGCGGGGCAATCTGCGCGATTTGGTTTTCTTAGATTACCGGCGACAGATAAAGGCAGCGACATACCTTCATGTCATTGTGACCGAACTATAGGTCAGAAAAGATGAGTAAAAAAGAAGACCAGATAGAGGGAACAAGCGAACCTGAATCGTGACAAGCGTACGGCGGCCTTTTGCAACTTCTCCCCTGATAGCGGCAACTAGGATGGTATGAGTCGCTACACTTAGCATTCTACGCAGAGCCGACATACGTGAGATGTCCCAGAACCCGTCGGCCACAAATGAACCAGTTGTAGCCCCGTTGTGTGCGGTATTGATGCCTGGGAGTTACAACTGGTTAGCTACGATTGACCAGGACACCAGGATGGCTTACAAGGAGTGCCAGGTGCAAGAGAAGACGGTGTCGACGTTACAGTGGAGCCACAGAAACCATTTCCCCAGCCTCCACTGTTTGGTGTAGTGCTATATGCCGACCCTAGTCAGCAAGCTTGGAATTGTATGAGATTAGAAACAGTTTGCTTACCCATTTGCGGTGGTACTATCTCCCACCAGAACAAAAGATGTAGGAGCAGTCTGGCATAAAGCGGGCAAGACGAGAGAGAGGGCTATTGCGAGTCTGAGCATTGTGGGCGAATGATGTAGGAGTCGCCCAGATGGTCAAATTTAAAGGCGACAGTCATGATTCGGCCCGCGTAAAACGGTTTTCTGAACCGGGATATGAAGAACGAGCCTGTAAGTCGACGGCGAAAGTCTTTGACCAGCTGCCATAGGCTCATGTGATATGCGGTCCGGGAAGTTCTATGCCAGTCATCGATATATTCCCCGCCGTAAGTGTACGTAGTCATGGACAGGCCCGAGTATCCTCCGTTAGACATCATCTCATGTTGAGCTGACCGCATGACGTGTAGCCAGGAATTGAGAGCATTTGAGAACTGGCCAAGTATAGACGTAACAGAAGCAATGCGACCTTCTGCACTTGTCGCAGAAATAATGAGCAATCAGTGACAGCGTATGGGCCATAATTATATGGTCTAGGTTTCGGAAGTCGAGTATCGAAAATGGAGGAAATTTTCTTCTGAAAGGGATACACGCAACTCGCTATCGTCATGAAAAATAGGTTCGGAGTCTAGTTAGGTTAGTGCAACCAATCGAGAGGAAAAACAAATGCTCTCACAGTTCAGATCCCAGATCAACACTTCTGACATCTCTACGCGAGCGCCGAGGCTCAACAACAATCTCTGGAGAATAAGTACAGGAGCTCCTTGTGTGACATCAGTAACGCGTCTGCCAGAGTGATGTCAGACCAAGAACCAACAAACGTAGCATCAGATACGCACTACAGTCAGTAATGGGTTATACCAGCGTAAGAGATGAAAATTCTCATTTTCTGTGCTGAAGTCGAGCCAGAGTTAGAAGACAGACCGGATGCCATGACCCATTGACGCTCAAGGCTTCTCAAAACAAATGACAACCAGAACTTTGCAGGGAGAAAATTCCAATGCTACGGCCATATCTTTACAGCCAAATCGAAAACCGAGAAACCGAGAATTTGCTGTGCCAGTTGATCAGGACGACACCAGCTCAATTACTATCCACATACCATGTCTACAAGCTGTCATACTGCATCAAGATAGTAGGAGTGACTGGCAAAATCCGTATACAGGACAGGAAGGGTAGGAAGGGGTGTAACCTCGGGCCAAACCGAGCGGGTCAATATGGTGGTCAGTGGGCAACACGTTTTCTTTCCAAATATGGAAATTTGACTCCTCGGTGTTCGATTTCAAGCTATCGCGTTTAACTGCTCGGTCGTCCTGTATCCCTGGCTCTCTTCGGTGGGAGTTGCGCTTCTTATCTCATACTTTGCATCTGCTAGAGCTAAAAGGCTGTGACTTCGTCAACTCGACTACTTACACTGGTCTCCATAGCAAAGTCTCGGACAGGCTCTGAATCGGACAAGACTTGGAGTATACTGCGTGGAAACACTGGATCTTGTTTTTGCCCATCATCCGTCTTTTAACAGCCCATGACAGTCTCAATACTGGCTTCTGATTGAACTGTTGATCACGTTTCCAAAGCACCGTAATGAACGGTCAAAAGCTGTTGGCATTCAACTCAACTACAAGGTTGACTCAGGATCACGAATCCGCTTTCCACCGGCTTGGCGCTAAACCAGCTTCGTTTTTCGGAATGACGATCTTCAACTCTGTGGCGCTGCTGTGCATACCT
Source organism: Tetrapyrgos nigripes (assembly GCA_013368315.1). Lineage (NCBI taxonomy): Eukaryota > Fungi > Basidiomycota > Agaricomycetes > Agaricales > Campanellaceae > Tetrapyrgos > Tetrapyrgos nigripes. The sequence continues at coordinate 59,848 of JAACJM010000036.1, forward strand.
CAAGCTGATTGCACAAATGCAGATCGAGATCGGTCCTTAGCTGGGGAAAGCTCAGCATGCTACTCTTCTCTTATCCAAGTTTAGAGTCACAAATACTACAGAACCAGTCTTCGCAAGTCTCTGCACTAGCATACCAGTGAGCGTATTTACATTGCTTCGGATTAATGCGAGTACTAATTTATCGTAGCTATTCGAGAGCGACGGTTGGACAAATGGGCGCGGTAAGTTATGTCCAGAGTATACCTCAAAAGCAGCCTGATTGATAACTGCCTTGCTTCATCTGGATATAGTTTTGGACCCGGAAATCCTTCATAGGGTGTGCATGGTTCACGTATTCTAGCAGACCATCCTTCTACTGGTGCCTCCAAAATCCTACGAAGCATCCTCTCTCTTCATTGACGAAGAGTACTTTATATGGAGAGCCTCTGGCTCAGGAGTCTGAGATTCTACGTCGACACAACGATAGTCCAAGGGAATATCTCGAGACGAATTCGGTTCCGCCGCGGAGGACGCAGTGATCCGGAGACGACGCTCCAGTGCTCGAGTCCCGAAGTAACATGTCGATGACAAAATGATCATGAATAGTAGCACGAATAATACTTTGAGGTATGATTGTGTGCTACAGGTCAGAGTGAACTTACTGGCAAGAACAAAGGTGAGACGTACGGACTATGACGAGCTGGTTAAGGACTTGATCATATTTGGACAGATTGGACGTCGTTCGGGAGACAAGTGAGTGAAACGAGGCGGAAAGATGAGGCATTTGGGACTGAAAGTAAGTGATACAGTATCATCCAACAGCGCTGGTATCCGGGTCGCATTGAAACTCAGTCGAAAGGTCTCTTATAGAGCACACTACAAGCTCCGACATCAAGGCGAGGTATTGACTGAATTCGGCTTGACTCAGAAATAAGGTTGATACTTGTACCATTGCTTTGTATTTGTCAAATTGATTATTTTTGACTCGTTAACCCCTGTCGGGTGTAGTATGTTGTTTAACAGCTTTCTCCCAAATTTGGGATGGAAGTACTTGATGTCAGTAAGCTGAATTCATTCACCTTCAGTCCAGAAGATTCTAATCAGAACGAGAGAAATGATAGTACCATGGTCCCCGCACTTACGTTGACTCACATAGGCGCCCTCCCCCCATGGCAGAAAAGGCGCGAAAGGACGGTCCCCCCGATCAAGGTGCGCAATAAGCGCTTCCGGCGAGTTTTGCTTAACAGGTTAACTACTCTCTGACTCCAGGCACGCTGAGTACAGCACTGTTTTAAGACTGTGGAGAGATGACTCACCAAAGAAGAGATTTGCATCATTGTGAGGAAGGAACTCCAGGAGAGCAACCTTTCAATTGGATAGGATAGACCGGCGAAGTTTCGGACGCATGAGGCCTTTCTCGATGATGAGCTACAGCTATTTGCATTCATTTTGACTACTGGGGATGAAGCGCCCCGCGCCTCACTTGAAGCCTTTCATGATCGTTGATCTATAGAAGCATCCATGGGATCAGGAATAGTATCCGTCTTCGAGGTATTGGAGGCGTCTAATGCGCAGCCCCATTAACGTTCATATCCAAGGATAGGTAAATGAGACTAAAAATTACTTTTGTTGAGCAGAGCCACAGAGTGCAGATATAGCAAGAGTAGTAGGTCGTAGCTAGGTATCATAGTAGTACAAGAACCTTGATAGTACATTTTGGCATCATATGCGTGATTGGGTATCTGGATTTGAGGGTAGCACTGGCAGAGACAAAGATGGCACAGTAAGGTCTGTTCATAACGCGTCAGTGATCGAAAAGTCGCAAAGAGTTGCCTGGAACATCCTTACAAAGTGACCCTGTACATCCGTCCTTTGGCGTTTCCTGGTCTTTTCGTGGAGGTCGTTCTTGACATCTAGGCTTCAGGGCTGGGCTAGGTACATTTAACGTTGAGCCCGTAGAGCCATAAGATCGCAAAGAACTGATCTCGCTATTGAGGTTTGCTTCGAGGCGGTTATATCAGTCTACTTATCGATGCATGAAGTACAATTTAACTTACTTCGTCGTAGTAGCCTTTCATACTCTCTTAATCTGAGATACATCCACCTATCCAATAGAGCTAGGGCATAGAACACGAGCATGAAGAACACCACGATCAGTGCGCCTGCGATCACGGAGCATTGCGACAATGAGCTTGCAGTTCGGAAGACTGGCAAATTTTAGCAGAAGTTACTTACACTTGGTAGAGTTGCATTGAGGCCCGAAAGTTTCTTCTATACCCGCTCCATTGGCAGTCTCTTCGCTTGCGGTATGTGTAAACGGGATAAACATCGTAGCGGGGAATGAGAGAATGGGTCCTGGAGCTTTCGAAGTCGACGATTGCGTTATATATTAGCGTTAGCCTGATCGTACAGCTTTGGATATGCTTCCGCATTGCTTGGCTTGAATCATACGTAGGTCAAGGAGCAACCAGAGCTGTTGAAACGAAACTGAAAGCTGTTGCAAGGACTTGGGACGCCGCCTCGGATCCGATTGCCAAGTGGGGTCAGCTGCAGGAAACTCGAGGCGGTTCGAAATATCGACTAGTAAGCCGAGTAGCAGAGCCGAGACGTGAGCATTTCTAGATTCCTCTGACCAACGTACCCTCTCAGAGTATATTCCAGACAGGTTTGCTAGCAGTGAATACAGGCGGCTTCTGACCGCTGAGCATCATAAATTATCATAAGGCAGGCTGCGGTAGCGTGTCCTAATTACGTACATAAGGGCCTCAGCCAAATACTGCCACATAGACTGAACCTTAATTTTGGCTGTACAGTCATCGGAGGAGGAGTCTATTACCCGGGCTAGGACCAAGAGCTGAAGCGCTGATACGCCGGGGGTCCGGGAAGCATCCCGATGTAGGTCTGAGTACATCATCGTTCCCGGGATGATAGGACCTCGAGCAAGACGAGCTGGCGGTTCATAGGTCCGTCGTCGATCCGCCCAAAATTCTACCACCGCTGAGGATACAGGCAAGTTTACCGATGGTACTACCATATGAAAAACGGTTGGTCTACATACTCGTTCCACTGACACTGTAGAGCATAAACCAGGTAGCGTAGGGCAAGTTTAGCATGTCGGTAAGCCATTGGTGTAATCCCTGTTTCCAAAAATTTTACGACCACATTTGTAAAGTTCTACGCTCATCTGAACGTGCTCCGCTTAACCAGGGTAACAGTCATAGACATTCGCACACACTGAGGGCAGACGAGGCACCAAAAGCGCCGTCATCAGCAAAGCTTAAGGCAGTTTCGCGGGACAATGTCCAGTGATGGTAATGGAGTACTGCAGATTTATTAATTGAAGTGTATGTACACAATGAAGCTACTACCAAGCACAAGTCAAGCTTATTCTGCACAGGCTTGCGTGACGTCTGCTCGTAAGTGAGTCAGAATGGTCTCGCAGCGGTGGAATAGCGGACAGGCTGGAGGGGCATTGTGCGTGGGAAAAGTATTGTGGGCGCGGAAAATGAGGAGAGTGGTGAGCTCGCCGTTGTCAGCGACATCGGCGAGCAAATATCACATTGGTGTCCACCGAAATCGAGAGCTCGATAGGAGTGCACCAGAAGATTTCGTAAACGAAAATTCGGTTGGATAGCGGAAGAACTGAGCTGGATGCTGCAGTTTTACTTTGGATGACATTCCAAGATGATGGAAGTTTGGATCGGAACAAGAGCTGCCAGTAGTCTTATAAAATAATACAATCAAGGTACAGTACAAGGCTCAGACTCGGTGACCTCTGAAAAATCTCCCAATCCTGTTCTGCATTGCACGTAAAGGTCCACAGAGATGGACGGAACGCTTGCTTTGCCGCGACTTTGGCGTCTCTGGCCGCATTCCGTCAAATGACTGCGAATTATAGAACGGATTCCGTGACGAATACGATGGTGGAGGTTGCTGAAAATGTAGGGAACTGGGGCTATCAGATCTGTGCGCTTCCCATGACAGCCCATAGTCCATCGAGGGGAAAGAGTGCTCATAACTCTCATAATGCTGTGTCCACGGCGACACTGACGGATTAAATATTCTCCGTAAGTGCTATGTCTTGAGTAGATCAGGCAAATACTCACCTAGCCCATTGAAGGAGTTCGAGTTATTGGAATATGTATTGTTGCTGTTATGTAGATTGGAATTAACGTTGTGAGAGTACGAAGTGACTATCCTCGAATGACTGTTGTGAGAGCCAATGGGGTGTTGGTAGTCGTTGTAAGTTGTATACTGACTGCCCTGAACATTGGTAAAAGTGGAATCCTGGACGTCTAGCTGGTGGGCGCCAGAGAGGAAAGACATTTGGACCAGAGTTCGAAGAAGTTTGGGCAGGTCACTGCCAGGTGTTTGAGGTTCTCAAGTTTGCATCGTGACCTCGGTGCTTCTTTTATAACGTGCAGGCCCAGATAACGATAAGAGTGATCGACAACAGCTTGAGCTCTCTCGACTCAGAAGATGTTGAGAAACGGTTCAGGAGGAGTACAAATTGGAGGAGGGATATTGGCATATTGCTGTTGGTGTCAAGGGGCGCTTACCAGGCGCTTGTGAGAATCTATTTTTGTAAACCCGTTTAGGAGCTGTGGCGGCTGTAATCGCTCAACAGGATTTTATTTGGCACCAAGCGCCTTTACCACTTGCGACAAGGTCTGAAGGGCTCCTTCAATCGAGCACGCGCCAACAAGCTTTGGCGTCCATCATTCCAAGTAATACAGCAAGTACTCGAATCTCGATGCCCAGAATGCTCGGAAAACTCGAATGAGACTGATGTAGCTGTGCTTCATACCAAGTACCTCTCTTAAAATGTTTGCATCACGATGAGCCCTTGCAGTTAAGTTCTCAACGGTGATATCTTCACGTACAGAAGTTCTACCCATCTTCCGGATCTCCTTTCATGGCCCAAATGAATAATGAACAACGAGACTTTTCCTCATCGCCGTGAAGTGCTTATTTCAGCCAAAGACTCGGACATGAGGTGAGTAATTGTGTACACTAATGTACACTGTTACATGCCACTGACGCACACGACGATCTCGCATGTTGGGTGCCTTCAGTCTGAGATAATCAGACTCAGAGTCAAGATTGCTCATAAACCATGATTGTCAAGTTGTTTCAGGTGTCCCATATCTATTGGAAGGTTTCCAAATTCGGGTGAATGTTCTAGTTTGTCGATTCCTCTCCTAGCCCTCAGTTTCTTGCTATACTAGACGCGGTCATGATGTTAACTTAACAGTGGCACTTACTCCCTTGGTGCGTGATTTGTGGGAAGAGTGCGCTTTGAATCCGAGTCAGTACTGAGCGAACCGTGTGGTCCAGGTCTGGCAATTTCGAACAAATAATTGAATGATCAATCTTGCTTGTGAGTGGTAGTAGTTTTTCGACTTTTAGAAAAAGAGCCTCTGTCGCTGGGTTAGCCCCGACGGATTGGGTCCTCGAGACTATCAACTCAACTCCGTGTCATATGATGGGTCACCTTCACAGTCTTCTACTTCTTCGTTCGAAGTTCCTTCAACGACGGAACGTTAGGCACTAAATGAGCGCCTAACTTTAGCTCATCTTGAGAATCATTTGTACACACCAACGCTGACATGGGAACTGGGAGTGAAGAAACGCTTTATCAGCGTGTTCTTCGTTCGGAGTTCATTCAACGACGGAACGTTAGGCGCTAAATGAGCGCCTAACTTTAGTTCATCTTGAGAATCATTTGTACACGCCAACGCTAACATGGGAACTGGGGGCGAAGAAACGCTTTATCAGCGTGTTATACTTATGCTCTATTGTCTTTACAACCCACATCTCTCTTTCTCTCTCCTCTCGCTCATACATATCGCTCGTTTTCTGAATTCTTTCCAACTATGTCCAACTCACGTCGCCCGCAAGATAGAAAAACGAGTCATCAATACTCGACACAATCGGCGAGAGACCCCCCGCCAGCATATAGCACTTCCGGGAATATCAATAACAACCAGGATCACTCTAACATTCGGGTGGTCCATAACACTATTCATGGTAGCCAACACGTCTCCGCAAGCCACAATAGCAGCGCGACGACAGGTTTCCACAACACACAACATCTCACCACTGTATTCTCGCACAACATCGATTCCAACCAGTGGGATTCCAATAATCGTGTCGAGGGAAACGTTGGCTCATTCAATGGGACAGGCATCCAGCAGTTCATGTCGTCTTCTGGTACGCAATAGGATTTTTTCTCTCTTATCCTACTGTAAGCTTTGAATACTGAAAGGTGGTCAGGACCTAACGCCACCCCTTTTCCTGACCGCGTACCTAGAAACTTCACTTCAGGGTCGTGGTATTCCGACAACCACAACTCAAATCACGCCAGTTCCGGTAACATTATCTCGAATAATAGAGACTCTTTTAACGCGACGGTTCAAGGTGAGATATCACTCTCCGACTACTTTGTAATGGTCCTAATCGACTACGCGCCCCTCGCGACGTACATCTTGAATAGAGCGACTCGCTGCCAATTCGGCCAACACCTACCAGAGTCTTCGGAATCAGCCAAACGCCACAGAAAGCCATCGTTACAACATGAATCAGCACCAGTCAACGACTAGTCACAACAGTCAGTTACTCAGCGCGCAGAGGCAGAGTGGTAGTACTATATGGTCGAACAACGTCAACTCCAACCACTCTGACTTGAACAATCGCATCGAAGGTAATGCAAGAGCTTTCAACGGGGTTAGTATGGATCAGAGCCCTATTTCAGGTGCGTACTGACCTGAGATACCGCCCGGATGAATTTTCAAATTTAATGCAGCAATTACTGGCGCGAGGGCAAGAAATAACCCTTTCACCCAGAACGTTCCTCTCGACCCAAATACTGCTGGCGACATTACAGCGTATTCTCACAATGAAAACTCAAACCACTTCAATTCCCGCAACAGCATATCGAACAATACCGACTCGTTCAATTCTGCAGGTGCAGTAAACCCGTGGCAAGGTGAGAGGCTCAATTTCGTAATTTCGAGTCTCCTCCTAATTCACCTCCTTCAAGGCCTGAATCTTCAAGTGGAGCAAGTGGTTGCCGCCTGTCGCAGTCTTGGTTACAAGGACGAAGAGCTTCAAGACCTAAGACTCGAGTACTGGCACCACGAGGTCCTCAAATTATGTCTGGGCGACAATCATGATGGTCGTGGTGCGGATCAATCTGCCCATGACCTACTACATCAGCTCATGCAGAAGATTCGCCGCCATCGGGCAAAAGGCCATACAATTCCCAACAAGACTAGACGTTTGACTTCCTCCTCGATCCCATTCGACGCAGCATATCGGGATATGCTTTGAAGACTGTTCAGAAGAGATTCGCCATGTCTGATCTTGATTCATTCTCCGTGCTTTCCAGTTTTCCAGTCCTTGTTGCATTGCTCTGTCAGTCTCGTCGCTTCGCTATCAGTTTTGCTATCGTCCCTTCATGACTTCCAATTATTATTTTTCTGTCTCGCCATAGTTTCTCAAGTTGCTTATTCGCAAACAATGTGACCTGAAAGGAAACAGCTCTTCGAGTTTCGACTTTCACGTCTTACTAAACCGTGAACAGCAATTGCAAGTCTTTATCTTCAAGTTCAATGGTCGATTTGGCCTGCAGCTCTGTGACGGAGTCCTCATTAATATTCCAGCAAAAGACTCTGAGCAATCATGCATATGTGTACTATTGTGTACTGACGCACAGGACACATTTTTCCTGGCTACAGTCTTAGAATCAGACTTCAGATTGTCCTCAAACCATGTTTGTTAAGTTGATCGTGTTCTCTGGCTCTGTTGGAAGATTTTTCAGTGTGCCTGAGCCTTCTAGTACACTGACTCCTCTCAGGCTAACCCGGGTTTCTTGCTACAGATGTAGTCATGTTTGATTCGAGATGTTCAATGTGGCACCGACTCGATACTTGGGTGAACTGTAATTTAATGCGCCCAGGACTCGAAGAGCAAGTGTTCTCCGAAACAAAGTCAACAGTATGGCCTAGGTCTTGCAATCTCGCAATCAAATGATCATTCATGCAGCAAGTGGTAGAGTTTTCGACTTCCGAAAAGATCCGGAGCCTCTGTCCCCGCGTTGGCCCTAGCGGATCGAGATCCTACGACCAACACTTGGTGTCATATGAGCATTACTCCTCTGAACTCGTTCCACACGGGACCGTGCCACGTAATAAACTTCTCCTCCTCCCATTGGTAACATCAAGGTAAATCTAAAATTACTGGGCGCTCATAGGAAACGCCTGATCGGCGTGTTACGACTTCGGACAAGAACCGGCGAGTCACTCTTCTTTATATATATCCTTCTCCTCCTCTTCCTTTGCAACCCACATCTCTCTTTCTCTGTCCGCTCGCTCATACATAATCACTCGTTTTCCGAAAATTTTCCAACTATGTCCAACATACCCAACTCTCGTCGCCAGCAAGATAGAAAAACGAGTAACCAATACTCGACACAATCCCTTGTTGAGCCTGAGACGAGAGATTTCCCGCCCGCATATAACGCTTCCGGGAATATTGGCAACAACCACGATCGCTCTAACAATCAGGTGGTTCATAACACTGTACATGGTAGCCAACACGTCTCTACAAGCCACAATAGCAGCACGACAACAGGCTCTTACAACACCCAAAATTTGACGACTACATTCTCCCACAACACCGATTCCAACCATTGGGATTCCAATAATCATGTCGAGGGGAACGTTAGCTCATTCAATGGGACAGATATCCAGCATGTTATGTCGTCTTCTGGTACGCAATATGATTTTCTCTCTCTTATCCCGCTGTAAGCTTTGATTACTGAAATTTGGTCAGGACCTAACGCCACGCCCTTTCCTGGCCACGTACCTGGAAACTTCACTTCAGGATCGTGGTATTCCGACAACCACAACTCAAATCACGCCAGTTCCGGTAACATTATCTCGAATAACAGAGACTCTTTTAACGCGACGGCTCAAGGTGAGATATCACTCTCCGACTACTTTGTAATGGTCCTAATCGACTACGCGCCCCTCGCGACGTACATCTTGAATAGAACGACTCACTGCCAATTCGGCCAACACCTACCAGAGTCTTCGGAATCAGCCAAACGCCACAGAAAGCCATCGTTACAACATGAATCAGCACCAGTCAACGACTAGTCACAACAGTCAGTTACTCAGCGCGCAGAGGCAGAGTGGTAGTACTGTATGGTCGAACAACGTCAACTCCAACCACTCTGACTTGAACAATCGCATCAAAGGTAATGCAAGAGCTTTCAACGGGGTTAGTATGGATCAGAGCCCTATTTCAGGTGCGTACTGACCTGAGATACCGCCCGGATGAATTTTCAAATTTAATGCAGCAATTACTGGCGCGAGGGCAAGAAATAATCCTTTTGCCCAGAACGTACCTTTCGACCTAAATGCCGCTGGCGGCATTACAGCGTATTCTCACAATGAAAACTCAAACCACTTCAATTCCCGCAACAGCATATCGAACAATACCGACTCGTTCAGTACTGCAGGTGCAGTAAACCCACTTGAAGGTGGGCTTAAGTTCCGATTCCGTCAATGTAATTAGCCTCCTGATGCGCCTTCAAGGCCTGAATCTTCAACAAGTGGAGCAAGTGGTTGCCACCTGTCGCAGTCTTGGTTACGAGGACGAAGAACTTCAAGACCTAAGACTCGAGTACTGGCACCACGAGGTCCTCAGATTATGTCCGGGCGACAATGGTCGTAGTGCGGATCAAGCTGCCCATGACCTGCATCAGCTTATGGCGAACATTCGCCACCATCGGGCAAAAGGCCGTGCAATTCCCAACAGGGCCAAAATTGTGGCCCCGTTCGACGCAGCATACCAGGAGTTGCTTCATTAATTATTCATGCTTTTCAAAAATTTCCCAGTTGTTCTGTCAGTGCTGTTACTTTGCTATCGTAGTTCTGCTATCGTTGCTCAGCACTCAGAATTGATGTGTACTATGTATGTCATCTGCACCCTCTTTCCACTACTGCCGTTTTGCTACCATCTCGTGCACCATGTATCCTCTATCCCTCCGCCCATGCCTCCTTTTGCACACCCTCACTTATGCTCCTTCGAGTCCGTATTTTTCCCTGTTTTATACTGTTTACCAGTTAGGTTCATCAAGGTCGACATACCTTAGTCTATTTTTTAGGCGGAGATGAATATCATTTAAATTTTGTAAACGTTGTAAACGGTAGGCTCTGAATAGTCTCGTTACCAGCTGTTTCAGGACAAACAAAGAAGTACAATGAACAAACAAAAAACCAAACAACTTGTCAACAATCCGCATCCGAATAGGAGCGAGACACAGCCACAGGTGTCATCCGCGTTACATGCGTTTTTTCTTTTCTTTTTACAATTCAATTGATCATTTTTACAGGCCAGACCTACGGCCAAGGCGTCGGGGCAACCTAACGAAGTTAGGGTCTGGCTGTGAGAGACTAGGATGTAGTCACAAGGGCGAGCATGAAGAAGGCAAAAGCGAAAAGACGGAGTTGAGGCTTGGACGGTTGCTTCTGTTGACAGCTACGAAAGTCATTAGGGCCGTTTCAGTTCAACGTTCAATAGTGGAGCCTATCGGGAAGGTGAAGCCCTTACAAAATTAGACAAGATATAGTGACCACGAGAGTAATATTGGCACCGTAAAGCAGTCCCTCAACTGCGCATTCAGTGAGCCAGGACCTAAGGATGTACAAATCATCGCTGGTAAGAGGATTGGAAGTTTGCTGAGCGGCCGGAGCGTCGAAGGTAGAAGACATCTCAAGAAAGCAGTGACGACAACGAGATTTGCTGTAAACTGATGGGTCCCAGTACATCTTCAGTGCATCCGACATTTGTACCTTCTCCCGCACAAGAATGGACGATCACGTCACACAGGAAAAGCATCCATCTCCATGTCGACCTGATAGCTAGTCTGCTACCAGTGATTCCACCAGGAAATTTGATGCAGTAGTGTATGCGCCGCGGGAGTATGTGCTATTTTGAGTCCTTTCCAAGGTTCAGGGATCGTCTACCTGGCAAGAAGATGGTTTCGACAGAAACTGAATACTAATGGACGATGCACGACACTGCGAGAAACGTATGTCTTCGTCACTACAGACTCATGAAGCAGATGAAGAAAGTGCTCACCTCAATTAAGCACAAATTAATCCCCTGAAGCATCCGTGGATTCTCCCGACTCCTTGCCAAGCCGCCTCGCCCAGCCCTCTTTCCTCCAAAGCACCCAGGGCTACCCTACAACCATATCTTGAACTCCTAGTCTGAGTCGCATTGAATTAACGTCTATGGTTTCTTCCTCCTTCTCTGGATCGCTGAGGCACATGCCCATAGCCAACATCATCTCTGCATGGCTCAAAACCGTTGGCTGAGCGTAGACGGTGTCACGATATATCTTGTGTGATACTTACAAGCAGCGAGAAGAGCCTGACAATAATACTGACACTCCAGACAGGCGAAGACGTATATTCCGTTGTTGAGCAACCAAGTGACCACTGGTTCGGCCATCTTCCTTCTATGACTCCCATGCGCATATGCAGCGTGCCACGGCCAAAATTTGGAAAGCTTGGATCATGAATGCCTCGGTTTAGGCTTCTTTGCATGCGTAAGAGCACGGAGATTTAGCGAGTCGACGATACTGAGGGTAGAGCAACCGTGGGGTGACGGAAAACCAAGCAATAAGGGATTTCATGTAAAGGACGAATGCAAAAGAACGACTTCCGACGTGACAACGTGGAGCTGAATGGCCTGAAGAGGTCGATACGAAGGGTGAAACATAATTGAGGAGATAATTGAGAATGGATAGGAAAGTTTTGAGGCACGAAAGTGTTTGGTAGGTATGACGGCCTAGCGGTGCAATGTCAAAAAGAGCAAGTGTACTCACCGTATTGCGTCAAACCCAGCTGTCCCACAAATTTGTCTAACAGTCCATTCTCTGACGACACAGACTATACAGTGAGCATGAGTATCTAGTTCTCCATTTCCTAGTTGACAATTGAAGCGCAAGTAGCAAATACAAGGAGCTGTGTCGTGCTTACATGTACTTTTCGACCAGAATACATTCGCAGCTTGCCTTTTGCAAGATGGAGGGCAAAACAGGTCTCACAATCAACCGCGATGTCCATCGCCGACGCTCTACGCTCACGACGGTCTCAGCCTAGCTCAAACACAAACGTGGAATACGAAAACCATTGTGCAAAAATCTACGAAGATGTTTAGACTCATCAGCTTCTTGAAACGCCGGGCTCAATAGAGCAATTGTTGACAATGACGGACTGCATACGTACGTTTGGGATAGAAAGAAGTCCTTGGAGAGTCCTGGGTTTGCTGCAGGTTGTTATTGGGATGGCTTCACTTCAATGGGACGCCAAGGATTGTCGCAAACGGGTATGGAGAAGAGTTGCGTGTACACGTTAATGGCATACTTAGTGTCATGGCCAGGAGGTGAGCAAACAGCCGGTCGTTCTCGCATCTACATTTTCACTGACTTGGCCTAACGTAGCGCCAGTCGGCGACGACGAGTCTCGGAGTACTGTAATTAGAATCTTTGCCCAGAGAGGACCTTACGCTTCCCAATAGACTCGACCCACTCTAAGCTCTTTCTGCAATACTTTGATGAAGCTTTGCCAAGCGGTTTCATCAAACCTTTGCAGAAGTGACTGGCTCGAGTCTAGCTTCCCAAGCTCAGCCAAGCTCTTGCAATGGACCCGTCTCGTCAAAGACATCACGATTCACACAGTCCACTGTTCCCTCACTACCTCCGACATTTAAGGGAAAACGCGAATTCCCAAAACGAGTTGCAGTGCCATACATCCGAATAACAATATCACTTTCAATTTGGCTGACCGAGGATTTGGTCGCTGGGAGAGGGGCTGCATAGGAAGTCCCGCATCATCGTTGTCAGAAAGCTGGTTTTTTGTAGGTGTTTGCGCACTTTGGGTTTTGGACAGTTTTGGACTGAGCGCAGTCTCGAGCAGGACGGCGGCTGACGAGGGCTGACGGCGGCCCATAACCAGCTATTATTAGAGAGATATTTCGAACGTTCCGCATCCCGGTAGATCCAAGTCCAACCCTGTCCAACCTGGTCCAACTCGATTGCCCAAAGTTGCCCAACTCAGGTCGCTAAGCGAAAATGCGAGGATCGGCATCTCTAATTTTGACCTCCATATTGGACAATATTTTTTCCTCCCTTTCTCCCCTACATCATACATACACTTGTGAGTGCATACAACCACTTCCATTCCGTTCAAGTCCAATCGCATTTTCGATGCCTCGGTTCTAGGGAGTCAGGATGAGGAGAATTGGGGTTCTCGAGAATTCACGCGGCAGGTCGACGCCTGCCACTCCCTGCTCTTAGTCTCTCTGAGTCTTAGCTCTACATACCTGCGTACCCACGAAGCGCAAGGTTTGCCGAATTCCAAATTGTGCGTCAGTATACGCATGGTGTTTGTGCAGCCAAGAGAGTGTAGGTCCTGTGACGGCCGTAGCCTGCTCCAACTCGCGTAGTCACCTTTTACCAAGTCTTCTTATCCATCATGGCGCCCGCTCGAGTACAAAACCAGTCTCGCATTCAGCAAGTCTTCCAGGTTTCCCAATCCCCTTCCCTTCTTTATTACTCTCTAACTATTTCGCGGGATGAGACGTTTATCTACACTTTCTTCATTATCTATCGCCACCGGCGTCCTCTCTCTCACATCCACTGTGTCATCCCAAAGCAGTTGCAAATGTCAACCTGGTGACGCCTGCTTCCCCACTACAGAAGAATGGTCCGCTCTCTCTTCCAAACTCTCCACTCCTTCCACCCTCCTCGTTGACCAACGACCCATGGGCGCAGTCTGCTACCCCTCAGATCCGCTCTACGACTCCGATGCCTGCTCAGCTCTCAACGCTAGTGTGTCAGGGTTCAATCACGTTTTCTTGGCCACCCGTACAAATGCTTTGACTTTCCTTAACTTCGACTCTGTGATTGATCAAAACGGAACTCTCGAGGGATGTCCCTATTTCCCTACTACATCCGATGCCTTGCAGGCAGTTTGCCAGCAAGGACGTGTCCCACCTTTTGCGATCAATGTTACGTCCCCCCAAGATATTGCGGAAGGTCTCAAATTTGCATCAGAGCATAACTTGAGAGTTGTTGTCAAGAACACTGGGTACCCATTCATACCGCATTTCCTTTCAATTTTTAGGCTCATTGTTTTTGTTCCTTGCCTCTTTGGTTTTCAGACATGACGCGATCGGTCGTGGCTTCGGTGTCGGCGCCCTCGAAATTTACACTCAGAACCTCAAAAACTTGACTATTCACGATGCGTTCGTTCCTACGGGTGCCCCTGAGGGTACCGAACCCGTACACGCTATGACCATGGGTGCTGGTGTATCCTGGACCGAAGCCTACACTGCCGCTGACAATGCCAACCGTACCGTCGTGGGTGGTCTTTCCCCCGTTGGAACAGTCGGTGCTGCAGGTGGTTGGCAGCTTGGGACTGGACAGAGTGTCATCTCGCCGTTCTATGGTCTGGGTGCTGACAACAACCTCGAGTTCACGGTTGTTTTGCCCAACGGGACCACTACTACTGTCAACGAATACTTGACTCCGGATTTGTTCTGGGCGGTGAGTTGGGACGCATTTCATGCGTGCACATACTCATAAATTGACTTGCTTAGATTCGTGGTGGAGGAGGACCCTCTTTCGGTATCGTCGTTGATGTCACCGTCAAAAGTCATGTCGGCATCCCTTACACCGGTGCTTTCTTCGAGGGTCAGGCAGCAGATGACGATGCTTGGCTCTCCCTCCTTACTACTTGGATGAAGTACCACAACAACATTTCTGACGCTGGCTGGGGAGGTGTCTGGCGTGAGTTTCGTTTTCATTTCCCAATCTTCACATCTCAACATTTATCTTATTTCTATGCAGCCTTCTTCTCAAAGACTCTGTACCTCACTTTCGCCGCTCAAGGTGATCCTTTCCTCCGTCCTGAAGCTGGAGAAGTCATGTCTGCCTTCTTCGAGGAAGCAAAGACCCTCTCCAACGTCAACGTCTCCTTAGCGGAGTTCCACTCCTATCGCTCCTTCGGCGAGTTCGTAGTTGAGAACCTGGTTGAGCCGACTAACGCTATTGGATACAACTACACGACGACCGTTCCTGGAAACGTCCAAAGTGTAACCAGTTCATGGTTGATACCCAGAGACCTCACCGCTCCTGAAAATGCAGAGTCGTTTGCCCAGGTTTTGGCCAACACCACGTCTAGTGCTGTTCCTTTGTAAGTCTTTTTTTGCCGAGTTCTCTCGAGCATTGGACTGACAATGACGCTTCTTCTCTTCTCTTCTCATTCAGCTTCGTCGGTGGTGGTGCCGTCAACGACGAATCCAAAGCTGCTCTCTCTGCTGCCAACCCTGCCTGGAGACGTACCATCAGTGATATCACTCTCGTCGGTGGAGGCTCCGCTACTACCAACACTGGTGCAATCCGTCAACAACTCCATAATGCAATTGCACCTTTCCGTGCCTTGGCCCCTCCTCCCTACGGAGGAATGTACCTCAACGAAGCCGATGTTTTGGAAGACGAGTGGCAAGCTGCGTTCTGGGGTGCTGTCGATGGTGAGACTGAGGGCAGGTACGAGAGGTTGACGAGGATTAAGGGCGAGATTGATCCCAATGCGTTGTTGGTTGTTCCCAAGGGTGTTGGGTCGGAGCACTGGGATAGCGAGATCATTTGCAGGGTTGATTAGATGATGCGGTTTGCTCGTCGAGGGTCTGGAGCTTGAAAAGCTGATCAAATCCAGCCGCCATTCTTTGTGCTAATTACTTATGTGTATTTATGGAGTATTCTCTTATTACTGGAGCTATTGGAACTACGTATGTATCAACTAATTATTACACCACTACAACCCCAATTAAACATGCTACTTATTGCCTAGATTTGTTGATTCATGCGAGGGACCTCTAAGAGTCTGAATCAACTGGGCAGAAAGTTCAAGTTGTACTCAGAACCTTGACTCTGCAGTCGATCTAACTTTTGAACGCTGTCCAGAATTTTACTCTTGTTTGTTTCCCTTCTTTACAGCCTGTACGAAAATTCCTCTCCACTATCATATAGATATATTCGTAAACTACAGACTCTATGATATAAAGCTTTGCACTGACTACCGTCAGAAATCGTCAATTACCGTCTTTAGTAATTGCAACTTTGCTTCTTCCCGACTTTTACCTCCTCATCTCAACAAACCCTCCTCACTGGTCAAGTGCTTCACAACAATCTACATGTAACAGTGAAATCTGGAGACTACGTAGGAAAAGACTAGGGACACTTTAGGATTCTGCATACTGTACGAGGTGTCTCTTTTCGTCATCACAGTAATCTCATACCTATTGTGCTGATTTACTGACTGTATCAATAGGCACGACATGAGAAGATATACAAGAAGATGCATCAGGAAACTGGTCCTCGGATAATGCGACGCTAACTTAGCTCAGATTATCAATAACATTGGTAGCTCTGATAATCGGCAGCTTTTCTCATTAATTTGATATCTCCGAGACACACTACCAAAAGTTACTTGAATTTAGTAGAGGCATAGAAAATTTATCAGTTTGTTAGCAGACATTATCTGATATTACATCTTACACAAGATCCTATGGAATGGCTAACTAGAAAAGATGAGCAAGCATTGGGAAGATTCTCCGAAGTCCACTCTGGAAGTACAGACAGTCAGACCAGCCCATTTCAGAGCACAATCATATCTAAAGGTATTCCTGCAACTACAATTTCATCTGTCCTTTTTTGTGGCTGCCTAGAGGCCCGTCGTAGGGGCTTCATTGATAAGTAATGAAGGAGGGAACATACTACCGATTTTAACGGCGCGGTCAAAAAACGCGTCAAGTCGGTTCAAACTCCGCTGCATGTGACCGCAATGTTGATTTTTTGCGGCCGCTCCCCTCTTACTCAACGTCTCTACCTAACGTCCACTGTTGCTCCCCCAGCTTTCGCTCTTTTCCTTCTCCTTCGTAACCAAACTATTTTCTTTTTTGCTCTCATCTTCCTTGAGAGCACATTAGTGGAAGCTAAGTACTACCACTGGCACCACCGCACCCGTCTCCTCCAGAACGGCATGTTCCAAGATGTACAAGATCCAAAGTTGGCGTAACTGTTGAGCAGCTTAACCCAGTAATGCTGATGTTGATTAGGGTGACTTGTATGTGTTATTTTTTCTTCGCGTTTGGATCTTTCCTACTGAGGACCCATCTTACATGCAAATAGTGGAGAGACTGTTTCTGGTAGTATTGCCAGCACCAGCTCTACCACGTCCAGCAGGTCATTTACCACTATCGCGACCACCATTGTTGTCAGCACCTCTGGGGGTGCGTGTTCTTTTCCCTGTCCTCAGATCACAGTTCGTGCTGACCTCCATGACATACAGAAAGATTGTTGGTACGTAGCTCCACCTTTGCCATATGCTTCTCTAGTTCACGTTTAATTGGATACAGAGTAATATTAGGCTATTAAGCAGTTGAGGGGATCTGGAGAGGGTTGTGTTGATGGTAGGTGTTCTTTCTGTCTTCCGTCTTCCATCTTCCTTCACATTTCTTCAAACATATGCTCACCTTCTCTTCTTTTCTCCCCAGGGCCCATCCACCAGCTCCGAATCCATCACAGCTGCTCTCGCTCGTCACATTGAGCTTTGTGAGCCTTCTTTCATTTGATGAAACATACAAATTGATATTGCAGTTGTTTTCTTGCCCCGGTCACCCACGGCTAACTATTGCATTTTTACTACAATGCCGTCATCTACTGCTCAAGGAGAGGTGGGATCTGATGGTGCCAAGGATGATTCGCAGCAGGCCAGCGGTAACGAGGAGGATGAGTAACCTGGCAGAGTACAGAGGTTTTCTTTATACTTATTTCTGTATGACTCTTAATTGTACATAGCCTAGATTTGTTTTAATAAAAGTACTACTTGCCATTCATTGATCGATGTATATCTGTTTTGGATATGAAAGCACAGAATAGCATTTTTTGAGGAGCATTGTAATCCAGGTAATGTACTAATATTTGCCTGCTATCTCGTACTAATTTTGGCTAATGTGAAGAGGGGGGGTAGGTAATTAGCGACGGTTAGGGGTAACTTTGCTACTGGCGCTAACAGTGCTAATAACCACATATTAGCAAAAATGTTCGGTTCATTTTCTGAGGACCGGTTTCCTGATGTGAGGATCATGGCCATTGTTGACAGTGTAAAGTTGTCACAAGGTCGTCGACGTTCTGTCTGCCGCTCTCAGAGTACTCGATCGGTCATACCCGGGTGCATGAAGGACAAGCCTTGCGTCGCGTACGTATCATATAAACTGCTACAGCCCTCCAGTTTCTTCATGCCA
Organism: Tetrapyrgos nigripes; assembly: GCA_013368315.1. Taxonomy (NCBI): domain Eukaryota; kingdom Fungi; phylum Basidiomycota; class Agaricomycetes; order Agaricales; family Campanellaceae; genus Tetrapyrgos; species Tetrapyrgos nigripes. Next base: position 78,214 of record JAACJM010000036.1, read on the forward strand.
GCCAATGATAGGACCGGCGGCAAGTCTGTTGTGGGATATGCGTGGACCTGGTGAGGGCAAAGCATGGGAAAGCGACTGATTTCTACATGTCTCCTGGTGAGCTTCATCTCTTCAACTTTAGTGATTTCTTGAGCCTCAACACTACGCCCAGTGGTCAACAGCAAGTCTGTACATCTCGTATTATGATACAGCTTGTCTGCCGTCCTCGTCTAGTTCCAGCATGAAGACAAATGGCGAGCTTTCAAACTTCACTTTCTTCGCTTCGCGTATACATGGCCTTAGAGTGGGATGTACTGTACCGATCGAGCCAGCGACCGACGAACACAGGCATGGTCAGACTGGTACACAGCTGGTGTGCTGTACTAGACTTGAGTTGGTCGACTTCTTGTTCTACGATACTCTTTGTATCTGACTGCTGCTCATTTGGACTACAGCCATGCCCTTACCCTTCCAGCAAATAAATTCTTGCCCTCCATCCCGAGTCTAGCTGTCAGATGGTCATATTTCTTAGACGTCTTCGGCGTCCTCGTAATCGTCTGCACCTTCAGCTCTGCCGATTTTGCCCCTACCGCCATTTTTCTCCTTGACTCGCCCTCATTCTTACGTTTTACCATGATTCATGAAGGACTGGATTCGGATTTGAGGAACCCGGAGCCTCCGTGTGTGTAAATCCTGAGGTAGGAACTTTTATATCTGATGCTGCCAGCTGTTGACAGTACATTTACTCTAGTGCACCGAGGAAGGAATTTGCACAAAGGAGAAACATCGTCGAAGACGACGCGGGAGGTGTAAAGTGACGATGTACTGCTCGAAACAGTGTCAAAGGCAAGACTGGAAGTCATAATCACCGTGACAGGTGTAATGAAATCTATGCCTGTGGTGAGTGTGTCTGTCTCAGAAGATCTTTGGTCACTAAATGAAGTGCTGATTGATGTTTTTCTTTGGACAGGCCGGGTTCTGAGCCCCTTTCCATCTGATGAGGATGAAGAGTTTCGGTTGTGGTGTATGGAGTTGAATAGGCCAGGCACCACTCCTTGAAAGCAATCTACTTTGGATGGGAAACCGTGTAGTTCTCGTTCTGTTTTCCTTCTTTCCCTTCCTTTCCTTTCGTCGTTTTGTGTATAATTACGAGTAATACATGCTCTGCTAATTCTATATGTTTCGACTCCGAGCGCTCCTCAATCAGAATGACCTTTATTTTCCTGTCCTGTTATCGATTTCCACCTATCAACAAGGGTGCCCGGACCGGGAAATCCCGCACCGGGGGTAGTCCATGGCTGAAGGCTGAAAATTTTTTTCTGACCAGCCCTTGGACCCACTCTTCGGACACTCTCAGATAGCTTTCACAAGAGTCTTGATACAAAAAAAGCGTGTTGTACCTACTTATTACTCTAGCCAAGCTTGCAGGCTGCACTGTGATAGTTACATGGTAAACGTAGTGTACTTACAGTAGCTGCGAAAATTGATGCCGCTTCCTTTTTTGGAAATAGCAGGGTGCCGGGGTGCCGGGTCACAATCTTTTCCTTCACTCTCCTTCAACGCAGCCTTCACAACACTAGAAAAGTGGTGCAGCGGTCTTCTCTCATCTGTCCTGACCCATCCCGAATCAAGAAGTAAGCCAGAAACCAGCCCGGAGCTAAATTCCAAAAAAGGAAGCGGCATCAATTTTCGCAGCTACTGTATATCCACTGGCAATGACCAGATATTGGTCGAATATACTCTTAGGCAGGTGCAAAAACCAATGTGCACTCCAAGGAAAATGTGGTACATTGCTATAATCTCTCTGCAATGATGAGTACCTCAGAACGCGAAGAAACAGTACGTACTCTGCTGTGGACTGAAGTAAAAATGGAGGCAAAGCTCGAGAACTGCACAGCATATTACTATATTAGGTGTATATTACATAATACTAGGTAGGTGGCCTGAGGCCGAAATTTTTTTTCCGACCCCCGGTCATTAATTTCTTTTTTCGGACCCCCTTGCCTATCAACTATGACTACACTGTATACAGCCGTGCGAGCGGTCTAGCACTGAACTCGTTGTGGGTGGCAGTGCAACTGCGGTCTCTGAGTCATTCTCGTCCTTCTTCATCGTGATGCTGTCTCTGCCCAGCGAGCTGCTTGAAGATATTCTAGAAAAAGTAAGTACCGATGGATGCTTCAGCGGTTTGCAGTCTCATGAGAAAACAACCAGGTTGAGCGGTTGAACGACCGAAAGACTTTACGACTGACTTGCTCGAGGCTAGCACTCATCCTACGGCCTTTTGTACTCAAAGAAATCACTTTGAACATTCATAAATATAAGCTCAATCCCGGTTTGAGCTTGCTCAGAGCCCTTGCATCCCCTGACAACGTCTACTCGCAGTGCGTTAGAACGTTGTACATTGATTCGTTGGCGCCCTCGTTCTTCCCCGATCCCGAGTTTGAAGAAAAGAAGGAGGCATGCAATTATACCTACCAATTGCATGGGCTGGCAAGGGAGTGGGTTTCTGATGGGGAAGACCAACCGACAAGAGAGTACGAGGAGTTGCGAACGCTCTTGGAGCCAGCGCTGCAATCTCTAAAGTATCTGATGGCCGTTCGGTGCGTGTGTGTCCAAACTTGCGTCGCTTCAAATCTGATTACTGAACTTAGATGGCGCTGGCACCACAAAGATGAATGGGCGATGGAACCAGTTATGCAGTTGTTGCCATCCTTTCGAAGTCTTCGAGAGTTCTCATTTTGCGCTCCGCTTCTTCGACGAGCCATCCCCTTCCCAGAAATCAATACAAATCTCAAGGTCTTGTCCATCGATATCTCTCTCCCGACTCACAGCTCTTCCTTCGAATTCATCGCACCTCTTATTCGACATCTCTTATCTCGTTCAAAGTGTCTTTCATCTTTGCACTTTGATGTAAAGTGCTTAGGTCTTGATCCTTCATCCCTCCTCAATTTCAGTACCCTTGGAAGCCCTCAACGTTCTTTGATCACTCATCTGAGTTTAGGTGGATGGTCACGGCAGGCCTTCGAAATTCCTAACTATTTCCCTAACCTTACATCTCTCCAACTACGTTCCCATTACGGGAACACATTGGAACCACTCTTTTCTGGCCTTCAATCAAAGCAGATTCACCTGCAACGCCTAGTGCTGGATATCGTGACCGAGCCTGTCCTGGACTATATTGCGACGTATTCTGGATTAGAGGTTCTGTCCCTTAAAGGCCCCAAGTGGTATAGTCAACCTACGTACAACGAAAACGCGGAGAGGTTTTACCAACAAATACTGCCTCTGCATAATGACAGCCTTGTTAAGCTGGAGATGGAGCCGGAATTTGAGAGTCGATGGTGTTTTGGAGAGGACAACGTGGAGGCCATCAGCAGATGCAGGAACCTTCGTGTTCTGTCAGTAAGGGTGGCTTATTCTGGGCTACCGAAACCGAAAAAACCGTATCCTTTATCATATGTCGTGAGTGGATGTGTATACAATCTGTCTGACGTGCTGAGGAGCCTTATTGTTTTCGTCTAGTTCGCTGGTTCGCCTGACGAAGCAGCAAATCCAGTGGTAAGTAGTAGTTTTCTTAGCTCAGTGTTGTTGTCCCTCGCTGACGCCAACATTTGCAGCATCTCCTTCTGCAGACAGTATCCTCAAAGCTACCTGATTTGCACACACTATATATTGATTCTGCGCGCGACCCAAGCTACGCTCATGACCATAGTGACTTCATGATTCAAGGCGCGCAGCGTTGTCGTGCAGTCCGAAGCTGTATAGAGGCTTCCATCAAGGACCCTTTGGTAGAGAATGGTCCAAACTTGAAGCTTGAGCCGCGCGAGGATCCATACGATCTTGAGGTGCTGAAGTGGGTAAGAATTTTTGTTGGACAGGAAAAGGTGGAATTGGACGCCGAGCTCGGTACTGGTTACTGACGGAGGAAGAGGTCTTCCAGCTCCACATTTTGGGAATGCGAGTCACTACCTAAACTCGGAGATGTCCGACTAGCCGACGAATTATTTATTCTTTATTTTTCGAAAAGCGCAGCGGCGTAATAATTGAGTGGACCTGCTTTCATGATCATTCTGTTTCCTTCCTTTTCCTCTCCTCGTCTTACGTATGTATAGGCTATGGTTTCTCATTGTATTGTGCGGTCATATGTACATGTGTAATTGTAATACATGCGTTGACTGCCTGAGCCCTCGATGAGATTGAGCTTCATATTCTTGTCCTCTTCTCCATTTCCATCTATCAATCATAAAACATTCTGTTGTATACAGTCATGCGAGCGGCCTAGCACTGGACTTCAAGATAATCTGACAGCCTGTACGTAGTCTAGGATTGTAGGTGGCAGTGCAACTGCGGTCTCTGAGTCATTCTCGTCGTCCTTCTTCACCGTGATGCTGTCTCTGCCCAACGAGCTGCTTGGAGAGATTCTAGAAAACGTAAGTACTTGTAGATGCTTCAACGGTTTGCAATCTCACGAGAAAACAACCGGGTTGAGCGGTTGAACGACCGAAAGACTTTACGACTAACTTGCTCAAGGCTAGCACTCATCCTGCGACCTTTTGTGTTCAAAGAAATCACTTTGAACATTCATAAATATAAGCTCATTCCTGGGTTGAGCTTACTCAGAGCTCTTGCATCCCCTGACAACATCTACTCGCAGTGCGTTCGAACGCTGTACATTGATTCGCTGTCACCTTCATTTTTCCCCGATCCCGAGTTCAAAGAAAAGGAGAAGGCATGCAAGTCCACCGTCGCATTGTATGAACTGGCAAGGGATTGGGTTTCTGATGGGGAAGACCGAGCGACAAGAGAGTACGAGGAGCTGGGTACGCTCCTGAAGCCAGCGCTAGAATCTCTCAAGGATCTGGTGGCCGTCCAGTGCGTGTGCATCCAAATCTTGGTTACTTCAAACTCTGATTATTGAATCTAGTTGGTGCTGGCACCACAAAGATGAATGGGCGGTGGAGCCAGTTATGCAGTCACTGTCGTCCTTCCGAAATCTTCGAGAATGCTCATTCTGCGATCCGTATCTTGGGCGACCGCAATTTGCTGCCACCCCCTTCCCAGAGATCAATCAAAATCTTAAGGCCTTGTCTATCGATATCTCTCCTCCGTCCACCGCACCGTTCCCTCTCCTCCGATTCACCACTCCTGCCTCACATTCATCGCACTCTTGTTCGCTATATCTTATCTCATTCAAAGTGTCTTTCATTCCTTCACTTTGATACAGAGTGCTTAGACATCGATCTGTCGCTGTTCGGCTTTAATACCCTAGGAAGCTCTCGACGTTCTTGTATCACTCATCTGTGTTTAAATCTGGAGTCACCGGAGGTCTTGGAAATTCGTAACTATTTCCCTAACCTTACATCACTCGAACTACGTTCCCGTTACGCAAATGGTCGATATCATCACACATTTGAACCGCTCTTTTCTGGCCTTCAATCAGAACAGATCTACCTGCGCCGCCTAGTGGTGGATATTTTGATAGAGCCTGTCCTGGACTATACTGGGACGTATTCTGGATTGGAGGTTTTGTCTCTCAAAGGCCCCAAATGGTATAGTCAACCTACGTCCGACGAGAGCGCGGACCGGTTTTACGAAGAGATATTGCCTCTGCACAATGGCAGCCTTGTTAAGCTAGAGATGGAGCCGGAATTTGAGAGTCGATGGTGTTTTGGAGAGAACAACGCTGAGGTGGCATCAGCAAGTGCAGGAACCTTCGTGTCCTGTCAGTAAGCGTAGCTGGGCCGAAACCGAAAGAACTGTATCCTTTATCGCATGTCGACGTGAGTGGATGTATGTACAATCTATCAGATGTGCTGATGAGCCTTCTTGTTTTCGTCTAGTTCGCTCGTTTGTTTGACGAAGCAGTAAATCCAGTGGTAAGTAGCAGTTTTATTAGCTATCACAGTGTTGTTGCCCCCGGCTGACGCCAACATCTGCAGCATCTCCTTCTGCAGACAGTATCCTCAAGGCTACCTGATTTGCACACGTTATATATAGATTCTGCGCGCGAGCCAAGCTTCGCTAAGTACGACAGTGACGTGATGGTTCAAGGCGCACAGCGTTGTCGTGCAGTCCGAAGCTGTATAGAGGCTTGCATCAAGGACCCTTTGGTAGGGGATGGCTCAAAACTTCAGCCGCACGAGGTTCCATACGATCTTGAGGTGCTGAAGTGGGTCAGAATTTTCATTGGACAGGAAAAGATGGAATTGGACACGCGCGAGGTTCCATACGATCTTGGGGTGCTGAAGTGGTTCAGAATTTTTGCTGGACAAGAACAGGTGGTGAATTTGGATCCCGAGCTGGATCCTGACAACTGGTGCTGACGCAGGAAGAGGACTGGCAGCTCCGCATTTTGGGAACGCGAAGTCATCTAGACTACGGACAGTACCTCTGGGGAGGGAATTCGAGAGGACAATACTCTTTATTTTTTCTTCAGTTGAGCTTGTACGTCGACATTTAAGCTCGCTGAACGATTGCAATAATATATGTATCAAAATTACTACGTGTGCCCCTCTTTCTTCCTTTCCACCGTCTCCCTGCCCCTCTCTCTTCTTCCCTCTCCCTTCTTCCCTCTCCCTTCTTCCCTCTCCCTTCTTCCCTCTCCCTTCTTCCCCCTCCCACTTACCCAAGGCACGTATATGAAACTCTGAGGTACGTCCGTGTCAAATCCTTTAGACCCTGTATTGTCCCAACCTGTGTCATATTTTGTCGTTGACTAAAGGCATATCGTCGAAAGGGAGTGGTTCTGGTGGGTTCCTACCATGCAGATGCATACTCTTCGTAACTTACACCTTCTTTGATTCTGAACAGCCACTCGCTAATTGGCGATATGGCCGCATATCAACAATCCCAACAACTTCTGAGGGAGGTGGTACGCGTCGGTCATCTTCCTGACCCGTTTTCTTGCCGATTCGCGCATCACAGAACGTTCAAGGTAAGTCGACGGTTCACGTTGGACTTGGAGTGAAGCGAGGGCCCAGAGGAGTTTGGAGAAGTTGGAACGAGGTCGGACATATACTAGTATTACTTGGAAAACATATGTAGTACTAGAGAAATAGGATATCCTCTGCAGCTGAGTTTATCCGAATATTTCTGGAATACCGAGGAAAACAGTCGTTCCATTCACTTGGATTTAACCAAAGATATCTTTGGAAATAGTGGGATATATGGGTCGAGTTTCAGAAATCACAATTGCCATTTTTAGCAAGTGCAACTTTTACCCTGCTTTTACCTCCTCCTCACCTCGACGGCAGTCTATTCAGAAAATCCCCGTCGGTCTAAAAGCAGCAGCGAAACCTGGAGACTAGGAAAAGATTGGGCGACACTTTAGGATTTTACTACAAGGTGCGTCTTTTCTCGTCGTTTTCAGAGTAGTCTGGTACTCATTGTGCTAATTTACAGACCGTCTAGAATCTCACTGGAACTACACCAGCAATGTACGACAAGCTAAAGACCATGGCAGGCTTCGTGGGGCCGTCACAAGGTCGTCAGCGTTTTGTTGCTCCCTGACGAAGCAGTCTGGATTCACGAGGGACAAGGATCATGTTGCATCCACGTCCCATAAACGTCTACGGCTCTCCAGTTGCTTTTAGTCTTCATGCCGGCCGACAGTAGCAGTAGCAGCAAGTTTCCGTGGGATATGGCGCTTTTTTTCTTCGGAGAGTTGGGCTCGAAGAGAGTAAAGCAGTGATAGATTAGTGACTGATCGCTTGTCCGAGCCTCACTCTTCAGTCCAGCGATCAACACCAAGTCAAAAAGAAGTATAGCCATATTGGCTCCTGCGCTCCTCGTCTCTTCCTAGCATGAAGACCATGAAGACCAATGGCAAGCTTTCAAGCTTCGCGTCGGATACGCGTATATACGGCTTCAAAACGACTACTTAGGTGGTATATAGCTGTTGTCTGGTACTATGACTCCGGTGAGTCGACTGCTTGTTCTATGATACTTTTAGTATCTTAGTATCTGACGACTACAACCCATTGGACTATAGCCTGTCCTTTACTTCCAACATATACTTTTCCACGTCACTCCTCGATATCCTGTCGTTCTCGTAATCAGCCGCATCCACCCACTACTACTGGCACGACTTCTACTAATCCCAGCCCCACAACTTTGAATCTATACCCAAAGGAGCCTGTTAGTATTATGCTGGCTCAAAACTCTTTTTCCCATGCAAAGCCGTCCGAGTTTGACTGTCAAAAGATTGGTGTGCCGAAACGTCTTCGTTATCCTCGCAATTGTCTGCAGAGCTCTGCCAATATTACCGCTGCCGCCATACGTCTTGTCATCCAAGCTGCTCCTAACAATGACGATCCCCGCTATGAAGAGCCACAAGAGCGATTCCTCCGATTGTTTTCGACCATCCTCGAGCATTTTAAAATTCTTGCTCTCGTTGAAGAAGGTTCAGGCGAATCACGCAAACCAACTGGAAGCTTTTCTACAGCTGAAGAACTCTATCCAGGTTTCATTGCGTTATCGAGAGCTAGTTGATGTTTGGGAAGGCACTGTCAATATGGGCCTCAGCACGGAAAAGCTTTGGAAGACATTTGAGGAATCCGGAGTCTCCACGGTGTGTGCAAATCCTGAAGTAGGAACTTCTACTCGTATGTCTGATGCTGACGGCTGCTGACAGTCCACTTACTCTAGTATGCCGAAGAAGGAATAGGCACAAAGGACGAACTTCGTCGAAGACGATGCGGGAGGTGTAAAGTGACGATGTCAGAAGCAAGACCGGAAGATCCGTGACAGGTGCAATGAAATCTAAGTCCATGGTGAGTGTGACCGTCTCTAAGATCTTTGGTCGCTGCATGGGGTGCTGATTGGTATTTTTCTTTGCACAGGCCGGGTTCTGGACCCCTTCCATCTGATGAGGATGAAGAGTTTCGGCTGTGGTGTATGTAGATGAAGTGGCTAGGCACCGCTCCTTTAAAGCAATCCACTTTGGACGTGAAACCGTGCAGTTACTCGTTCTATTTCCTTTCTTTCCCTTCCTTTCCTTTCCTCGTTTTATGTATGGACCATGATTTCTCATTGATGTTGTATGGGCATGTATGTGTATAATTACGAGTAATACATTCTCTGTTAATTCGTCATGTTTCAACTCCAAGAGCCCCTCAATCAGAATGACCTATCCTCTTATTGACTTCCACCTATCAATCATGACTACACTGGCTTGTATACGGTCGTGCGAGTGGTCTAACCAAGGTCTAACACTGAACTCGTTGTAGGTGGCAGTGCAACTGCGGTCTACTCATTCTCGTCCTTCTTCGCCGTGATGCTGTCTCTACCCAACGAGCTGCTTGAAGAGATCCTAGAAAACGTAAGTACTGACAGATGCTTCAACGGTTTGCAATCTCACGAGAAAACAAACAGGTTGAGCGGTTGAACGACCGAAAGAGTTTACGACTGACTTGCTCAAGGCTAGCACTCATCCTACGACCTTTTGTGCTCAAAGAAATCACTTTGAACATTCAAAAATATAATCTCATTCCTGGGCTGAGCTTACTCAGAGCTCTTGCATCCTCTGACAACGTCTACTCGCAGTGTGTTCGAACGCTGTACATTGATTCGTTGTCACCCTCATATTTCCCCGATCCCGAGTTTGAAGGAAAGAAGAAGGCATGCTATTATACCTACGAATTGCATGAACTGGCAAGGGAATGGGTTTCTGATGGAGAAGACCGAGTGACAGGAGAGTACGAGGAGCTGCGTATGCTCTTAGAGCCAGCGCTGAAATCTCTAAAGTATCTGATGTCCGTCCAGTGCGTGTGTACCCAAACCTGCATTACTTCTAAATCTGATTACTGAACTTAGATGGCGCTGGCACCACAAAGATGAATGGGCGTTGAAGACTGTTATGCAATTGTTGTCATCCTTCCCAAGTCTTGGAGAGTTCTCATTCTGTTGTGCTCCACATTCTGGACGACCGCAGCTCCCTGTCATCCCCATTCCAGAGATTAATACAAATCTCAAGGCCTTGTCCGTCGACATCTCTATCCCTGCAGACAGCTTGTCCTTTGAATTCGTCGCACCTCTTTTTCGTTATCTCTTATCTCATTCAAAGTGTCTTTCAGCTTTGCACCTTGACCCAGGGTACTTGAGTTTCGATTATTCGTTACTCCTCACTTTCAATGGCCTAGGAAGTTCTCGGTGTTCTTCCATCACTCATCTGGGCTTAGGTGGATGGACACCGCAAGTCCTCCAAATTCCCGACTATTTCCCTAACCTCGCATCACTAGCAGAACACATTAGAACCGCTCTTTTCTGGCCTTCAATCAAAGCAGATTCACCTGCGACGCCTAGTGCTGGATATCTTGACTGAGCCTGTCCTGGACTATATTGGGGCGTATTCTGGATTGGAGGTTTTGTCTCTCAATGGCCCCAAATGGTATAGTCAACCTACGTACAACAAGAACGCGGACCGGTTTTATGAAGAGATACTGCCTCTGCATAATGACAGCCTTGTTAAGCTGGAGATGGAACCGGAATTTGAAAGTCGATGGTGTTTTGGAGAGAACAACGTCGAGGCCATCAGCAGCTGCAGGAACCTTCGTGTCCTCTCAGTAAGGGTGGGGTATTCTGGGCTACCGAAACCGAAAGAATCGTATCCTTTTTCACATGTCGTGAGTGGATGCGCATACAATCTGTCTGACGTGCTGAGGAGCCTTATTGTTTTCGTCTAGTTCGCTGGTTCGTCTGACGAAGCAGCAAATCCAGTGGTAAGTAGCAGTTTTCTTAGCTCAGTGTTGTTGCCCCTCGCTGACGCCAACATTTGCAGCATCTCCTTCTGCAGACAGTATCCTCAAAGCTACCTGATTTGCACACACTATATATTGATTCTGCGCGCGACCCAAGCTACGCTCATGACCATAGTGACTTCATAATTCAAGGCGCGCAGCGTTGTCGTGCAGTCCGAGGCTGTATAGAGGCTTCCATCAAGGATCCTTTGGTAGAGAATGGTCCAAAGCTTGAGCCGCGCGAGGATCCATACGATCTTGAGGTGCTGAAGTGGGTAAGAATTTTTGTTGGACAGGAAAAGGTGGAATTGGACGCCGAGCTCGGTACTGGTTACTGACGGAGGAAGCGGTGTTCTAGTTCCGCATTTTGGGAATGCGAGTCACTATCTAAATTCAGAGCCGAGTGATATGACCGACTAAAAGCTCAGTGGATGATCATTCTGTATCCTTTCCTTTCCTTGTCTTACGTATGTATGGACTATGGTTTCTCATTGGTATTGTGCAGGTATACATGTGTAATTTAAGAGTAATACATGCGTTGACTGCCTGAGCCCTCGATGAGATTGAGCTTCATATTTCTGTCCTCTTCTCCATTTCCACCTATAAAAAAACATTCTGTTGTATATGCATACAGTTATGCGAGCGGCCTAGCACTGGACTTCAAGATAATCTGACAGCCTCTACGTAGTTCTAGGATTTTAGGTGGCAGTGCAACTGCGGTCTCTGAGTCATTCTCGTCCTTCTTCACCGTGATGCTGTCTCTGCCCAACGAGCTACTTGGAGAGATCCTAGAAAACGTAAGTACTGACGGATGCTTCAACGGTTTGCAATCTCACGAGAAAACAAACAGGTTGAGCGGTTGAACGACCGAAAGAGTTTACGACTAACTTGCTCAAGGCTAGCATTCATCCTACGGCCTTTTGTGCTCAAAGAAATCACTCTGAACATCCAGAAATATAAGCTTATTCCTGGTTTCAGCTTACTCAGAGCCCTTGCATCCCCTGACAACGTGTACTCGCAGTGCGTTCGGACGCTGTACATTGATTCGCTGTCGCCCTCATATTTCCCCGATCCCGAGTTCAAAGAAAAGGAGAAGGCATGTCGGCACACCTATGAATTGCATGACCTGGCCAGGGAATGGGTTTCTGATGGGGAAGACCAACCGACAAGAGAGTATGAGGAGTTGCGTACGCTCTTGAAGCCAGCGCTAGAATCTCTCAAGGACCTGGTGGCCGTCCAGTGCGTGTGCATCCAAATCTTTGTTACTTCAAACTCTGATCATTGAATCTAGTTGGCGCTGGTACCACAAAGATGAATGGGCGATGGAACCAGTTATGCAGTTGTTGCCATCCTTTCGAAGTCTTCGAGAGTTCTCATTTTGCGCTCCGCTTCTTCGACGAGCCATCCCCTTCCCAGAAATCAATACAAATCTCAAGGTCTTGTCCATCGATATCTCTCTCCCGACTCACAGCTCTTCCTTCGAATTCATCGCACCTCTTATTCGACATCTCTTATCTCGTTCAAAGTGTCTTTCATCTTTGCACTTTGATGTAAAGTGCTTAGGTCTTGATCCTTCATCCCTCCTCAATTTCAGTACCCTCGGAAGCCCTCAACGTTCTTTGATCACTCATCTGAGTTTAGGTGGATGGTTACGGCAGGCCTTCGAAATTCCTAACTATTTCCCTAACCTTACATCTCTCCAACTACGTTCCCATTACGGGAACACGTTGGAACCGCTCTTTTCTGGCCTTAGATCAAAGCAAATCCACCTGCGAAGCCTAGTGCTGGATTTTTTGACAGAGCCTGTTCTGGACTATATTGGGACGTATTCTGGATTAGAGGTTTTATCTCTCAATGGCCCCAAGTGGTACAGACACACGTACAGCCAGAACGCGGATCGGTTCTACCAAGAGATACTGCCTCTCCATAATGATAGCCTTGTTAAGCTGGAGATGGAACCGGAATTTGAAAGTCGATGGTGTTTTGGAGAGAACAACGTCGAGGCCATCAGCAGCTGCAGGAACCTTCGTGTCCTCTCAGTAAGGGTGGGGTATTCTGGGCTACCGAAACCGAAAGAATCGTATCCTTTTTCATATGTCGTGAGTGGATACGTATACGATCTGTCTGACGTGCTGAGGAGCCTTATTGTTTTCGTCTAGTTCGCTGGTTCGTCTGATGAAGCAGCAAATCCAGTGGTAAGTAGCAGTTTTCTTAGCTCAGTGTTGTTGCCCCTCGCTGACGCCAACATTTGCAGCATCTCCTTCTGCAGACAGTATCCTCAAAGCTACCTGATTTGCACACACTATATATTGATTCTGCACGCGACCCAAGCTACGCTCATGACCATAGTGACTTCATAATTCAAGGCGCGCAGCGCTGTCGTGCAGTCCGAAGCTATATAGAGGCTTCCATCAAGGACCCTTTGGTAGAGAATGGCCCAAAGCTTGAGCCGCGCGAGGATCCATACGATCTTGAGGTGCTGAAGTGGGTCAGAATTTTTGTTGGACGGGAAAAGATGAAATTGGTCGCCAAGCTCGGTACTAGTACTGACGGAGGAAGTCTTCCAGCTCCGCATTTTGGGAATGTGAAGTCATCTAGGCTACGGACAGTAGTCGATTCGATGAAGAAGAGATTATCTCTGGGGAGGAATCCGAGATGATAATACTCTTCATTTTTTCTCCAATTGAGCTTGTACGTTGACGTGTAAACTCGCTGAACGATTGTAATAACATGACCAAAAGAAGGAAGGAAATTTTCGACGTTCAGCTCGTGGACCCATGCCGGTTAATAAATACCTCCTTCGATCCAAATCATTTACTCGTTCTTCTCTCTCGATACCCTTCCTGATCAACACTTTCTTCCTGCTGCATTTCAATCGCTGCTGCAGTCATATCTAGGACCGAAGCAAATCTCAAGGATTGCGATAAAGAGAAATTGTTTATCGCCCTCGATTCTTCTCTAGACTTCTCAAAGGCCACTATCAGGATGACAAAGACTGGATATAAGACCTAGTAAGTCCAGAACCATGATCAGCCATTGTTAATTAGGAAACTTAATAACCTACCGATAGAGAGGACATGACTGCAGGGTAAACCTGGCCCGGTACGCTGTTCGCGGTGTACAAAATGGCTATCAAGATGTAGGTGATCTGTCGTATTGGGATGGTTTAACCTTGGAGAATAGAATGACTGGAAACACTTGTTGAAATATCTCACTCACCCAAAGCGCGCAATAAATAACACCAGACTCTACCAATAACAGCAGCACCTTCTCGACTCTAGAAACGGAAGAACCGATGAGGAGCAAATTCCCCTTGATATCCTGATGATGAATCCTACCATACCGTGAACATTGGCAGTCGATAACATCGGTTGGTATGATAACTCACCAAGCTTTATATCCAATGAGACCCGTGGCAATAGCGTTTGTAACCAGCAAAGGAATAGCCATAATCAGAATATCGACTCTGTCGCCTTCATCGTTGATGTCACGATGATAGCGAGCAGCTGTCATTCCCAAGTACACAAATGTTCCGACTAATGTACCGGTTAGTATCAGACAGAGCGGCTAAGAACACTGAACACTGGGCTCGAGCCAAGACAATTGCAAATTGTTTCACTCACCGAAAGAGCCAGCGATACACACAGCCAGAACACTTCTGACAAGGAAGTGAAAGGGAAACATGATCCATGCGCGCCACACGACGATTCCGTCACTAACGAGATACTGAGTAAGTGGTAAAAATGCAGATTACTTATCAGCTCAAACTTGAAGCTGCTCGGCGAGTAAGGAATGGGATACGAACAATCGTCCTTTGCATGAATACAGTTGCAATTCGAAGACCTCTTAATAGATCGAAATTATTTGGAGGGTTATAAGCAGCCGTCATGATATCATTGAGGATAAAGGCTGTAGTCATGCTGATAAACGCGGTGAAGAGCACAAAGATGAGGATCAAAAGGCCGAAGAGAGAAAGTTGTGCTCTTGTGCTTTTTATTTGTTTGAAGCTGCGAAGGCGGAGAAAGCAAAAAATAATAATAATATCGAATCAGCGTTTGTACATGGATATCGTGCACGATTCACCCCATGGCCATTCGAGGACTGAAAAATAATATACTTACAAGAGCAAAAAGGCGGCGACGAGTAAGAGCGTAGCATCGACACCATAGAAAAGCCAAGTGATAGCGATTGTGGTAACCCATCGCTTGACAATATCGATATCGGAATTGGCGAGTGGGCCAGACTGTTGTTCTGCTCGTAGATAAATATCCAGAATACCTCGCATGTCCGAGTCAGGAGGGGGAAAGCAGGAAAGGAGCTAGGCTGGGATCCAGTGGTTTCGGACGTTATATATGTTTGATATTAAGCCAAACTTGAGCAGTGCTTGGATAAGCATAACAAGTTCAAAAGCTCAAGATGGAGTAATTGCGTTGGGGCCAGATAGCGGATAAGGGATAGTGGAGTAATAATTCACTTGGCCGCAGACGCTGCAGACACCTCCTACAGCCAACTTACAGCCCGAAGGTAAGAAGGTTGCCCCCTCCCTTCCCTTTCTTTCTCTTTCTCTTTCCTTTTTTCCTTTTCTGCGCCCCCCAACATCGCTATCAAGCCAGTAATACAAACAGGTGATTTGGCCTCCGATTTTCCGCATGAAGTCATGATGATGTACCAATAATAGCACTTTGGACTCCCATGTTCCTGGTCAGCTGAAGACGCTGAAAAAGGATGCCTGTATGCCTCGTATCGTACCTTATAGTTATTGGCTGGTTTTCATGAAATCGATGGCCCAGGATCAAAAGAAGGAGGTGGCGAGTTGAATCACATACATAGCAATCTGCAGCTACTCGACCATTCTCTTCTTCAGAGAAACCTGCGAGAGCTTCTCAACTTGAAGAGGCGTTGGCCACTGACAAAATCCTCCTCCTCCCGAATTCGACGGAAATTCTAACTTAAAAGTTTAACCGCTTGAATTGTCGACCAGAGCAAAACACTCAACTGAAGGGAATATAGAAATGATCGGTCTTCTAGTGCCCGGATGGCTCACAAGCAAGTACTATGTGCTTCTATCAATCAGCTTCTGCTCCATGATGAGATATACAACTATTCTCAGGCTATGAATACGAACAACAAGATGGGCATCAGCTGAGCATAATGGGTGACTGATCAGAGCAGACATCTTACCTGATGAACTTGAAGACAACGTCCGACAGAGCCTATCAAGATGTTGCCAGGTGTCTAAGTTTATTCGTACGATGGGTGCCGCTGCGAACCGGCTTCGAGCTGGAACTGCCACTGATCCCGAGCTCGTCTGCGTTGTGGCAGTAAGTAACGGGAACGATGGTGTACTGCTGCCTGGGATGATTCCGGAAACCGGCGTTTGAGCTCTTGGACCCATGCCGCGTAACAAACCTCCTCCGCTCCTCCGGGTCTATCACACGCGCCCCTTTAAATCAGGTCTTTAATTATTGGCAGAGGAGAATACCAGAACGACTCGAACGCAAAGAACAGTCCTGCGACGCTGGAGATCAAGCTGCCTCCCTTCTCCTCAAATTTGCACCTTGCGGTATACTACTCGGTTGGTCCGACGGACCTAGTAGAAAGGTTCTTTGAGCTCATCACTGTAAAGATGAACTATCATCAAATGTGAGATTCCTGCAGAAGACTAAGCCAGTAGCTCTACGCGCCGTTGCTTGTAGATGGCTTTCGGGACCGAACGAGATGACAGTCGTCTTGAACAATGAAGGAAGCCAACGAGTCACATGCTTGCAAGCTGTTCGAGTTATGGACGCGTCTTTTTCCAACCGCGTCCTCTCCTGCTCTACTTTGCTTCCACCCGCAGGGAAACATAGTGCACTGGTTGTTGAAACACTAGGAAACCGAGCCCAGTCTGATGCTTGATCTTTGCTACAAGCAATGGCAGGACGGCTGATCTTAAGGTACTATTCAAATACTAAAGGTCACTACAGTAACTTAGTCATCTGTTTCCAACAGCGTAGATCCGTATGTTCGTTGCCGCTCCAGCTTCATTCCGGAAGGCAATTTTTGGCCGTACCTCAATTTTTACATCATGGCTTCTTAACCCTGGCCGGTCCTTTCTATTGTCCTTTCGCCTAGTGCTTGCTTTCCCTCCTACCTACTCTTCGACTTTCTGGTTTCGTCTGGCTGTCCTTTTGCTCAGTCCTCGGTCTTTTCAACAGTCTGTGTTCCTTTATAACTCCTTTTCACCTCTCAACTCGTGGTTAACGCATGCTAGACAGCGTCCAGCTCGACCGTAGGAATGGACAATAGCTTCACAACGGTGACCGTCCATGGAGCATTACCCACTGGCGACCCCTTTCGACCTGGCGCCCGCAACAACACTCGTCAGGTTACGCCCATCGGTACTGCCAGTGACGGAAGCGAAACAACCTATCTAGACGAAGTGGTGATATATGGATCTGGGTCGAGTACTGGTGCATCCAGGTCACAATCAGCTTCGACAACGTCAGTAGCTGATCTGACTCCCATTTCAACATGGAGAGGTGCGTCATCTTAGTGATTTTCTTTCTGCTCCATTGCTGATGCAAAAGAAATTTTTTCTGTACAGCCACCTTGGTTGAAGGTGCCTCTGCGTATGCTGTTGCCATATCGCATCCAAGTAACAGTCCAGGAACTGCTTTCAGCTGCAACTTCGGCTCAGAAGAATGCGTGCAATCAAACTACCAAGTTTTTACGCGCACCATATCAGCTACCGCGACTACAACCTTCACGAGCGTTTCCCTGACACGGACGTTGAGCCATGTTTCTGCCATCAGCAGTCCTATAGCAACTCTCTTGGTGTCTCTAACGACTCCTGCACCCACACCATCATCCTCTTTGATACCAAGCTCCGATTCGGGCTCAAGCAAGTGAGCTATCGTGTCCTTTTCACACTTCCTTTCGGTACTAATTTGTTGCCTTTCCAGTGCGTCCATGGTAGGACGTGCCGTAGGCGGAGCAATTGGTGGTTCCGCACTTTTAGCCCTCATCTGCTTCCTTCTCATTTTTTGCTCCCGCCGCTACCGCCGTCGTCGATCAGCCGATAGATCATTACCCCAGAATTCTTCTCGATCACCTCCACCTGATGATCGCGCCGCGCGTTCACATCCACCTTCATCCACAATCCGTCGTCCACAACCCGCCTACGGCAATATGGACAACGCGTCGGAAACATACTCAGACTCGGAACTAAAGAATCTGAGGCCGAATAGTATCATCTCTGCTTCAGGTTCCGCTTCAGATTCTCGGTCTGTGTTGTCAGATTCGCCTTACAATCGGATGCCGTCTGTACCTTATACCAGCTCCCAGACGGGATCATCACCGCGCCCGTACAACGAGGAGAAGGGGTCCATAACAGCACTCGCCCTGAAACGCTCCTTCCCCCCCAATTCTCCCTCACCTCTTACACGAAACATCGCCGTAGATGACGTTGAAAAGCAAGCTTCTCCCGACCCCTCAATATCTCCGGCTCCCCGTCCCCAGCGGAATAATTCTTCCCGCTTCATTGAAAGGCTTTCCCTCAATTCCACAAAGCTAGATGTGCTGATGACTCTCGCATCAAGTAAGTCATTTATGTTACATTTCCATGATGGATGATTTATTGACGGCACTTTTTTTTTCTTTCGTCTCTCTTCCCCTTAATTTCCCTGTATCCACTGTCATTCTTATATTTTTCCGTGATTTACGTAGTCGAATCCGCGCGCAACAGTGGTTCAAACGCAACAGACAGGGCAACTTCGGCCGTCGTCGCAGGAGAAACGGATCCAAACTCACACTCTCGTTTGAATCAATTATATCGTACTAGCCTCGGCGAGGACGCGTCAAATCTAGACGATAGCACGACGCTACAGGAATCTAGTTTTGGCCAAGAGTCTACCCTAGCTTCGGCAGGACAGTCTTGGGAGGACTCTTCTTCTTTCCCTCATCCCGGATCTTCTCTTTCACACTCACATTCTGCGCATCACGATCTCTCATATTCATGATCACGACCAGTCTAATAGATTCGTTTTTCGCCGCACCAGAGCCCCAGAGCCAAGAACATAGAACGCACACGACACTGTCATCGTTGTATTATATCTCTCGGGCCTCGTCCATTCTTTCTGGGTCACTTTCAACACTTCGCAGGCGCATGATGTCCGTTAGTGCCCTATGCATGGTTCCTAGCACTATGAGGCCTAAAGTGCTTCGTTAGTACAATGTCGGTTTCGGATTATAACGTGCTTGGTCAAACTTCACCAGTTTTTTTTCCTTTACACTTGCTTTACACGGCGTTTTCCGTTTCGCTCCGCGTTTCGTCTTTCGCCGTTCACGGGTGCCGGACTCCGTTCACCCTGCCAATATCAACCAGAGTTGCAAATGATGTCTATCATAACACGACGTGGAAGGACAGGGAAAGGCCACCTGATTATTTGTATCAAGGGCTTTGACCTCCGTCACTCGTGGCGCCTGGATGCGTAATGCCGGTGGGTATATGCCGCCGAGGGTTCTTGAAGCGTTATGCTACATAGGCACCCGAAGAGTCCACTTGCGCGCTATACAAACGGTTATGCACAACGGTTCATTCAATCTGGCGCATTTGTGGAGCAATGTAGTCAGCCAGGTGGGTTGTTCCTGGAGCTGAAGGTCTGAAAGACAGAAGGCGCAGATGTAGACTGGAGCGTCATGCCATGGTCTGGGGTTTCGGTTACTTTATGGGTTTATGGGTTTTGGAATGGGATTTTCTGGGACGTCGGCTACGTCCACCTACCTGGTTTTGGCTCTTGGGCTCCTAGGATTTTGTATTTTCTTCTGACGGTTGTATTCTTTGTGCGTGTACCTGTACTCCTATACTATTTGTTACGGATAATGTACCTTCTTACCTTGCTCTGGATAATCAAGCCTATGAGTCGCATTCAGAACAAGTCACCGCGGCACCATCGTGGTGTAGTGGCTAACACTGCTGTCTTTCATCATGACCTGAGTTTAGTGTAGTCTTACTTATAATTTGATCTATAGCGCTTTAACGGTCTACCCTGAATGTGCGGCGCACCAGGAGCTTGCCTCTACTGAACCAGGAAGTGCTTCCATGGAAAGCTCCCACTCATCACCATTGTATATATACATTGTACTTAGGTAGAACTTCTCGGCGCGGAACATGACTAAGTGTTTTTGCACCCTCAAGTGTCCATTTTCATTGTCTTTTACAGACGACGCTCGAAAACCGCCCGAGCCTCGACTTACAGTCTGGGGCTCAAGACTAAAAGCCTCGCCCAAACGCCAAAGAAGCGATTCTATGGATATATGGCAAAATTCGGACTGGACATCGACATTTCTGGAAGTAAACATCAGCCTCAGCTCTGGACCCCTACCATAATCCCAGACAAATTTCCAATAGAGGCCGAAACATCGGCCTCTTTAGACAGCGTGTATCTGTGACCACCTTCGTGTTCAAACATACGGGCAGACATTCACCCAGTACTCCTGCATAGCTGTCCCCAGCAGGCCCAGGGATTGATGAGGGAAGCTGCCCTTGGGTGTAATTCCCAACGCAATGGATCAGCTTCTATGTCAAGCTTTAAAGCAATGAAAACCCACTTACACGAGTGACTTGGAGAGACAGAACAGCTGGTCAACTACCACACTCAATCCGCACTCAGAGTGATCATTCCCAAAAAGGCCACGGAGACAATGCCCTAGTTCAACTTCAGATACAGACCAACCCAGGTCTCGGAGGCTTCCCCTGAAGTTAATCTTCAAATATCCAGTGCGGTAGCGGATACAGTGAATACCATGGGAAACGCTGAGGAACCCAAATGCTGTCGTGAGTAGTCTCCATGCGTCAGCCTGAGCGTGCCTGGCGATCAGTGAGAGACGTCATAAGCGTGCTGCGCCCTAATCCGGTCCAGGTACTCGAACTGTGAAAAGGAACCATGGAAGACGACATTTGGGTTGCATAAAACAAGCCAAAGTGAGTGAACCAAGAAGGGCGAGAATTGAGTGAGAAGGATAGAAATGTCCTGCGTCATTTGATGTATAGGTCCACATATCTCTGCGGCAGCGGACTCCAGCTGTGAGTCTTTATTTTAGCGCTTATTCAGCAAAGGATTGTGTATACCAAAAGTATTGCTTGCCCTTCGCTTGCCCTTCTTCTCCATGGTAGCCAACGCACGATGACCTTGGACGGCATTCCCGTATAGGACTGCCATGTAATAACCAATCTCTTCAAATTTCTGGCGAGAACGATACAAAACATCGGCATCCTCTCCAGTGGAGGTATCTCGATGAGGGAGACAACAGAAAGATTCTGCCCAGTGCGAGTCTCTTTGAAAGACAAAGGTCTAGATCACCGAAATTGCAGCAAAGCAGGCTGAAAGCGAATAGCAGAACGATAATCGTATATCGAGCTGTCGTCAAAGTCGCAGATGACTGGGTAATGGGAGATGCACAGTCGTTTGGATTCCGATTCCTGGCGGTATGAAGTATCCCTAGCAGCCCTGAAGCAGGCGATCTCTGAATCGAAACGGTTTAGTAAAGAGCCTGCGGATTAGAGATAGTATCAACGTACCCCATCCGGCGTAGAAGTCGGGAGAAAATAACCATGACGGTCCTAAGGTAGATGCGACGTCTTACAGTTAGTGAAATATATGTGGGCACGCGGTCTGTTATTCCGAGTGTACCGTGAAATTTTCTTGATAGAAAATCGTGAAGAGGCTAGCTTTGAGTAATGCGGTCAACTCTAAGTCATGCGCTATAGAAGGACTCAGAACGCACCTGAGTGGGTCAATCAGTCAACTTCAGAGGACAATAATGTGCTTGGGTTTCTTGTGCACCGAACTCGAACCCAGAATTTGACGCGCTAGACCATGATTTGAGAGATTTGAGGACGACTTACCGCAAGTACTAGTGTGAGTGGTTCTGAAGTTTTCTCCAGGAAGAGGATAGATGAGGAACTTGGGTTCGATGGTGGTGGTATCAGAAGAGAAAGATGACGACCACGTGTGCGTGTTTTCGCAATCCACCATGTCTATTGTTCTCGCTTCAGACCAACGCGCTATTGATTCTCTATAGGTGGTCCTACCATCCGGACAATGAGCAGTGGTATTTTCAAACCCACTCTGGCTAAATTGCGAGCACAATTGGGACTTTTTTTGCGTTGACCTTCCATTCTTGTGCAATAAGGAATCCCATTGTCTACCTTTTTGGGACACCGTGAAGAAGCATTTGGAACATTTTCTTCTGAAACAATAATCTGGTCCAAGCTCTCATCCAACCGGTATAAAAAGGCTCTAACATGTGGGCCATCCTGCATCAGTACCATCTCAACTTCTTAACTCGTCTACCTCTGATAAACTCACGTTTTGGCTCCATGTCTCCGCCTACAGGCTATCAATTCGAATCTTTCCAAAACTTCTTTCTTGGATTGCCCAACCCCTCTGTCTCTATCGTTGAGAAAAAGCCCGTGCTACCGCCCATGTCGCGTAGCAGCTCCAGGTGTTCTTCCACACACGAACCTTCTCCTCTTAGTTCCTATATCACGCTTTTGGATAGCGAGGACGCGGAAGACACCCCTTCCCCTTCTTCAAGCGAAACCACTTCACCCTTCCAACATGCTTACACGGTCAGGTCCGATCCGCCCTTGTTTTCTGACGCGGAAGAGAGTATCATACGCATGCGCGCAACCTGGAAGAGTGCGAGAAACACTGACGCTGAGGGAATATGCGCTCAAGCGTCAATTTCTGACTTCAACGCTGACACTCCAGAGGTTCTCTATTCTACAAACCAGGCGTCAACAACCACCGGATCTCCTGGACTTCCTCTGGTTCCTTCACAAACACCACCCTCCGCAGTGCCCAATGAGCCTTACTGGGTTCGCTACCTTTACAAAGCAGCCAAGATCCATAATTGTTATAACCCAGCTACCAGGCAGCTATTGCAAGATCTGGCTGTCCAGCTCGTTCTCGGAGACGAGAAGATTGGGCGACCTGCCTGGACAGAAAACGACTTCTATGTACTCGTGCAACAAATTTTCTGGGTTGCGTCCAGAGAGGGTACATTCGACGGGGAGAGGGATACAATATCCCATTTCACCGGAATGCTGATGTACATTTTTCACGAGTACGTCAGTCCTAGCTCAGGTTGGTTACTGCGAGATGCTTTGAAGCGGTATGCGAACACATTATTTCAGAGCTGCTGGAATGCCATGGTGAGTAACCGTTATTTCCGTGGACGACTTCTTTCTGACTATTTCGTTTTTCTTTTCCCTTTCTCTGTCAGGATAACCCATGGTCTCTCCGGAACCCTCTCCCAGCCCAAATACCCGTCAGCGACAGGGAAACCTACATCGTCTGCGGACTCAACCTCGCAAATTTCATAGGATACCTCTACAACCTCCAGTTCATCCGTTCAGAAACCCTCACCACCTGTTACTACACTCTCCTCGATCAACTCAGCTCTGTAGAGCACGTCATCGCCCTCCGTAATATGCTTGTCTCTTCCCAAGTTAGCTTCGCTGAGCCTCAGCTCGGGAATAATCTGAAAAATGAGTTTAAGGCTGCTCTCCTTCGTATGTTTAGCGTTTTTGGATCGAGTCATAGTTTGCGTGAGGGGTGTAGGATTGAGGATCTGGGTGTTGGTACTTGGGAGGAGTTGATTCAGGGTGTGTACGATGCGATTGATCGGAAGCCGCATTGCCAGTGAAGCCTGGGTGTGCCTCCAAAACAAAAGTAGTTCGTCAAATGAAGAATTGTAGCCTCTACGGTATGATTAGGCACTATGTCACTACTATGATCACCAAAATCTTTCTTCATGCATGCGGGCCAACTAGTGGTCGCTGGTCCAGTCACACTATGATCCAAAAAAGTACTTGTTCAAACTTCAAGTTCAGCCTCAGCACACGAAGTAGATACGACTTGGATATGGCCCTTTAATACATCTCGACTAGCAAAACGAACCCAGTCACGACTAATACTACGAAACTGGAATTTGATCACAAAACTTGACGAATCTGGCGCCATATCAAATGGTCTTTATAACTGGAGCGGTGTAATACTATCTATCTATCTGGGCTGGAATTCCTTCTGGGTGACTCACTGCATCTTTGTGCTCTCTAGTATACCATTCTTTAAACTTTTGGTCTACGTCTGTGATAACTGGTTTCATTATCCGTGCGACATAGATTGGATATCAGTCAGGCAATAGTCTTTTGAAACCATCAGTTCTTACTAGTATAAGTACGTTCACAATGTTCCCGATGATTGTGCTTGTTCCAATCACGTTTCTGGCACTGCTGAGAGCAGTATGTAGTGATCTTGCACTTAGAACACCGCAAGCGACTGATTCTGGCGTAAGTGCATTGGCCTTGGCCTTGGGACGAACACTACGGTCAATTTGTTGAGATCCAACTTGAACTATACACGGAAAGTTCAACTTGGTAATCCTGAGGACGATCAAGCCACGGTCTTCAAACACCTCTCTCGCTCGTGCAACCTTTGATGCGGTATCAATCAGTTTTCCCCACACAATCCCAAGTTGACGCAGATTTTCATGTGGACTGGACGGATTAGTCTGGTGCATGAATGCGTCCAGAGCTTCGGGACGTTCGGCTTTGAGTTCCTCTAGCGAATGCGAGAAAGAATTCAGAAGCATGCAACAGTCAAGCAGGCCTCCAGAGGCCCAAGGATGCCGCAGAAATCCTCTGAAAGCCTTCTCCTGAGAGATCCAGGATCGGTAGGACCATAGTGCTCCTCCTCAAAAGCGACAAGACTCGCACAGTTGAGTACGGAGCTGATCAAACCACCACGCATGGCGATGATATATGCAGGAGTAGAGTAACAAAGTAAACAGCTGGCCAAACATTTAACGATGGCCCTGAGGAGTTCTACGGTCTCTCCGATTTGAGCAGGGGTGCGTTTCGCCACAATGCGAGGGCTGGTGAGGATCTTGAGCGATTTGAACAAGCAAGGTAGGAAGCCTCTGGCGACCAGGCAATCCATACACTCCCTGTTTATCGGAAACGAGAAAGATGCTATCGTTTGAAGTAAATCCAAGGTGCCTTGCAGCCCTTCGGGTGGAAAGGATTCGCCTCTTCAGACACATCAGAAGCCAGTAGGAACACAAGAGTCATAATTACCTCGGCTCAAAAAGTACTCAAACAGTTGGTCTTGTCGACGTCGACTTGGTGCTGGTGGACGGGATCAGTGAACTTGAAAAACGTGGCCGACTTTAAAATCGTCCACGTGACTCGATGGGTCGTAATTTGCCCCCTATCAGCGAATGATAGAGTTAGGATGCATATGCTGAATATCCGAAGCTCGTGTTACATACTTCTTCAAGTTGTCGGAAAGCAGAAATTATTTCTATAAGTATTCCTAGCTCGTTCTTGCCCAGACCGAATAGTACTCTTCCATCATCTCCATGTTTTCCTACTAAACTCGTGTTTCTCCTGAGCGAAACTCGTGAATATGCTCATGATACCACTCCATAAAGATCTTGTCTAGAAGGGTCAATGTGGATCTCATAGTGATAGAAGCAACTACATTGAGAAGAACAGACAATCAGCAACAACGAACTTGGCGCGTGTAATTTAGACGACTGACCATTTGGCACACGATTATCCTGACATTCCTGTCGATGATTGTGTATGTTCCAGTCTTGTTTCTGGCACTTCCGAGAGCAGTAGAACGCGATTTGACATCTCGCACAGCGCATACGACGAAATCTGGTATGCGTGTATTGCCCTTTATTGGGACACTGAATCCAACAGAACAGTGCTGGTCAGGACAATTACAGACAATGCAGACAAAGGGCAAGTGGCGAACCTCCGGATTAGCGCAGACTATCAAACCACGGGCTTCAAACACCACTCTAGCTCGCTTCATCGTGGAAACTTGAAGGAGAAGGTCTCTCCACACATCACCAAGTCGACGGTGATTTGGATTTCGACTGGACGGGTTATTTAGTTGCATGAATGCGTCCAAAGCATCCTGATCAACGGCTTGAAGCTTTTCAAACGCCTGCTTAAACGAGTTCAGAATGAGGCGAGAGCCAAACATGTTTGGAACAGGTTCGAGGATCTCGATAAAAAAGTCAGCGAGGGTGCGTCCTTCAAATAGAGCAAAAGTCCGTGGCGAGGCTGCTTCTTCGTCAAACGAGATAAGCCTCCACGAATTGACCGTGAAGCTAAGCAATCCTGCACGGATGAGTAAAAGGCATCCGGGAGCAGAGTAATAGTAGAGAGTATTCATGAAAACCTTGATTATGTATTTGACCGATTCGACAATTATCTCCGGATCAGGGAGCTTTGCGATTCTGCGGGGAGAGATGAGGACCTTGAAAGATCTGCATAAACAAGGCAGGATTCCATGGGCGAGGAAAGTGTCTAAAACATCCTGGCCAGAAGTCATCATTAATCCTACACTTCTGAAGGCTTGAGACAACTCCCGGGCGGGAAAGGATTCTCCTCGCTCGTGTAACGCGAAATAGATATAGGATAGCATGGACTCGATGACGCCAGGTATGCGTACTATGGTATTGGTGCGTTCGCTGGATACTTGGGCTAGACCGCCCCGAGCATCTGGAAGCTCGGAAGCTGTGAGCGCAATGTCTAGCACCTTGAACAACGAGGTCAAGGATGGATGCTGTCTGTCCAGTGTAAACACTAAGACTCTAACAATGATGAGAAATAGGTCTGAGCTCCTCTGCATGAGTGTGTAGGTCCGTGACGTATCCAAAGTGCTCTCATGTAGCGAAGGTAGGGTTACGACCATCGGGAAGACTTTAAGGAGGAGCGTTTGGCATTCTATCCCTTCCTTTGTGCAAGGTTGATTTTCAAGGACATAACGCGTAACCAATGCTCTGGTCCACGACCATATAGGGACCCAGTGCCGCTCAAATTCCTGGATGGATATGCGCTTTGCTGGTGTATCTCCTTCATTTATGTCGTGGGCCAGGGCGTGCAAATAGAGGAGAACAAGCCCTATCTCTTCAGAGGGTGACGACGGGTCCATAGATAATGGTACTGGACGGCGCAGATATTTGTACACGGCGGCAGAAGAGACACGACTTTTTGTCATCTTGAGGAATGAGAGCTCTTCGACATCTACTTCGAGATATCTGACAGCAATCCGAGGCGGCATAGTTGGCTGACGAATGCTGTTACACATTCATCAAATCACTGTGCAGAATTGAAGTCGTACCTATTGAGAACGGCGTTCTGAAAAGGATGACGACGACAAGTAAACGATGTAGTGCTGACTGCTCTTCAAGTTTGCCAGTAGAAAAGCTTCAGCCTCAAGCTCAGCTGGCCTGTAGGAAAGGCGAATGGAAAATTTTGAGTAGGCGATGAAGTTAATGATGCGGTAAACTTGCCTGGGGTCTAGACTTGACAAGGGCTCAAGCTGGTACGGTAAGTAGTGGTGCAGACGAAAGTCTAGAATCCTGGGAAGGCTTCGCCAAAACAGGAAAAAAAAATCGCGCCGCTCGCCTAATCGATTAGGGGCTAAATTACACCGCGGACGGCGATGCATACTTATTTGGAGCTTGGAAGAATCTTAAACTTAAAGGACGGATTTTTGCTCCGCCCCGGCATACTCCATATGGAATATCGGCCTCAAATCGGTCCCATATGAAGTAGGCCCGGGGAGCAAAAGCTGCTTTGAAAAATCGGTAATTTAAGTTCGTGTTTTTCAATGCCCCAAATATGGTTCGCTGCCCGCGGTGTTAGGTCGCGACGTCTACGGTCTGAACGACTAGAGTTAGGAAGCATATGCCAAATACGCAAAACTCGTATTATATACCCTAGGCTGAGTGGAAAGCGGAGATATATTTTCATATTCCCAACTCTTTCCTTGCCCAGAGTAATCGTCAATCTAAATTCTTTGACTCGCCTTCTGGCACATCCTCCTCTTCGTCACCTTCGACCGTTTCCTCAATAGTATTGACTTCGTCGTTCATAGTGCGCTGCCAGCAAATGAACCTGCGGTCGACGCGGTTAGGACCGGTCTCATGACTCCTGCTATCAAGAAGTCAAGTTACAGGTACTGTTCTCTGAAGAACAGTCTTGAAAACTCACTAGCATGGATACTTTGGAATCGGACTGGAAGGTTGTTATTCTCCAAGAAGATTTCCAGAGGCGATGGAGAACCTGGGTCTGACTCGGATAGGGAATGTGGCTGCACATAACCTGGACAGTGGTCTCGTTCCAAAGCACGAGAACACGAGTTGAGGACAGTATGGCAACCGAAGTACCCACGGGCAGGCCATTGAAGGAGATTGTGAAGGATTTCAGTATGTTACTTCATAAATTCCAAAGTTTGTTCTGTTATAACTTCTAGCTCTAGATCTGCTACACGTTATACACAAACCCGAAATCTCAAGACGGATGTAAGAGCGAGTCCCTTATTCAAAAAGGGTCAGCACTCATGTCAATGTTGTCAGGGCGCAAGGATTGCAGCATAAAAAAGGCATATATATATGCAAAAAAGATAACATGAGCCTGAGTATCTACGTGAGTATAGGTATAATGTCAACCATAAGTAATCTAAGCCCCAAGCCACGCATGATGCATGATGCTTTGTATCCAGAGTCAGAAATAAAGATAAAGTCTCATGGTGAATATAAGATGAACTGGACCACAGAACCCCAGGCGCGCCGACACATAGACGTGCGCATGACGCCCTTTCACTTCATGGTCATCAGTCAGCGCTAGGAGACCACGCTATCCAAGCAACTAGTAAGCCTGACTGCCCCTCGTACAGTCCTTGGGACGATATTTGACAATCCAAGGATGTTGCAGGACTTGTGTGAGAGGTATACGGTCTTGGGGTTCATGTCGCAGAAGCTACATCGGAACGACGCGTAAGAGACAGAGTAGAGGGAGTCAAGACCTAGACGCACCTTAGCTATGAGGTCCTTAACTTCCGCAGACATCCCACCAGGGAACTTTAGGTCGACGGCCATTATCCGTCGGTAGGTATCTGTCAATAATCATGCCAAGATCAGTGGACCAGGAAGCAGCTGAAAGCGCTGAAGAGTCTCTTACTGTTAACACTCCTCCGATCCTCAAACGGCGGATTCCCAACCAAAAACTCATACGTCAAAACCCCCAACGCCCAATGATCCACCTTCTCGCTATGTTCCTTCCTCTCCACCATCTCGGGCGGTAAATAATCCAACGTCCCACAAAGTGTCATCCTCCTATTCCCGGGCGCATGTACACTCCATCCAAAATCCGCAATCTTCAACTCCCCATTTAACCCCAGCAACAAATTCTCCGGCTTGATATCCCTATGGATAACATGCTTCGAGTGTAAATAACTCAGTGCATCCGCCATCTGATCAATATACCTCGAACTCCTCTTCTCCGAAAAACATCCATGTTTAGAAAGTTGTCTATACAACTCTCCTTGTCCAGCGAATTCGAGCATGAGGAAGATACGTTTCTCGTCGTGGAAGTAACCGTAAAGTCGTAAAACGTTGGGATGACGAAGGTTTTGTTGGATTTCGATTTCGCGGCGGATTTGTTTTTCGACTTTGCCGGCGACGATTTCGGATTTGTAGAGGGTTTTGAGGGCAAGGATATATTTGGGAGGGGATTTGGTACGGACCATGTAGACACGGCCGAATTTGCCTTTGCCTAGGGGTCGGCCGATGTCAAAGTCGTGTAACGACCACTCTCGAGTGGGTGATTTACTGCAGCAGAAGAGAGAGGGGATTAGGTTGTCGAAACGAAACGAGAAGTGGAGCAAGAAGACTTACCGAGCAAAACTAGAATCCAACGCTAAATCCTTCGCTGCCTCTCCAAAGACCTTCTCTCCGCGCTTCTCGTTCTCTGTCTCTAATCCTCCGTCATAGTTACCAATATCCAAAGATTGCAATACTTCTGCTGCTGTAGGAGGTGGCGAGGGCGTTTGAACCTGACTCTGACTTTGCGTCTTTGAATGAGTCTTCATACCCGTGCCTGAGGCCGTGGTCTGTGTTTTGGTAGGTATCGCAGAGTGGGAGTTGTGTGTCGCAAGGCTAGTGGTAGATTTCGAGCTTTTCAAGCCATTATGTGTACTTGAAGAGCTAGCAGTCGCGTTCGCATTCGCAGAGGGATTGCCGTTGTTGGGAGCAGCGTACTTGGTAAGCAATCGTGCAACATTAGTTTGACTAGGCTGTTTGGAATGAAGAGGGGGTCTCGCTGGTTTGGTGGAGTTGGAGTTGGAGGGTTTGCCGGAGAGTTCGAGGGCAGCTATCTGCCTCGTTACAGAGCCGATGGTAGCCATTGAGAGAGAAGGAAGGATGCGAGGGACGCTGACGGTCAGAGACAAACTCGGGCCTCGGCGCGTTTGCGTTGGTTGAAATAGCACGTGACCGAGTGTCGGAACAGATGCACGCCGACTTCCGGAGGTCTCCTCGTTTGAGCAAATACCACGTCTATAGGTCTTGATATATATATAATAGTATACAGCTATGTGATCTCTCTATATTTCGTGTCTCTGACTACTCCCCAAGTTCTTCCTCCTCAGCGATCAGCTTCTCAGCCTCAAGCGCAGCCATACATCCACTTCCTGCGCTCGTAATAGCTTGTCTGTATCTCTTATCTTGCACATCACCAGCAGCGAAGACACCCTTGACCGAAGTCTGAGTAGTTCCTGGCACAGTGACGATATAACCATCAGGGTCCGTTTGCAGCTGAGAGCGGAAAATGGCTGTTGCCGGCTCATGACCTGTCCAAATCCAAAACGATAAGGCACGACATCGGGAAAGTTATCACCCATAAGGAAAGGAAAAAGTTTACAAGTGAGTAAAAGATCCGCATATAAAGACAAGGAGCAAACGACTTACCGACAGCATAGAAAAGCCCACTGACAGGAAGGTCCTTCTCCTCACCAGTCTGTACATTCTTGATACGCAAATTCTTGAGCAGTTCGCCGTCGCCCTGGCATTCAGTAGCAACCGTATTCCAAAGGACGGTCTGGAACCCGAACAGAAGTGAGTCAGTATCCCTAACTATGGTCGCCATCAGAAACGGGAGCCGAAAAGATACACACAATTTTGGGGTTGTTCATGAGTCTCTTGGCCATGATTTTGGAAGCACGGAGTTCGCCACGACGGACGAGGACGTATACATGAGAACCGTACTTTGTGAGGTCTGCATATTGATGAGTGACTGCAATAGATGAACCTAGACCGACAACGTACAAGTAGCTTCTTCTGCCGCAGAGTCACCACCGCCTATTACCGCCAGAGGCTTGTTCCTGTACGCAAATAAACGAGGGCCTCTTCAGACGGGCACGGTGTCAGCATGCACTGAAGACATACCTGAAGATAGGAACAGCACCGTCACAAACAGCACACGCACTAATCCCACTTTGCCAATAGGTGTCTTCACCCTTGAGACCTAAACGTTTTGCGCTAGCACCAGTAGCGACGATGACTGCCTCAGCAGTCTCAGGCTCCTCTTCCTCCTGGCCTTCACGCCAGTACTTGAAAGGGCGTGATGATAAGTCGATCTTGGAGATGGTCTCGGTAATGATTTTAGTACCAAATCGTATTGATTGCTCTCGGAATTTGTCCATGAGTTCAGGACCGAGTATGCCATGAGGGAAACCGGGGAAGTTTTCGACTACAGGAGGTATATTAGATCGGTCAAGAGACGAAGGAGAAGGACGCACCATCGGTAGTGGTAGTGAGTTGACCACCAGCTGCAAAGCCATTGGCCATGAAACCCTCGAAGAGTACAGGGTTGAGGTTCGCTCGGGCAAGGTAGATGGCTGCTGTATGACCAGCAGGACCAGATCCAATAATCACCTATATCCCAGTCATTCCATCGCATCCAGTTAACCGATAGCAACCCAAAATCCTACTCACCACCTGGGAGTGCATTTTGGAGCTCTTTCCCGTGTGCCCATTAGTTAACGGTGCCATGGTAAATTCTGTTTTGGATTCGGAAGGATTTGTCCTTGAAGTGGAAAACGAATTCGAAGTACTCTTGAAGCTAGCGACTGCGACAGGTACGACAGAGAGCTTGTGTAGTCTTGATAGACGGAAGAAGGAGGATGAGGCGCGAGACCACGTCGTGAGCAGGATGATGGTTTGAGATACGGAGTTGCTTTTATGAGTTTGCCGGAAATCCTTTTTACTTCAGACACGAAAAGGCTGATCAATCTTCATGTGTCTGCCGCGCTTTAGTCAGCTATCAGGTGACACCGTTACGCCTTCGATCCTTCGCCGACTCGAAGCCTCGACGACCTTCTCGAAGTAATCCATCGTCTTTTCCAGAAGATCAAGGATTGTTTTAGCATCCTTCGCTGCGAAGAACAAATTTCAAACAGGCCTTTCAAGTGACCGTCTCAGCAAGCCATTAGTCACCTTGAAGCGAAGAACAATAATGTCGCAATGCTAGACACCACCAGTCGTTTGACTAAGAGTGGGCACTGGACAAGCAACGGAGTAGTTGCCAACGTGATTGCTTGTTGCTTCTTGTTGTTCTCTTCCCCGCATGTCCCTTGTTCTCCTTCCTTTGTTAATTAACTGTCCATATCTCTTTCCTTTTCCGGAATACAAAGGAAACAGACAATTAATTCACCATCCAGCTGCCCGGCTTTGGAAAGCTATGTTCGCTAGAGATGTGTGGTCCAATGACAGGCACGCTTCTCCATGTATTGTCTCCTGCAAACGAGTTAATAAACTTGCCCTTTGTTTTTTTGTTCTTTTACAGCTTGGTCCAACCTGAACCTTCACGACAGAATCTCATAAGGAGTCGACTGATGTGTCCATACGCGTTGCTGTCCCGCTGTTTCTAACTTGTTCGCGTCACCTTTCCCTATCGTAACTCTCCCGTACCCGCGTTCCTCTCCCGTACCGTCCCGACCTACAGATATCGATCATGAACACCCATGGATCCCACCGGTCATGGCAAATCCAAACACAAGACCAACTCCAGCCCCAGCTCCAAAATAGACGATCTTCAGAAAGCACGAGTAGTACCACAGCGTCAGGCAGTGGTGTAGCTTCAGCGTCAACAGTCGTGCAGGAACAGGCTGAGCTTTATATCGGGGGAGGACGGAGCATAGCAGAATCTGCCAAGTGTACTAGCGGCGAGCGACCGCGGGATACCTACACATCCAGCACAAGCTGCTCTAGCATTGAGCGGAACAGACGAAAGAGGAAGTTCAAGGTAAGTCCAGACACTGTCCAGACTCAACACTTTAGCTTCCGGCCATTACTTTCCATCTCTTCCGCTTTGTTGATCTATATGAATGACGCACATGTATGTTTTTTTTTTTGAAATCTGTTACAGTTCTCGGACTTGTTGCGTTTCGACGGTGATGGCAATGGGAAAGAGAGGAATATCGCGAATACCGACAAGAATACCAAGATGAGACGGATCCCGAGCTTCTTTGCGATCTGGAGAAAGAAATCGAAATCCAGTCCTCAAAATACTCGGACGATAAGGCAGGAAGATAGTTCCTCGTCCTGTTCCAATTCGTCTTTCCACTTGTCATCAATTTCCACTTCCTCTTCCTCATCTTCGTCGCTCTCTCTCAATCTCATTTCCTACCCCAACTCCACATTATCCACCGTCGATCCAAACGCAAATCCAAATAGTGGAAACTCCTCCAGTCTTGCCCGTGATCCTCTCCACCATCGTCATCACACAGCGTCCCCTTTACATATACCTACACCTGCTCCCTTTACCAGCGCAGAAGTCATTGCCATCGACGACGACAACTATCGCCTCCAAGTTCTTCGTCACTACCTCACATCTATCGTAAACGCTCAGACCGAAAGAGCCCAAGCTCTCAGAAAGCAACAACAAGAAGACCGAAACGCGCTGGAGGAGTTTTATTCGCAAATCGCAGATCTAAAGAGGGAAGCTAGGGAGTGGTTTGATTGCACAAATCTTGAAGCAAAGGAGGAACAAGAGAGAATAGAAGAAGAAGAACGAAGAGAGTTGCGAAGGATGAAGCAGAACAATTTTGCCGGTCTGGGAGCTAGGTTGCATTCGGACAGAAAAGGAAAGGGCAAAGTGGGAAGGTCAAGGAGTTTGAAAACCCTACAAGAGAGTCGGATAAAGCTTTACGAGGAGCAGGTAGTTCTCAAGTATCCGATACCGACCGGGATGAGAGTTGGAGAAGTGAGCTCCGCGGATAATTTTGGTTGGAGGTGGCTTCAATGTCCGAATCGGGTGCAGGTAAGTATCACCATCACTTTTACCATGCTTTTATTAGTGGACTTGGAGCTAATGATCTCAATGCAGGTGCTGCTACCACCAGACGCGAGTTATCGATACGCGGTCTTCCTCAAGATGGAGGGCAAGGCCATTGCCAATGCTAAGGCGCATACCAGCATTTCTCCATCTTCTGCGTCCACTTCGTCTGGTTTTACAGGCTCATCAGAGTCTAGTTATTCCCATTCCAACTCCAGCTTGTCATCATCATCATCATCCCAAGCCCCCGCCCTCTCTCTCAGGAAATTCGACCGTGCCAGAACCGTGTTCATCTCAGCATGCTTCTTTTCACGTCCAGAGTATCCTGTTCGTGGAATAACGCCTACCGACAGACGGTTCGCGTTGGAACCAGGGTTTAAGTGTGATGCTATTGATGAAATTGTGGAGAGAAATCTAGAGGAACCTGTGGATATGGAGACGTTTGCAAAGTATTTTGTGACGAATAGAAGGGTTGGCACTGTTGGTGCGATGGATGTCTGTTCGAGGAGGTGGGTTAAGGTGGAGGAACATGCTCAGGTGGGTGTCCATATGTCCTTGCGTATGCAGTGGTGAAGTAGCAAGTAACTGACGTTTCTGGGGTTGGTTTAGGTGCTCTTCCCGCCAGACATAGCCTTCCAATACTATACTTTCCTCACCTCATCTGAATCGACGTTTTCACTCTCCCATACCGTCTTCATGGAAACGCTTCTGCAGCAGTGTCTCGTCAACTCTAAGTTCCTCAGGGAATACGAGCAGGAGAAGCTGTACATCCTCTCTAGGAACTTCTTTGCGCCTGTGATTGAAGCGCTACGCGTCTTTGCGAGAGCGAATGATATCAAACGGGCAAAAGCGGTGATGAGGTTTGCTAGGTATTCTCCAGAGCTGATGGTCAGGCACACCAACGGCAAGAGGAGAGTGACAGGGGACAATATCTTTGACCTCGCCGAAGATGTTGAAGAAGTCGTTAATGGGAACGGCAAGGACGAGCAGAAGAACGACCAAAGTGTTCGCAGATCGTTAAAGTCGGAATCCATACGGGGGAGAATGCCGAAGGAAAAATTGGTTAGCAAGATCCAGGAGACGATGGAGGAATTGGAGCCGATTCATGAGATTCCTAGTTGTGGATCTGATTTTGAAGACGACGATTCCTCGATGTCGGAGACCTCTTCGTTGGTGTCGATAACACTGGTTGGAACGAGAGACCATACCCCCAGGCAGGGCGGATCCGTTGAAGGGGATGGGGCTCCTACAATCGTAATGGAAGGGTTTGGGAAGAAAACGAAAAGGCGCAGTCCGCAAGCTGTTTCTTCGTCGTTTTGGACCTCTCCATTGGGATGGCTCACTTCTTCCAGATCTTTCGCTACAAGCAGACCCTCGACGCCCTCGCCGTCTACACTGTCCACGTCTTCCCGGAGTCTTGCTTGCTCTACGTCTGAGAATGCCAAACGCAGTGGTCCCAGGCAGTGGTTGGTGAGGGGGATGGTCTTTTCGGGAAAGACCACGCATATACGCTGAATAACATTTATTTATTTATGGCCTTTATGACTACTTAGATGACTGTAATACGATACTACAACTGTAACTGTACCTAATAATAATGATATTTGACTCTTCCCTCGGAAGGTTGCTCAATTTGGCAGGTGACGCGGTCAAGTACAAATTTGAAACTCCGCTTCCATCCCCGCCTTTGGTCCAACTGTACGCAACGTCGACGACGACAACCACCTCATATCGCTCACCGTTCTCTTCATACCCTCCACTTTTTTTAACCAACAATGTCTGACCTCTGCCCCGTTTATGCCCCCTTCTTCAGTGCAATGGTATGTTCTCCTCACTCAGTGTCGTGCTGGCTCAGGAGCTGGGAATACACATCTGACTTGTTTGCTTTTCGTAGGGTTGCACAAGTGCTATCGTCTTCACATGTGAGTAAAGGTTGACTACAGCCGAATTATAGGCGTTGGAAGCAAAAGGAGCGACTTTGTTGACGTTGCGTTCGGTTTGTTGCGAACAGGTATAGGAGCAAGGTTCGTCGTTCTCGTTTCTAGTCTTTCTTTCTTGCGCTGGAAACTCACCAAACCCCACTTCTTATTCCAATTTCTTCTTTCTTCGCGAATGCAGTTATGGTACCGCAAAATCTGGTGTTGGCATTTCTGCCATGTCAGTCCTCCGACCCGACTTGATGATGAAGTGTGTTGTCCCCGTTATCATGGCTGGTATCATTGCTGTAGGTGTTCCGTCTTGAAGACCGCCATTCAGCTGCTCATAACCGCTCTTCACAGATTTACGGTCTCGTCGTCTCTGTCCTCATTGCTGGTGACCGTAAGTCCAGCCGTCTTTACTCTTCTTCCCTTTCACATACTGAAGCCTTCACTCCAGTCACGGTCTCCATGTCACTCGCTAAGGGCTTTGTCCAACTCGGTGCTGGTCTCTCCGTCGGTCTCGCTGGTCTCGCTGCTGGTTTCGCTATTGGTATCGTCGGTGACGCTGGTGTAAGAGGGACCGCACAGCAACCCAGGCTTTTCGTCGGAATGGTGGGTTTTCTTATGTCTTGGATGTCTTCCGTGCAGTTGGCTAACGGTTCTTCTAATTCTGTTACATGGCATTAGATTTTGATTCTCATTTTCGCCGAAGTGTTGGGTCTTTACGGTCTCATTGTTGCTTTGATCATGAACACCGCGTCTGGGGACATGACTGTGCGTTTATGTGCTCACTACCGTTCTATGTGCTCGTTTTGACTTTTTCTTGTCTTTTGTGTTTTCTGCAGTGCTAAATCACCAACATACCGACTGTCAAACTGCCTGAGAGGCCATGGCAAGGAAGGAAGGAACGGACTTTCTTTCACCCGGGCAAATGATTACTATACATCTTAAACAGCATCATGTTGTCGTTAATCTTACCCCGAAGCTCTTCATTCGCAAATTCTGGCTCTTTTTGATATAATGGACCTATGCAATGTTATTCTGACAACACCCAACCTCTTTTTTGATTCTGTCTACGTGTACCGACTATGTCTTGGTGCAAGTAGAACATACCTCGTACACGTCAGCGGGACGCCTGCAGCGTGGTCGACGTAATGCGGACCTACATGAACATCGGGAACGCAAACAGTTTTCTGAGTATAGTCTGGCCTTCTCACTGCTGACGGAGGGTGACCGATAGTATGTGAGAACCCTGCGTAGTCCCTTTCTTGTTCGACTCCCTATCGAGCTCTTCCCTCACCATCACCTCAACTTCTTGTTAGCAGTTAGCACCGTCGGGTACGCCTACTTTCGAGTCTGCAAACCATGGTCTGAAAAACGTTGCACAACTTGCAGTTCAGTATTCACATGCCAGTGCCAGACTTACACCGGTGCTATGCCAAATTTTGTGGGTGGCCTTACTACATACCAAGTCGTCCGGTGCCGCATACTACTGATACCTCCAATCCTTCTGTGGAAGTAGAACAGGTGGATGGTCTGTGCAGATTGTTATGTGTTTGGTGGGCAGAATGCACAGAGGTGATCGTATAGATCTTCTCCCCGCGCATGGCTTCCAAGACCTGTTGATCGCTCCTCTGGCTCGAAGGACAGAGAGGCAGGGAGTAATGCAGGAACGGACGGAGCTGCGCTCACAGCAGGTATCCCTAACGAAGCTTACAGGGAATATTATATGTGACGGCCTGCAAGTTCGTCAGGCTGTAGTCTCTTGGTAATCCCCTCCAAGACGTAATGTACTTTTGGGCCATAAGCCTCACCTGGACCCCCCCTCCCCCCAAGGTCTGGTCTGGTGTAGACTGTCTGCACACCCCTTAGCCTAAATTTTCCCGGCTCTCGTCACCCTGGTACACAGTTTCAGTTGAACCTCTGGAAATTCGAAGAACCTTTCATTTCTTCAAAGGGGGCCTGATATGTATCTCTACTATGATATCCAAGTTTGGATGTTTGTAGTAGATAACCCTCCGACGATGCCAGAACCAGAACCTTCAGTACTCATTGGATTGCTAAATTCAGTACTCCAAGATCTGGACCGCGATTCAGCGGGTTCAGTTCTCATATTTGCTTGCACACCGGGAGCTGTCCCCCGGCTATTTTCATACCTCAACCAGACCATTCATGAGGTCAATCTCGAAACATTACCGATTGAAGGTGCAGCATTTGTGGCGCACTTTACCGTGCGTTTGGTGGGCACCGAGTAGATGTTATAAAATTTTTCTCGTGCCTCGCACACCAGTGCCAGCTATCTACCGACTATTTTCATACCTCAACCAGACCATTCGTGGGGCCAATCTCGAGACATTACCGATCAAAGGTGCAGCATTTGCGGCGCACATTACCATGCATTTGGTGCGCACCGAGTAGATGTTATAAAACCTTTTCTCGTGCCTTTCATCATAAGTTCGCATCAGACATCGAAAACGGGGAACAATTCCCATTCTCAATGCATCCCGTCTCCAGCATCCAAGACGAAGTTTTTTTCCCTGCGCTTCATTTGACGTTGCAAGCTATATCCCTCCATCTTGGGAACCTGGTCCTGAGCCAAAAAAACCTATAAGCGCTTTGACACGGATCCATCAAAGGGACCTCGTACCGACGCACACCAATGCCACCACTGTGCCAGTTACCCCCTGACTATTTTCATACCTCAACCAGACCATTCGTGGGGCCAATCTCGAGACATTACCGATCAAAGGTGCAGTATTTGTGGCGCACATTACCATGCCTTTGGTGGGCACCGCTGCCGCACGCGTAGAAGTTGTAGAACTTTTTTTCGTGCACAGCCTCCTGGACCTGTTCAAAGCCGTCAAATTAGGGGCAACTCTTGGAAACCCATTCAACAAGTTGGGATGCTTCAACGGGTAGAGTTCTCAGCTGGTGACCCTGCAATCCTCGATGGCACTGATCAGGAAGCTTACACAGTTCCCGTGTGTGTTTATCTGCGTCTCGGTCTTATCCCCGCCATGATCCACAGTGCATCCAGTCTCCGAGCTTGATGGACCGACGGGAAAGCATTGGATATATCGACACTCGCCACTCAGAGAGTCTTGCCCATACTTCTCGCCTTTTCAATGCACGCTCGTATTATGAAAGCGTTGTTATTTGTTCGATAACCTTTTCTGAAACCATTCTGTGAGGGCGGAATTAATCGTCGAGATTGGGCCCATTCGTATAGCCTTATCAGGAAAAGAAGGGTAGTAACAAATTTGAGAATACAACTCTCCAGCGCTATAGCACGATAACCTTCAGGGTCGTCCCTTGGCTTGTTTCTCGGAGGAGGTACCTAAGGCTAAGCTCTGTTCCATCCGTTCGGAACTCCGCCGGTCGTGCTCATTCAAACTTCGCCAGGGCGCTTTTCTACCAACCGGCCGGGAACGAGTCTACATGTATGCCAAGTGGACCGTGGCCGTGGTTGTGACGCGTTATTTACGTGTATTTGGCAGGACCTTTGCCGTCAACGGTCTGCCGGTTCTTGACGCTTCGTTTATCACTACACTTGCTGGCAATCTTTTACCTCAAGGTCTCCAGGCGCACTCCCAAGCTAAGCGCAGCATAATTCTCTAGTTCATTTCGCAACTATCAAGACGCCGCAGAGTCCCAAAGCGGTCGGCAGTCGCCCTGACTGTCCAAATTTGCCGTACACCGCACCAGTTTAAACGCTATCTTCCCTAGCTCCAATTCACTATCATAATGCCGATCCATTAATTCTGGCGCTGATAGATAGTGTTGCCAGTATAACACCGATTAGCGCGTTCTAGATTTTCGGAACGGGCTGCCTTGTCGACTGAAGGGCTTCATCGAGTTTATGGATTGTCATTTCAAAGTTCGCTTTACTTTGGACGCCAGCTAGAAGAGGAGAATGAATATGGGTTCTGGATGAGTGCTGATGAGCTTTGAGCAGACTCGTATAATCAGGACTGAGTACTTGTACTGATACCTCAAATGAAACCCACGCTCAAGCTCCATTCAACTTTCCAAACTGAAAGACGAAATTGTCAAACGTGTCTTGGTGCTTCTTAGGCGAAACCCTGAATGATTCAACGGTACGAGCACAAGACTAGGACCGGGTTATCAGGTACCACTACTATCATATAATAAGAAACTTGAAGCTACAAGCCGCCTCTTGTTCCTAGCCTCTCGTCATCCGCTGTCACACTCCTACTAGTGGCCGTATCGATCACTATTCTGCTGTACATGCTACCATCTTATGTTGATCTCATCGTTTAAATTGAAGTCAGGCTGATCCTCCGGCATCGATAAAATCCTCGAGGTATAATTAACTTATGTCCTAGAGTCTCTACTGGGCCGAATGTTTCAAGCGCATGCGCTCATTCAAGAAAACTATTGCCACCCCGACTTGAAGACAATGCTCAGGATGAAACTCCCTGAACATATTACAGGGCGATATCCGTCCTGAGGGCGCGCACTTTTGACAGCCACTCACTGTCACCGCCCAAGTATTTCCTACTTCCTATCTGCTATGATCGTTCTTGTTTGATTTATCCTTTGTTGTCGACCCAATCAACTTCATGCATTTACACTATAATGGTATGCAGTATAAAGGTCAAGCTTTTTGGCAGTGAAGAGCAAGAACTCGGCCCTCGAGACAACAACGAGGTGTCGACACCTCCTCATTCTCAAGTTAGTGCCTATGCTTTCAACGTTCTCCTCACCTCGCATTGACCAAGATTGACTGGTACATGTACACTTCATGCATATAGCTCTTCAATTACTACGATGAAAATCGCTACAATCGCTGTCATCACTGCAGTCACTCTTGTGGGCTACGTCGGTGCACGAGGGGGAGCTAGCATCGAGAGCTTTCCAAGATCGGATGTTTTTTGCTCCGGGAACGACGGTGGGAGCGGTGCCTTCTTTGAACCGAATGATGGAGAGTGCTATGTCAGTTCAACGTTCATCCCTAAATTCTCGTGCCCAAGAATTTTTTGCTGACCATGACAATTTCCAGCCCCATCATGATTCCTTGAGGGTTCTGGGTTTTGCTGATGGGAGTGAGGGTTGTGCAGGTAAGTAAGGTGTTTCCTCGAATTGAATGTCTGAAACGGTCCCGGTCATTGAAGTACTGAGCTCTGATCATGACCGTTGACATACTTCTTTTTCATACGTTTAGTGACCGTCTACACCGATGGAGATTGCAGCGAAAATCCAGTTATTGCACCTGTTGGAGCTTGCTTTACTGACATCCAATCATTCTCTATTGATTGCTTCTAAGGATGGGATGGGATTGGCTCGGTCCTTGGTAGAAGAAAGAGATTTGCTGAATTTGTGCTGAATTTTGATGATGGCATACTTACCTGGAGAAAGCTCTTCTTATCTACATGAAGTAGTACCCATTCTCATATGGATCCCTGTTCTTACTTTGGCTTTTTGACCCAAGCGCAGATGGCTTGGCAGTCAATTGGCTTTCTCTTCGTGTGCTTTACTC
This sequence comes from Tetrapyrgos nigripes, assembly GCA_013368315.1. Taxonomy (NCBI): domain Eukaryota; kingdom Fungi; phylum Basidiomycota; class Agaricomycetes; order Agaricales; family Campanellaceae; genus Tetrapyrgos; species Tetrapyrgos nigripes. The sequence continues at coordinate 119,539 of JAACJM010000036.1, forward strand.
CTCAGAGGGGGCTCTGCTGCAGACTTGGCTCTTGGATGGGTCAAAAAATTAGATATCATTAATGTACTTACAGTACAACACCCTCGTCTATACCTATATCCCCAATGTGCGATCTACCACCGTCAATGGTGACTATTGCATCATTTCAATGATCGCTGATACTGTCTGTTTATAAGAGACTAAATGGTGACCCACTCACCTCCGGACTAAGGAAATCAGGGCACTACAGAACATGCCTTCTACTACCCTTGACCGGGTCCTAGCATGGACTGGCAGTGAGGCCTGATGATCTGCACCCTAAGGATCTTGTCAGCACAACAATAGAAAGGTTAGGAATGCTAGCACCAGCCTATTGCCTGACAAAAGGATTGGACCTGCAGTCATCGCGTCGAGTACTCTTAAAACGAGGATCTGCGACAGACTCCGGCAAATGGGCGTCACAGTTTGGTTAAACCACCAGTGACAAACAACTCGTCATGGCGCGCCGCCTGATGAGTCTTCCTTACAGACGAAACCTTGGCCTATACGTCGCGGCCCTCTCTTGCTCCTCCAGAAGCTCGCTAGTCCCCCAACGCAGTGCTTTATCCGCTCAGGTCTCGCCTCGCTCTTTTTTTATTAGTTTCCAGCAAAATGTCCCGAGAATCATTCAATGTGAATAATACCCTGTCTTTTGTCATAATTCTCATAGCGCTGTCCTGCCCATCGTATTCGGGTTATAGCGCAAGGTGGCCAATACATTACCCAAATCTTGCTACCACTGAAAAACAAGAAATGTGATTCGATAGTGGAAAATGTAACGCATGTAGACAAAGTTATCGAGCTATAAGAATAGATCACGCTGATGCTGGCAGTGATACAACGCTATGTAGAAAATATATCGGTAGAAAATATAATGCTTTTGGAAAATCATATTGCATCTTGGATTTTATAACAGTGGTGATATAATGCAAACGGGAAATCACAAGGGAATCATATCGATGCTGTATCGCAGTCATATCCTCCCAAGATGCAATGAGAGCAGCCTGAGATACCACGCATTGGTGATGCATTGGTCCAACTCTGATAAAAATATAGGAATTATCATGGGGTCAAAATACCCTGGCTTGCAAAACATGTGTTATAGCGAAGTTCTAATGGTTCGGACGGCGAGATGGGAAATAAAATAAATTGGAGCCTAACGGGATATATCTCAGATCGGAAATCTGAGCTGTATCTGAGTAGCGATTCTCGGGACATTTTGCTGGTGCATTGCTTAGGATACCTTTCCGCAGACATCCTGGGATAGTAGTCTGGCCGAGTGCCTTTGCGACCTCATTAGGCCTCTGGCCAGGATGACTGAGAGTCGACGTATCTTGGATTCCTTCTTGTGACAGTTGAAGGGGATCAGCCGGATAATGCAGATTATCTTGAAGCCTTTCTGAAGCTGCAAGACCGCAAGCTTCCTACGATCGGTCGCCGCGTCGTGCACTAGTTGAAGTGGATCGGGAATTTGCTTTGTGGCGTGAAAATGTGTATACTAGTTACTTGCCGATTCGCAGTGCTATGAGAGACCTTAGCGATTAGCGACGTGGATCTGGCGGTGTAAGTTCTCGGATGATTTCGCATTCAGCAGACTGTCGATACTCGTTTGTACTCACGGCTCAGCCTAATGGTTGAGATCAAGTGCAGCTTTTGAGGCCAAAATCATCACCTAAAGAGGAAACCTTGAGAGCATGGGTATTTTTTGCGTTGCGTTAGCGAGTGCTGTTTTCTGCTTCAAGTTCTTGGACCTTCTTGATCTAGGAAGGCTGAGGCGCTGATTGGGCGGTGAAGGAAGTCGCGTAGTGCATCCAGTCACATGATCGTACCACACCCTTCTTCCCCCGTCGTCATCGCGATATACATAGTGCGTATCTTGCCCATCGCCAGACTTTTGTGTATCTTCCTCACATCGGCTTGCTAAAGGACGCTTCTCTCAACTTTTCTGCTCGTATTTGGGTGGCCAGTAGTAACTTTCTGGCTCAGACTCTGAAACCTACTGTCGACATCGAAATGGGACACCACCACCACCTGGAAACGCCAATCAAACCACCAGTTGGTCAGGTCGAACCGCCGTATGTCAGACATATTGTTTCTCCTCCCACAGAACCTGGCATGTGGTTATCAACTAGGCATCGGACGGATAGCACGTTTGAGGAGATTCCGATAATGTGGGTGGGCTATGTTTTCCTATTCCCTCTTTCAGTACATTGCTAATATACCTTGTATCGTAAAGTGACTTATCCGCTGCCTCGAGCACTCCTGCGAAGAGACGGGAATTAGCTGATATGATTAGGGATGCTTGTGTCAATGGTGAGCATTTTGCGTTACCTATCACAAGCATATTGGATTCTGCCAGCGCTAGTGCGTGCAAGGCATCTGTTTTGCGCATTAGGCTGGATGATATTGCTTGGACCCACATATGACCGAGCCTGAGATCGTAGCTCTACTGAGTCTTCTGCCTCTAATGCTCATTCTGACGTTATTCTTTGTAAACAGTCGGGTTCTTCTACAGTAAGTCTTGATATCTTCACCATGGAGCTGAAGGCGACAATATTGGCGCTATCTGAACCGCCAATACTCGAATCTGTCACCCTTTTCATGTGATCCGATACACAGTCAATAATCATGGCATACCCGATGATATCATTCATACTACTGTGGAGGCTAGTAAACGTTTTTTTGCGCTACCGGCGCCTGTAAAGATGAATGTGGGTAATCTCCCTTAACAGACATGATGGGTATGGATCTCAATTACTGACGCCTTCTTCTGTGTCGGATTCCTGTAATAATCAGCTCGATATCCATAAAACAGAAAATTACAAAGGCTACACTGCGCTCCTTGGAGAAAACACCGATCCAAACGGACGGGGAGACCTGCACGAAGGATTCGATATTGGTTGGGAATCCCATTCTAATGCTTCCTCATCGTCACGGGACGACAAGTCTGCGGGACCCATGACTGGAGCAAATGTCTGGCCACCAGAGTCCGATTTACCTGGATTTAAGGAGCCAGTCTTGGCGTATTAGTGAGTAGGATTCTTTTAATATTCCCCTAGTTAAATTGCTCCGACTCCTGATCTGACGAGCTCCAATGTGCCTTTCATCCGTTAATTTCGTGGATATCGCGTAACTCGACGATTTAACGCGACTCCAATATACTTGGACACACATCAACATCTTTCCTGCGGCTAACTAGCCATGCTGCAGTAGATCTGGGCAGATCGCTTTTTCCGCTGTTTGCACTAGCATTGGATCTTCCAGAGAAGTTCTTTGAAGACAAGGTGCGTTCGAGTTCCTAGTATAACGCTTCAAGTACCCGCAATTTTCCATTCCGATTCATTTTCAATTCATTCAAGCTAATTCTTCACTCTCGATCTTGCTTTTAATCTAGACCACTCAATCAGCCGCGATTATGCGTCTACTTCATTATCCTCCTCAGAGAGCATCCGCAGTAGCAGAAGACGGAAGCGTGATCGGAATCGGAGCCCATACCGAGTGATTACTTCGCGATTTCCGCGATTTCTCTTCTTTTTCCTGTTCCTTCGTCCAGGTGCTAACGGTGATCCTACTGGGTTCTGGTCCCTTTCCCTGATTTGTTTAGTTACGAAGTACGTCCAACCTCACTATTTTTATGGGGATCTCGGGTATCAGTTGCGCGTTTCTCGTACCAGCCAACGGTACCGTTCTTTCCTTATCCGTCGCCCAGTGATCATGGCAGTAGGCAATGGAACTTACGCTGACATTGAATTTTCCACATCCTTCTAGTGCTTCACCATTCTTTGGCAAGACTCTGTAGGCGGTCTACAGGTACAGAATAACGCTGGAAAATGGATCGATGCTGTACCTATTCCTGGAACTCTGGTGGTGAATCTGGGCGATCAATTCGCTCGTTGGACGAGTACGTTGGATAATTACGATTCACTCGGACCTACTTATTGGGCAGAGGTGATTGACAGTTGACTGACTGACTGGTTTTACTGCCTTTGCTGCTGCAGATGATGTCTTCAAATCGACGCTCCATCGTGCCATTAACAAATCGGGAGAAGAACGATACTCGATTCCTTTATTTTTCGGGACAAACTACGATGTCCTTTTGGAGGTAAGCTCCTATAATGCTTCATTCTATGCGGAATGTTACTGTAATTTTCCTTTTGAGGTCGAAGGCTTAACTAGTCCATTTCTTTTTGCTTAGCCTATCCCAAGTTGTGTTTCGGAAAACATACCCGCGAAATATGAGGTTATCACTGCCGGAGACTATGTCAAATCTCGTCTAGAAGCCACTTACGCTCACTCAGCCACCTCCACGTAACCGAGATTTGGGAATATAACGTTAGTCTCTTTTCTCGTTTACTCACTGTTAGCAGCTCGAACATATGGCATAGTAGGAATGGACGTGGGTTTCCGAGTCAACCCTACATGCGGCGTACCTAATGGACTTTGTGGCGGTTGATACTTACTGTATTCTTTCTTCTGCCGCGTAACTTCACAAGCCAATGAATCAGACGATTTGATCATGAAGACCAAGGCACAAGACATGAAGCCTCATTGCTAGGGTTTTTTTTCTGCTTGAGGTCATAGACATGAAAGGTCCAGCCTCGAGGCGGGTTCCGCGGGTGTCTTTGAACCATTGACCCTGTACGCTGGTATGTCTTCTCCGGAACAAATTCGTTCCCCTAAGTCGTCAGTCCTCCACAGGGGTTAGACGCATGGCAGACCACCAGACCATGGTCAGCAACCTTGCGGCCGCTAGCGAAAGTTTGGATAGGCGAGAAGGGACATATGGATCATGACCGAGCCTGTGGAAGTAGTCTTATCTGTGCTGATTCCGTTTTCCCTAGCTCCAAGCAGGTAGTTGAACTGTTGACTGGCGGGACATTGCAAAGACCTCGGAGCTGGTAGGTCGCCGAACCCCGACCAGCTCCGTTTCGTCTATAATTGTTTGCTGTTCGACATGCTGTCGTATACACCTTGGGAAGAATTAGCGAAATAAACCGCACCCACATAACTATCTCGGGTCCAATGACTTGACTGAGCGGGCAAGATTGCTCGCCACGAGCTCGAAAAACAACCCCTGGTTGTATAGTTTCGTCAGTCTCTGCTCAGTTATAAGCAGTCCCGTGGTCAGTTTCAAACCTTGGTCAAACCCAAGTTTCAGTATCTGAGGCTTTTGTGTGGGGCTAACAGCTCCCAAGAGCTCGCATAGATACTTCCGGGGTCAACGGTTAAGAAGGTGATACGCGCCGTGTGTCAAGCATTTACTCCAAAGGTGTTGAAGAAACAATACATGTTCTGAATTTGCGGCGTAGGTTTGTGTCTTTTGTGTGTCATGTTTTCACTATGCAGCGCCTTTGACCAATGATGCAGCAGCTCACATGGTTGATCCTATAGATGCGTAGTCTTGGGTGAGGAGGCCTAGGCTAGCGCTATAAATATAAACGAACAAACGGAACCTCTCCCGACAAGTGCGACTAGTAAGTAAATTGATGTTTTGACAAATGTTTCTGTTAGTAATCTTTCCAATCATAGCTTAGGCTTGACTTTGACGGTCTGAGTTCACCAAGTACGTATTGAGCTAACCGACCCTCCGTGCCGACTAAGGAAAGTGAGAGAAATTCCTTTGGCTGGTTCGATTTGTTGGATGTCCTCAACGTACGAATTACAGGCTTTGGTTTGGTAGAGGCAGCATGTGTAGTGGTTCTATGGGGACCGGAATACCGCTCAGACCTTTTTCCGTACGGCTCAGCGGAATTGATGGCTACATACCATTTGTTCACGATGGGATCTCCCGATCCATCCGTAAGCGCTCCGGATTCCCACCAGGTTTTGTTCGCTGAAGAAGGAAGGCTTCTGTTTCTCAACTTTAACGTTACTCAAAACCGGTTGCTTTAGGATTGAAGGACGTACAAAACGACGCGTAACGCCGAGTCAAGTTGCTAACTCAATATTCATCACTGTAAGACAATATCGTGTCTTAGATCGAGCGCTGCTGATTCCATAAGGGTCAAGATATATAATACCGGTTACAGGAACGGCCAACCTTGGCAGCTAACGCACTCTAACGCACTATAAAGTCTGACATCGCAAACATATCCAACTGCGTTGGTCTACCATGGCCCCATCACCTTGTGGTCCCTCCTTCACTTCGGGTTTCGCTCCCTATGATGCTGCCTACGGTTTCGGGCACAACCGTTTCAACCCGCTTTCACTATTCAACGTCAATGGTTTGATCGCTGTTGTCACGGGAGGAGGCAGTGGTGAGGATAGTTTGACGCTAGTTTTTCAGGGAGGAGCTCATGTTACCCACAGGTATCGGTCTGATGATGGCTTCCGCGTTGGAGAACAACGGTGCTACGGTGTATATTATTGGTCGAAGACTTGATGTTCTTCAGAAAGCTGCGAAGGAAAATAGCGTGAGTATCTCGGAATTCTCACTCCCCTCCTATTCTTATCTTCTTCCCAGAGGTTTAACAAGATTATACCTCTGGAAGGAGACGTGACAAATCGCGAATCGCTCCTTTCTCTGGTCGAGGTCGTTAAAGCAACACATGGGTATATCGATCTCCTGGTCAATAACGCTGGCATCGCACGCAACCTCTATCCCCATCCCCTTCCTTCCCCTTTAAACCCAGATCCCTCACATCATCCTCTGTCACCTCCAGCCTCACCGTCATTCGGCCCTTCGCCAGCATCTATCAAATCGTTTCAGAATGCATTATGGGACTCAGGTACTCCTGACGACTTTGCCGAGACATTTGCGACAAACGTCACCGCACCTTATTACACCACAGTCGCGTTCCTCGAATTGCTGCACCAAGGCAATATCCGCCAACAAGCTGACGAGTGTGATGTCGATTATCATCATATGAACGGATTCGATTTACCACCACGACCTCCATTCCATTCCTCACAAGTCATCACCGTTTCCTCATCAGGCTCCTTCCGAGTCGACTCCAAGATCCTCTCCATGTCATATACGCTCTCGAAAGCTGCTTCTACCCACCTAGGGAAAACGCTTGCAAACTTACTCGCACCATGGGGTATCAGAAGCAACGTTCTCGCTCCCGGCGTATGGCCAAGTGGTAAGTTCTTCGGTCTTCTGGTCTCATGCGCTCAACTCTCGCTAATGTCAATGAACCTATCCAGAGATGACCATGACTAAAGGTCCGAAGGTCAAATTGGATCCGACAGTTTTGGCATCTACTGTTCCGTTACAGCGAGCTGGTACTGAGGAGGTGAGAGCTTCGACCTTTTTTTTGCATTTCAGCCCCTGACTTACGGCTGGTCTGTAGGAAATGGCTGGAACGACCCTTTTTTTGGCTAGTAGAGCGGGAGCCTATGTGAATGGGGCCGTCTGGCTTATAGATGGCGGGAGAGTAGGGTCGGTTGCCAGCAGCTACTGATGCATCAGCCGGGAGGATCGACCCCTATTCTATTCATCTCGTCTTCACTGGGATGCTACGATCTAACGATGAAGTTATTGCTATTAGTGTATGTAATTGTAACAACAATAATCTGTACTCGTAGAATACACCTCTAATTTATCTCGCAGAATACACCTCTAAGTTATCTCGCAGAATACACCTATAATTTATCTCGCAGTAAAAGGACTTCATTGAGATGTGAATGAAGTGGCAACAATGGTCCAGTGATTATTGCTATTCTGAAGAAAAAAAGGTACATACTTGAAAGTGTACATAAGGCAAGGAGACTATCGAAAGCAGCAGATACAAGCTCTAGAATACATTGTATTAATGATAATCCTCACTCACAACCTCTTTGCATTCTTCACAAGCACAAACTCGGTGTTCGCCTCAAATTTTGATACGTTCCACTGGAGGTCTACCCCTTGATAGACTTTGCGTACATCCAGGGCGGCAAGATGGAACTTTTCTGGATGTCTGATACCCTTTTCTCGACAGACAGTTTGGAGTAACTCTTTGATCGTGCTGTTTCTGGTGGGGTAGAAATGAGACATCAGAAGATAGCTCGCATATCTCGGAAGGACAGAAATTGTAGTTTCTGTAGCACTTACTTCGATACAGCGACCGTCATAGGCTGAGCTTGCTCGTTCGAGCCCTCCTTCACATCCATTTCTGCGTTCAGTATTTTGAAAACGCGTACTCGAAAAGGGTTTGAAACGAAGTCGGATGGCCACCTCGATGATGAGTCCATCGAAGCCCTTTGGAAAGGTAGACTCAAGTCTCGAACGTGAGATAATCGTTTCCTAATCGACAAAGGCCCAGGACTAGAGTTGCGACGACTAGTACGTCTCTGAGATGTTTTGAACGATTCTGCCAATGTCGAGGCTTGGGAATTTGGTCCCAATGCATTGGAACTCGTATCGACGGAGGGAATTCCAGAAAAGAAACCCGCGGGATCGGGAGCAGTCCGGTCCAACTTTATCAACGCATATTCCTCAGATTCTAGTAACTCGACTTTGTCCGAGGGATCAGGAGCTGAGAGAATAAAATAGAAGCAAAGTTTTGCTGTCAGAGATAATTTTGTTTTCCCCAACACCCATGACTCGAGTATGGGGCTGGCCAGATGGGATCCATCGACTCTCACCTTCGGTGGCGTAATCCAAGAAGCCATCTCTAACGATACGAAGACTCCAAGGCGAGATAACCCTTCGTAACTTTCCATTTGAAGCTTTGATGCTATGACTTTTCCGAGTAGTCGGTAACCTGAGGTCTTCAGTATGGTTGACCGGCAACGGAGGAAGCCATGCTCTCTCCCAGTATGTCCACAAAGCTAGTCCCATCAGCCTCTCGACGTCCGCTTCCCTTTCGATCTTAAACTCGAGAGGTTTTCCTACTGGGTTATCAGCATGGGGACAATAAACTCGGACAGCCATCAAATCGTCCCCTGAGGGAGGTGGGGACATCAGGTTGGAGAAAGGATTGACGATGGGGGGAATGGGCGAGTTTAGAAGAGTCGTCAGACCCGATTCGGAAGGTTGAGGCGGCATCGATGGGACTGCTTTACGATTGAACGATAATAGCGAATGCGGAGAACTTATTGGTTCGTCTACATAGGAGGGGATTTCCGCCAAAACACCGCTAAGTTCCATTGCTCGTCGGAGTGGACAGCTTTGATCGCTAGCTGAGGGGGTGGCGTACAGAACAGTTGCACTATGTTTACTGCTGAGTGTGGACGAGGTACCGTTGAGTCCAAATTGTGAATCTTTCTTGCCATTGCTGAAGTGAATCATGAAGCATAAGTGTAAGTATGAGCTGTAAACATTTCCCGCCTTACTAGTTTGCCTTGTTAGCTTGTTGAAAAGGCTTATCGGAATCGAGTCTTGGCCGTTGATTGTGCAGCGAAGTTTGACGGTCTGGACGTGGGCGCATCGCGAACATGGCTGCGTCTAGGAAGCAGGAAGGCAAGTAGCAGACTGACAGGCTCTACTATATATGTAAGATCAACTCGAAGTCCGTGATTCTTTTGAATGAGGCAATATTGTGTACTTTCCTGTAGATGTAGGGAATAAATGGATATAAGCATGAATCGGTATCGGGTAGCTGCCCACATGTTGAAGAGACGGGAAAGGTAGAATATCTAGATCACTGACGCTCATCGTGAGCAAGACGATTGTCACAGGAGAGATAGTCCGTGAACCGATGAACTCCGTCAACTGCCCTGAAGTCAAACTTGCTACACGTTTTGAATTGAAGGTAGGGGCATTAATTAATCTTCAAGTCAGTAATCCCGTCAATGTTGATGTCCTATCAACACAGCCAATGCTTAGTTGGCCTGAAAAAGTACATCTGTTAACCCACTGAAAGCGGCGGAAGTGAACAAATCCTTGTACTTACCAAAGGATCGGGCGAATGAACAATTTCCATGGTTCATGCCTAAGTATATCACAGAAAAGGCTGTTCTATGGGGGAACGGTTGTATCCGGTCACTATACGGTCACCAAGTGGCGAAAGTCGAAGATACTCGAGAAGACCAAGTGACTTGTCATCCTGAATGACCGGTTGATTGGGCCTGAAAACCTGAGGTTATTTACACACAACGTCTGCCAATTAAGGAAAGCATCACCAGAGTGTGATGAGAACGACGCCACAAGTGACAACACAAAAGAAAAACACGGTGCTGATGGTAGGAAGAACATGATGATCTGGGTAAATCGCCTTGGCAAGTCCAGCCATTCCAATCAGCTTTTCAAGCTTGAAAAACGTCGGCCTGAATTGTTGCAGGTCATGTTGATTGAGGCGCATGTCCGCAAAAGAAGAGGTAAATCACTGTCCAGAAAGCCTCGCTTGAATCCAGTACAAGTCGTGAAGGAACGACGCAAGGTCAAATGGACAGTCGTCGGTCTGTGGATGTCATCACGTCAAATATACTGACGCTCTGAATGGAAGACCATGCTCAATTTCATCACCAGGGTGGAGTGGGTTTTGAACCTGAAGGCCTGAAAAACAGCTTGACTGGACCACTTGTGCTTGTCGACAGCTTACATATGTCAATCTGAGCAAAGTTGATCGAAATCCTAAGTGCCTACGAATGCATCGAAAGGGAGTCAGCAAAGTGACAGTAGATAGATATGATGACCGTATGCCAGTTAAGAAGTACAGAGCCAGAATAGGTAAACTTTTACATCAAGAAGAGTCCGTACATCCTGACCACTCTCGTATCTGATCGACGCTTTACGTCGACACTAGACGACTGCCATCAATATCGACCCAGCTACTTCTCTTGGGACTGAACCTACAATTGCGAAACGCGGTATCAGTCATATAATCCTTCGCCACCCCAATACAGAACACATCACTCACGATCTTTCTCTCGCCGCGGCCGATTGTTTCTTTCCAAGGACGAGCTTGAGGGTTTTGACCTCGAAACCTCGGAAGTCCAGGGTGATGGAGGGTCCAAAATCACTACCTGTAATATTGAGTTTTGCCTCTTCGTCCTCCAGAAGATTGGTGATGTAGGCTGTTTTGACAGAAAATTGGTCTCCGATGTGGACGGTAGCTTTGGCATGGCCACCAAAGGCTTCATACAGACGAGCAACAACGGTAGTGACGGAACCAGTGTCATCGCATGTATCTGCCTCAAACGTGTCATCCTCTCCACGCTTGATAGTCTCGAGAATGACATTCGGAGCACCGTGCACAGTCAGTGGCGACTCGTGCTTGGCGACAAGGGCATCTTGCTCCCGGGGTACGTAGCGAACTAGAGACATATCAGCGATGTTCAAGGCGATAATCGCAACGAAAAGGAGTTCACCATATAGCGGGGAATTGAAGATGTACGCAGCCATGGGAACATCAGACTGCAAAAAGTGACCCTCATGAGGCATTACTGCCCAAGAGAATTCATGCTTGCCTGAAAACCAATGACTTCAGTAAATCACCGAATGCACTCTGGTAAAACGTCACCTTGATCTTGTTCGGCATCAGGTGCGGTAGCGGCACGCAACAATGAGATGCGAAGGACATTGCCTTGACAAGAAAACCCGTATTTCGATTCTGAGAGCAGTGCGACACCGTAGCCATATTCGCTCAAATCGGCGTACTAGAATTCCAACCGTCAGTTCATTATTTTTGTCTACCACTGCCGTCTCAATCGTGGACATACCTTATGCCCACAAACCTCAAACTTGACAGATTATCAATCAATGTAGTGCACAAACAACAACGTAAAAGTCCTATACCTTGGCCATATCCCAAGTAGTGTTCTTGTGGGTTGGACGTTGCACATAGCCGAATTGAGTCTCGTAGATAGCGTTGTCGTTATGGATGTTCAGAGGTAACTCGACTAAACATCACTTGAATTAGAGGTTAGAGGTCAGATACAGATACCACATACATTTCAAGAATTCATGACGCTGGTGCCAATCCACTTGGGCATCAAAGGTGAATAAGGATCTGGAATCAGGCTTGACCGTTGCTACATAGGAGGTCGACAGTCAATCAGATAGCCTTCTTGCCAAAGCACTGGGAACATACCACCGACAGCATCTAGGGAGATCTAGATAAAATGGTCAAAGCGACCCATCATAACACAGAGTAAACACTGCCATACCAGAACAGTAATTGTGCTCTTGCCGTACTTGACTTCAGCTTTGACGGAAGCGCGCAAGGGACCATGCGAAACGACAGAAACATTGGTAAACTCGAGTTGCTTTGAAGTTTCCAGGTGGTGGATTTCGACATCTAGACCACAGGTAAGCCATGAAGACAATGTTGGAACTAGCGTCCAGGTAAAAACGTACCCCATGCGTCCCAATAGTTCGGCCGATCCTGGAAAATGACCAATCCACCAGTAGCACCTTCAGGGATGAGCTCGCGCCTTTACCACCCCAGAATCAGTCAATGAATGATGCGGGAGGAATAGTATAACGGCACTGACCCCTGTTGTATATCAACCAAGCTAGTAATTCTACCATCAGAGATCGTCAGCTGTACACTCGAATTGCGCAATACAAAGTGGTTTGAGCCATTGGTGTACGCTATATAAATAGACTGAGCCAAGGGATATGTATTGTAAACGGGAGATACACTTACCAGAGACATGCAAAGGCCCCAGAGAATCCTGTACAGAAGGATCCAAAAGGCCATTATCTATGATAGCGTATCCAGTTTTACCATCTGCGTCAAGCTGGGCTATCACAGACTTGACGCTAGAGGAGGCACCAGTCAGAGGGATTTTGACGACTTCACGGCGACGGAAGGGTGTTGTGTTGACGCTCATGATCTGGCTGACCGAGCTATGCGTGCCGAGCTTCACGTCGGGCGTAAGACGTACTGAGTTGGGGAGCAGAATTGTGAGGGCTTCTTCTAAGAGCTTTTGGCCGTCCTTTGCGACCTCAGCATAAAGTTTCTCAGCGTCCTCGTAGACCATGCCACTGAACACATAAGAAAAGATTAGCTTGTGAGAACAAAGGGTAGCAAGGCGCATACTCACATTGCAGATCCGGGCAGTACTGCAAGGGCGTCACTTCTGTCAATCATGTAACCACAAGCAGAGATCAAAAAAAAACTAACCATCGTGGACTTTACAACGAGACGTCAGAAAGCTCCAGTCATCATTACAAGAAACAACATACATTGATTGAGTAGCACCTTTTCCCAGCACTCGTCAAGAACCTTTTTAGGATAGGTGTATTCCTTGGGTTTGAGAACGGATGCTAGAGTCGCAACGTACTGCAGAAAGTATGCTGAGCTCCCGTTGTACTAAGACCGAAGAATGGTAAGCCTACCTCGACATCACGGAGCAAGATTTCAGAATGACGGTTACCCTTCTTGATGGAGCCTGCAAGCCAAGAGAAGAGGTGAGGGAGTGTCCAAAGGTAGAAAAGAAGTGAGCACATGCCATGAGAAGTGTATGTACCCCGATGGAACTATCAAGAACATGTCAGGCTCCATCACAACCTGGAAAAATAGCTCAGAAGTAAAAAAAAAAAAAAAAACACACCTCGAGGTAAAGCTCCCCATGCCTGTCACCCACTGGTCAATTAAAAATCGATGGACACGACCGCACTGCAACATACCAGTTTGGCAGTTTTTTGCCCAAGGCAGACTCTTCTGCTAGATGGTCGAAGAATTCGTCCACTGAGTGGCCCATATTGATTGGTGGCAGTTCCCTGTAATTATTGTTGGTTGCGCGAATTCGACGAAGCTGGCAAGAAAGGCCACGTTGAGTGGATGAAATGAAGACATGACCAAGTAAAGCTCACGTTCTCCAACATTTTGGCTAAGGGTCCACCTCCACCGTCGCCATTACCGAAGACAAGTAGCGCCTTGTCGGAGGATTCGACATTCTTGTGATTGCTTAAACCCTTGTTGACGTCTCCGACAGTTGCTTGGGCAGTGTATGTGTCGACTGTGACAGATTGTGAGACAGAGGCTGAAGGAAATACAGCGTTTGACGCACCAGGTGTCATATGGCAAAGGACTTGTGTTCCGTCTATACCAACCCAGTTGAAGGTTGAGTGAGGGAAGACATTTCTAGGGCTCATTAAGCATGCTTCTAAATCCTGAGAGACAGACACCTTACACATTGTTCCTGGATGAACAGCACGTCAGGTACTCCAAAATAGGCCTCAAAGACAGAGAATTGCTCACCAGCTCAGTTTCTGGGTGAAGAAGTATTTCATCCCAGCTCCTCTGATCAATTGAGGATAGGCTCCCGTCAATCCGAAAGAGTCAGGCAACCAAGCAGTCTCGCATCGTTTCCCGAACCTCGACTCGAAGAACCTCTGGCCGAAAACAAACTGCCTGACAAGAGCCTCTCCACTAGGCATGTTACTATCGTTCTCAACCCAACTTCCACCTATGGGGTGGAACTTGCCCTCAAGAACAAAGTCCTTGACGCGGTCAAAGAGTGGTGGATAGAGCTGCTCCAGCCATTTGTACTGCTGTGCTTGAGAGCAAGCAAATCGGTGTTCTGGGTAGCGTTCCATGAGGTCTACTTGGGTAGCCCACGAACGAGCGACTTTCTGTTGGGTGACACGGTATGGCCAAAGCCACGCGGTATCGATATGGCAGCTGCCGTAGGTGGTATGAGACAATGACTTTTGAAGGGAGAAAGGCTACACACTGTCCAATTCCCCAAATTTGGGCTTGCTTCTCATCTTTGTAAACATCTTCGCCTAAGTCCTGCCATCCTTCACCGAAAACCTGTTCAGCGAGTTTGCGGCATCGACGAATGTCGGACGCGTCACCACGCTCAAAGGCATTCATAATCTCATTAGCGACTACGAGAGCCTTATTTTGTAGGGCACTATTTCCTGGAAGCGAGTCAACAATCTCGCGGAGGGTTTGGAAGTCCCAGAGTAGATGCCACGCTTCTTGGTTTGGAACTACGAGGTCAGCCGATGCAAGAGAGAAATATCTGTTCATCTAGACTATTGGTTAGTTTCGCCATGAGACAGGGAATGAATCAACCAACGTCTGGAGGTGCAATGGTATCACCATTCCAAGGCACACCGAACATGCCATTGCAGCTGGACTCGATGACGAAGTCGTGTGTTCCTTTCTCTCGTGCTTCTTTGGGGATGATATATTCAACCCTGCGATCGCCTCCGTAGCCTCCAGTGATGCCTTGAAGAGGGGTACCGTCGGTCGTATATATCATGGCTTCGCAACCTGGATCAAACTCGACTGAGAAAGCAGTCAGCGACATTACCCTAATATAAAGAGGTCGGACTAACACTGAACACGCTCATACTGCTGCCAGTATCCAGGTATAGTCACAGAGACTTTCCACCAATGGTTAGTCTAATTCAACGCGTCAGTACTGTGCAATATGGTTGGTCTATGGAGGTAAACATACCCCTAGTACAAAAGTAAGCTTCGAGTTGCACAACAAGCAAAGTTCACTCACAAGACGGTCCAAATGAGTCTCCCTTTTTTGCAGACTTGAACTTCTGCTTCATCGCCTCCTCAAAGCTCGGTTTCGTCAATCCCGGTGCACTCCATCTGCATACACATTTCAACACAAGGCAAAGAGTACAAGAGCGCGCTACTCACACTTGCAGCTGGACATGCTCCTGGTTATCTATTCTGTGGGTGAACAGTACAGAGGATAAATTGATGTCGGAGAAGTGGCCGCCAAGGAAGGTTCCCAGTCGGCCTTGCGTAAGACCTTTAATCCACTTGGCTCCTGGGCTGCGGTTGAGTTCTGGATATGATGGGCTTGAAGCTTGCTGGTGGTGATGGTTGCAGCTCATCCTGCGCTGCTTGACGTCCTCAACGAACGATTGGAATCCGGGGTAAATGATTGCTTATATAATACACAGCTCTTGATATCCGAGCGCGGCTCTCGTACGCCCAGTCAAACAATCTGGGGTACATATACATAGTATTGGGTATCCTCTGGTATCCTTGAAGCTCCGATACAACACGAACTAAGCTACATTTTATACCCTCTTCCTCAAGCCAATCTCAAGCATCAACTTCCCCTTCGCTAGGACAAATCTATCCTTCAGATTCTCTTCCCAAGTGCTCACATCCCATCCTTCCATAAATTTCATCTCGAACCGAGCGGCCAGCAAAGCTATGACGTATCTCAATTCCGCCATAGCAAGTTGTTTTCCAACACAATTCGCAGGTCCCATCGAGAAAGGTATGAATGCACCCATGTCCAGTGTAACCTCCGGATTCTTACAATATTGAAGCCATCGTTCGGGCCAGAATTTCTCTGGATCAGGATTAAAGTACCTTGGATCACGAAGGATAACGTAGAGAGGTACTGTTACCGCCGTTCCCTCTTTGACGAAACTAAAACACAACATCAGAGACTTGCAACGCATTGGGAAAGTTGATTGAGACTTACTGAGATCCAACCATCTTTCCTCCAGACCCCTTTTCCGGAGCCCTTTGCAAGCCAGTGGGTAGAATAGGCTGCAAACGGAGCGTCTCGTTGCTTGAACTTATATCAGTATCGTCATTGACCGTTGAAAGTGAACGTCGGCGTACATGACAGCATTCAACCAAGGCAATCCTACAAGCTGTTCCAGGATATCTCCGGCAATAGTCCCACCATGTAAGGCAGGAGCGTTTTGATCGAGCTCTTGTTGAAGTTTCTTCAGACACTCGGGGTTCGCAACGAGATAATAAATCACATTGCAGAGCACGGACGATGTAGTATCCGAACCGGCCAGGATAGCCAGAGCCGCATTGGAGACGATAAGAGGAAAGGGTGAAGCGTCTTCATCTTTGTATGTGTTGCTCACCTACAATTTGTAAGGAAATCAAAATGAGAGGACGAGCGAGGTCAAACTCACGATATGATAAAATAGATCTTTTTGCGTCAAAGTCTGAGAAGAGCGAAGCATTGCTCTCTCCATCGCAAATGCAGCGAAATCGCGTAAATGTGTGCCAACATTGGGTATCAAGCGCACGGAAGCTTGGGTCGACCATGGAATCAACCCAGTTACTGAGGGCAGGCTTCAACACAAAATGAGAAATCAGAATGACGACTGTTACGAGATAGTACTCACTACGCTGATTTCTCGATCTTTTCGAGGAAATGATGTTTGTCTCCTTCTCTCAACATTTCCGATCCTCCTCCAAACCTATGAGCCAGTCGGTAAAACACGAATATCATGAGTATCAAACAAACTCATACGCACGCAAGATCGCTCATTAGATCGAATCTAAGAAAGAGCATGGGCATCCTCAGTTTTCTGATGGCATTTCGAATGGTAAATGTCCACATACGAGAAGAAATTGATCCATTCTGCTATGTCCACCGTAGCTCCTCTATTACGACCAGCTTCCCGACAAATATCTTCCAATCGACTCTGAAGCAGAGCGATCCTCTTGAAAAGTACTTCCCTGTAATCAGCTAAAGGTTCCGCTGCGAACGCCTTGTTCCATGCTTTACGCAGTTGAGCATGGCGCGCCGAACTCCTAGTCAAGATCAAATCATATTCTTTCTGGTAGGCTTCTTTTGGCGACATCCTCCTTCCATCCCATGCTGAGAGAAAAAGATCAAATTTCTCAGACGATGGAGCATAATACAAAGAGATCTCCACTCACTAGGGCCCCGAGGCATACCATGAGTACCGATAACATCAGGCAGAAGTTCTTTATCCACTATCGAAAGTTCGTTGGGTCCTACAACAAGAATCAATTCAAAACCAAATCAATAATGAAAGCTCCCGAAATCCGACCCGAGTAACAGGGACAGTAGGTGACAAGTTATGCACATACCAATCCGAACAACGGGGCCATACTGAGCATGCAGTTTCTGATAGTACTTCGGCAGCTTCCCATCGAGTGATTTCCAAACCACCCACAACTTCGAGACTCGCGCAATGATAGGTCCAGGATGCTGGGCGAGAGGATGGAAGGGCGAGAGACGGTAAGCGGTTACCGAGACTCCTAGGCATGTGTAGAATGCCGGATACGCGGTCAAGATAGCCCACAAAGGAGAGTAAGGAGTATACAGAATGAGGGAGATAGCTGGGAATATCGGGACGAGGGCGAGGACGATAAACGGAGCAAAAGAGTGGGCCGGGGGTTCAAAGTTTCTCAACCAAAAATGGGTGACCTGCAGGTTTGAACGGTATCAGTTGAGGCTACGTGGACGCAATACGCAAGAGACACCAACAGCTACGGTGCCGGCAAGGACAGCCAAAGGTACGTTGAGTTCAGTGGTCCAATCCATGTCTGGACGGGAGGGGTGGGTAAGGAAGAATGAAGGCTAATGGAACTTTGAGCACACCTGACTTTTAAGATACCTGCGAGCGCTCCCCAGGGTCTTATTACAGTATGTGACCTAAAAGTCCGGCTGACCGAAGATCCCGACATATTGAGAGACCAAGAGGCACGAAGTTCTGATGGGCGAAGAAAGTTCAGAATTCTATGTGGGAGCTGCAGTGATACTTTCATAAAGCCGCGGCCGCATTGCAGACGACTCTACTAGCACAATTGTTGATAGTAAGCTCGAGGTAAGTAAGTACCGCCACTGGTTTGATTGACCCTTGACATGTGTTGACATAAAGTATCTGAAAAAAATGGACACAAAGTTGAAAGAGTATGTATGCCCGAATGCTCAATTTCTTCGTGGTAAAAAGGTGAGAGTAGCCGTATGTGTAGAGTATTCATTGCGCGATAGAGACGAGAGGAGGAGAGGAACGAAGAAAAAAGTGACGCGTTGCGCCCGGGGCCGCGGCATGTCTACTAGTATCTCCACGTTGCTTCCACGTTGTTTCCACGCTTTCGACGCATCTCTTTAAACTTTAAGCTTTTTGACCTATTGTTCGCTGCTACTTGAAGACACTATGTAAGTACTGAGACACTTGAAGACACTATGTAAGTACTGAGACGGCAAGACCCTGAATTTGGACAACGAATGTACTACTTCCCCAATGATTTTCGACTTTCCACAGGGAAGATGATAATAACGACTGTCAGCTCCCCTGGCTCTGAAATTAATCATAGAGCTATGTAGCAGTAACTTACGAGAGGTGATAAATTTCTCCTCACTAGTACTTGAATTTGACATATTGAGGACATTATGACGTAACACTCTCGAGCTAACTTCCTTTGCGCCACCTTGAGTAAGTGGAGTGCGCGAAGACCTCGCGATCGAGCTTTCTTGAAGCTTTCTGAAGCTTTCTTCGCCCTGAGCAGGTACAACCGAATCTGATGGAAGGCTCGGTCGAACTGCGTTCCAGCAATGTTCTCCAGTCATCCAACTCGACATCTAGTTCCATGTTTTCTTCTTTAACTTAAATTCTGATCCATTTCAGCACGTCAAGACCGCAGACCGTTCATAGAGCGATGCTGCTCCCTGTAACTTGAATCGCTTTAAGCTTGATCCAGGTTCAATAGATATAAAGCATCGTACACTATACCAAGGTAGCGTTGTGTGCTGAATGATCGACACAGTGATTGGAGTAGCGAGAATCGTGGGCAGAATTAATCCACAGAGTTTCCAATTCCAAAGATGGGAGACAGTTGTCCACGAGAGTAGAAGACCTTACATTAAAATTAAATGAAAAATGCTTATCACTGGATTAGGATCTCCACGTTCGTCGGCCAGATTCTCTGTGTACTACGTAGACAAAATTCTGACGATCAGAAAATGGACGCTACGGGGCGCCCATAACTCAGAGAGAGCTGACACACGAATGACAAGGAGATGAATAATGTAGTAATAAGGGATACCAGCTACTATAATTCACCCTTACGCCCAATTGCACCCTTTGTACCTGCTAATGTCGTCGGCATTGTCATAATATGTATTCCAAACTTGAAACACTGTCATCGACAGCATCTGTCTCGGGTCTGGATTTACGGTTTGACAAGGGTGTGCTGATGCAACGGTAGTATCCTTGTATCAGACCAATCTGCGTATCCATTTTGTGTAGTCTCAGCGTGCCAGCAAGGACCATGGAAATAAAACTTCCAATCCAGAGTGCCCGCCAGGTAGTCCAGTACGTGTTGGGGTATGAGAGTATCAGACGTCGCACTGGCAGAGAAATCTGCTTGTTTTTGAATCCGGAAAAGAGTGTGTAATGAATCCACTGCAGGGCTGTCGAGATAACGCTCGGTGGGCATGTACATTGTAGACGTTGTGTAGACGAAGTGGCTAGATTCCGGTATTACCCGAACGGAGCTTGAATCCTTCGGGCACGTCGTCCTTGTCGTCGACCGCAACGCCCTCTTCTTTTCTTGTCCTGGATTGTCTATGAACCGAATATTCTCAAAAATACTGTCATCATCTGCACTTGACCCACCGTCATTGTGGATAATGCGATGAACAAGTTATGACGTTTATCGTTCGGTCAACTTGGCTCACCATCCTTCTCCAACGTATCATGAGCATATATAAGCCATCCAGCATGGGGTACCCTGCTCAAGCATTTTTATCATGTCCTCCGAACAATACCCAGTAGAACTTTTCACCAAACACTTCACCTCACCCGATGACAAGGTCAAGCAAGAAGTGGACAAGCAGAACAAACCGGAAGGCCGACCCGGAGGGCAGGCCCAATTCGAGCGGAAGCCCATAGATGACATCTATGCCGATGGAAAGCCTTGTAGGTTGTCCTTGAGATTTCGCGTACTGGCTTTCTGACCGAGGACAGATAAGGGAAGTGGGAAGTTGGAAGGAAAAGTAGCTTGGATCTCTGGAGGTGATAGTGTGAGTTATTGTTGACTATATTCGCATTTTTCTTCGCTAAAGCACCCTTTTCTGGTATAGGGTATTGGTCGGGCGACTGCCATCCTTTTCGCCCTGGAAGGTGCAGACAACATGATTGTCTACGTCCCGAAGGAGCAAAAAGATGCTGAGGACGTCCGAGACTATATGTATGTGCATTATGATGCTTCGTTAGAACCTAGTACCAATGTCTGCTTTGTTCCATAGCTCCAAGAAGACCAATGGGCAACGCAAAGGTGAGCTTCTACATCAGAGGTTACCGAAACAGCGCTGAAGCAATCTCCTCTAGTTCACCTCTTTGCTACCGATCTCAAATCCGAAGCCGAATGCAAACGCTCCATCGATGAGTGCATCAAGACCTTTGGCCGTCTCGACATCCTCGTCAACAATTCTGCTCAACAACTCGAGAACCACGACATCCTCACTCATGACTCGAAACAATGGGAAGACACCTTCCAGCTCAACATACATTCGTTCTATTACACCGTTAAAGCTGCTCTACCGCACATGAAGAAAGGCAGCTCCATTATCAATATGGCTTCGATAAACGCGTTTATTGGACGACCGGATTTGTTGGACTACACTTCTACCAAGGGAGCCATCGTCAGTTTCACGCGGGGTTTGAGCAACCAGATTGTAACAGAGAAACAGATCAGGGTCAATGGTGCGTTGTATTCTTTCTTTTTTCTCCTGCCAGTCTCACTAGTACTGACTGGGTATAAACCAGCCATTGCTCCTGGTCCCATTTGGACGCCACTCGTGCCATCAACATTCAGTAAAGAGAATGTCTCTCAATTCGACAGTACGCCCCTCGGTCGGCCCGGTCATCCTGTCGAGGTTGCGACTTGCTGTGTATTTTTAGCTAGTGAGGATTCCTCATTTATCTCAGGGAATGTGGTGAGTGGACCTTGATTACCTCCTACCCATTTTTCTCGATGGCCTCTGACGTTGCTCTCTTTGTCTAGATTCACCCTAACGGTGGTGTAGTAATCAGTTAGATTTTGACGTTGTATGGCAAGAAGAAGACGAAGAATACTTTTGTATCATATGAATACTTCAGCTAATAGATCGCATTGAACTCAACGCCGTCAACGTATGACGATACTCCAACAACTCCAACAAACGACCTCTCCGTTGCCAACCCGGTCCCTTCCCTCTGACGACGGAGATTGATGCCGTTATGACCCCTTCCCAGACGAGTGGAGCCGAATCTTTTATAAGAAACGATCTATTTTCTCTTCCTCTTTCAACCTTCCTCTTTACCCTTTTCCATTAACGTCCCCTGCGCTCCGCAGCATATTTCTTGACCCCATAATCAGAGATTGTGGGCCTTGTTTAACGTTCTTTCCTTGCTCTTCTTTTCCTGTCCTGTCTTTACAAGCTAGCTGCTCTCGACGACTTTCCCATTTTCTTCTGACTTCCAAGCCCGGCACTCTTCGATTTGTTGGAAACAAGGCTCTACTAATAAAAGAAGATGCGATCCTTCACAACAACCTTTGCAACTACTGTATCGGTTGCCTCGGCAGTATGGCAACTAGCAAATCTTGGTGGAGTGGAAGCCACATCCTACAACTTGGTCAAGGGGTATGAGGGATCTACGTTCTTTGATGATTGGGATTTCTATGGAAGTTGTACGTTTGTCTTTTATCTTTCAATAGATCTGATTGTATTATTGACTGACTCTTTTCTTCGTAGTCGACAACCTGACCAATGGAGACGCCATGTACGTCTCTTTCTTCCTTCTCTTTCTGTCCGTTTTACTCACACCATTGTTGTCTTCACCTCTGACCCTTCTTCATCCTCGGCTCAATTCATCCTCTTCACTCTAAAAATAACTAGCTTCGTAACCTCCGATGTCGCCGCCTCTTCTAAACTCGCCTACGTCGATTCCACTACAAACCGAGCCATCATCAAAGTAGACAACACTTCCACTGTCCCGTTTAACGAAAAACGCAACACGGTGCGGATAGCTTCGAAAGAGTTGTATAATGTTGGGAGTGTCTGGATAGCGGATATGTATCATGTTCCTTATGGTGTAAGTGTTTCTTTCATTTCCTTTCTTCACAGCGCAATCCCATGTTTCTTTGTTTCTATTTTTTAATCAATCACTTGGATCGTCTAACAACCATTCCTCACACAGTGCTCAGTCTGGCCTGCATTGTGAGCTCACATCATTTCCGTTCCCCTCCTCTCCGCGCTCACTGATTGTTTTCTTTCGGTCTATCTCAGCTGGTCGCAAGCTCCTCATTGGCCCAATGGAGGGTGAGTGCTTACCTGTTTACACTGCTTCCTATTCTTACTGACGCCAATACAAACAAATCTACAGTGAAATAGACACCTTTGAAGGCGTCAATCAAGTCACAATGAATCAAATGGGTTTGCACACCACCGAAGGTTGCACCCAAGTCAACCCAATCCAAACATCCTCATTGGTCAATTCGACGGACTGTAATTTCCAGACAAACTCTAATGAGGGCTGTATCGTCACCAACCCGACGACGAAATCGTATGGAGCTGATTTTGCAGCGGCCGGTGGAGGGGTGTTTGTTACTGAGATGGCGGAGAGTGGGATTTCGTGAGTGTCACCCTTTCTCTCTATGGGTGATATAGTAATCTGAACGTCTACCTATTTCGTTCTGCTCTTCAGTGTATGGTTCTTCTCTCGCTCAGACATTCCAACCTCCATTTCGGCCAAGGCAGAATCGATAGATACTTCTACGCTCGGAGAGCCTGTTGGAAACTGGCCGAACGATGGATGCAATGTTGACAAATTCTTTGGTGCCCAAAACTTAATCTTTGATATCACACTTTGCGGAGGTTAGTGCATCTTCTTCGTGCTGTTGTCCTGGGGCTGACTAAATCTCTTCACCACTCGTTTCCTTGTCCCGTTCGTTCACACAGATTTCGCGGGAGCTCCTTCTGTCTTTGCAGAGACCTGCCCAGGAACCTGCTACCCTGACTATGTCGTTGGGAATGGTTCAAACTACGCTAATGCGTATTTTGAAGTTGATTATGTTCGCGTGTTCAGCAATAGCCCTGGTGTGACCAATGCAGTAGCTTCTGAAAATGGGGCTCTTGCTTCGGCTTGGAGGACGATTTCTTTCTGGACAGCAGGCGCTGGCGTCTTGGCTGTACTTGCTGCGTGGAACGTGGTATAATGGGACTGTAGCTAGTGAAAAGGGCTGTACCTACAAATTGCTGCGCATAATGGACAGATTAAAGAAACGCATGATAACTATAAGAGATCTACACAGTGAAGTCGATAATGATGGAGCCGCGGTGGTGTTCACTACACCTCTAAGAGCTCGTTTATGGGTTACCCGCGGGTTGAGTAAACCTTAGCTTAACCACGGGTCAGCCAGTGGGCAATCCGAAGGCGAAACTGTCGACGGTTTGAGACTGTCAACTAAGCTCGGCGGCAACGTTCCTAAATGAGCTCTTCCGCCTATTGAGTAACTGGCTTCTTTTTGATGATGATAGTGCCCATGAGCTGACAGCGGGACACAAAACGCGGGTTGACTGTCGGTAACTGGTCTGTAACCCGTGGGCCTTTAAACCGTGGTTGGTCCCTTGGGAATGATACGCTCTTCTTTCCTCAATCTCCACCTTGCCTCCACCACCTCTGCATCGTGATGCTTTCCTTCCCCAACGAACTGCTAGAAGAAATCATTCAGAACGTAAGTACAAACCATCATGGAGGAGGAGGGATATAACTCAGTCTGACGTGACTGGGATGACTAATAGATCGAGAGGTTGCAAGACAAAAAGAATCTGCGAGTAACCTGCTCCAGACTAGCACTCGCTGCTCGCCCACATGTACTCAAAGAACTCACACTGAATATTCACTACCGCCATCTGGATTCAGGGCTTAGCTTGCTTGAAGCGCTTGCGACGCCGAGAAACGTCTACTCGTCAAATATCAAAACACTCCATATTCATTCTCTGTCACCCTCTTTTTACCCTGATCCTCATCTTGAAGTGGATCAAACACACATGCGTGTATTAGCAAAAGGATGGATATTTGGGGAGATAAGCCTGAAGAACATAAGCAGATTTCTGCATTCCTGAAGCCAGCGTTGGGATCTCTGGAGCATCTGGAGGCTTTTAGGTATGTCAGGTACGCCTCCATGTACTTGGAAATGCTAATTACAGTGAGTTTAGATGGCGCTGGCATCCCAAAGATTCCATATGGACGTTGAAAGCAGTCATGCCATTATTGTCGTCCCTTCGATGCCTTCAAGATGTCGAATTTGATTTCGCTTTACTACATTCTGGCTCTGCCGTCCTGCCACGGGCTCCCAATTTTCCTTTCCCAGACCTCCTGAACCTCAAATCTCTATCCTTGACCGTTTCTCCGGATGAGTCAGTTTACAGAAACGTCTCCGGATCCGTGTCCGTCGTCTCAGCTCTGGGAAACTACCTCTTGTCTCTTTCCAAATCTCTCTCAGCTCTACATCTCGATAGTGGTCCAGGGAATTCTCATTGGCCTCATCGTCTCGATTTCAACAGCCTGGAAACATCCCTGCGTTTCTCCATTACCGAATTGAGCTTGGCTGGTTCACCGTCCGAGATTCTTCAAATTGCGGAGATCCCTCTACTTTTCCCCAACCTTACGTCCCTAAAACTGCGCTCTCATCACGGAATTCCTGATGATACATTGACGACGCTTTTCTCTACTCTCACTGCGAAGCAGATCCGTTTACGGTGTCTGGCTTTAGATTGTACGGCAGTGCCTGCATTGGATTATATCGAGTCTTATGCCGGCTTGGAGACCCTATCTCTGCGGTGCTCCGTCCCATACTTCAACCGATACGCATATAACGACGAGGCGGATCGGTTCTATCAAAGAATATTACCTTTACACCAGGAGACCCTCATTAGTCTGGACATTCGGACAAAATTCGAGAGTCGATGGTGCTTTGGGAAACACAACGTCGATGCTATCAGTAACTGCATGGGCCTTCAAGAGTTGTATGTCTGCGTGAACCATAAAGGACTGCCAGCTGCGTCAGGATCTCGCCATGATAACATTGTAAGTTTTGTTTTCTAGCTATTACGGAGTTATTTTTCCTCAGCTTTTCTTCAGATCTACCACGCGCTAAATCTCGATCCAGCTGTAAGAATCATTTTCTGCGATAGTGGGCTTTACTCATCCGATGACTGTCTAGCAACTACTTCTGGAAATGATATACTTCAGCTTGTTGCAAATTACTACACTTCGCGTAGATTCTGCACGCGATTACACATATGACAGCCACTTCAGTGACCTCTTAACAGAGGGCAGGCTGCGGTCTCAAGGCATACGAAGCTCTATACGATCTTCTTTTAAGGAATTCTTAACGGACAGTAGCTCGGTGTCAAATGACTTCGATGTTTTGAAATGGGTCAGGATATATGTAGGAGACGAACGGCTCGACTTGGATACTGCCCTCGAAAGGGGAGAACAACTAAATCCTGTTCCATCCAAAGGCGCAGAAGAACATCCAAGTCAAAGCTCTTCTCGTATTAAGAAAAAGAGTTTAGCTTCAGCTATCAAAGCCGTGAAAGGGAGGTTCCATCGAGCCATTGCCACGTAATAGACTGCTCCTTGTAATATGAATGTAGTTAGAACTAGTTTGAAACATCACTGCGAAACAAGATAGTTGTATTTTTCCCAAATTGCCTCGCTGAAGTTATCGAAGGTCAAGGAAAAGAAGGTGGCTGTGGCAGGGCTGACCAATATAAACTGGCTTAATTGCAACTTGCCCGCTACATACCTCCTGCAGCTCCCCATGAACCACTCCTCTTCTTTCCAATTCTTAGATCTCCAGTTAGGCTCGGACTATTTCCATCGATATTCAGGCATTTGACGTTTACAAGCGGTGGCGCATCCTGTTTCTGTCATACTAGGATAGCAGAGGTTCGGTCTTCGAGGGAAAGACCAGGCGTGCCCTGAAGGGATAATTGTGGAATTTCTGGAAGTTATGCTTTGGTACGTGTCATCATATTTTTGGCACTTGAGAGCTGGCTAACCTCAAGTGTAGTGAATCGTTGCCCACACGGTGACGGTGGTGGCTTGGTTTGCGCCTCTCGTTCAACATCGTCTTCAATTCAATACCCAGGCGGTCCCTATTCAAGCCACTCTTCTCCAGCACGGAGGATATGCAAGGACGAGGCGTCCATATCACACTCTTAGGCTGCATTTCTGCCAAAATCCAGCATTGTTGACGTGTATATACGGCGTTGCGCCTGTTTTCGGATACACAATTCTACGTCGCCACTGGTTGTATAAAAGTCTGTGCTCTGTCTTCCTCAATGATCGTCGATATCAGCCTCACTAGTGCTCTGTCATTTAACTGTAGCTGTTGCTTAATAGTGTCATGATTATGCATGGTCTGTCACATTACTCCTGTCCGAGTTTGTCCAATGTCGTAGGACTGCAGTTTGCAGCCCACCTTTGACGACCTTCATTCGGGATTGTTCTACATCCGACGACATAATAGTGGCCATGCACTGTGGTCCTATTCACAATTTGGAAAATCAGGGCTCGTTCAAAGAGTAATTTCGGGTCTTTCGGACCGTAATAGGACCGTTGGCCATGAGGATCCCATGCCTCCTCCATGCTCCAGTCGCGCAAAACGTGCTCTCTGTGTGCAAAGGTATAGCCTCAGCTCGCCACTGTAACTTCCCAATTGAAAAACTCTAAAATAATCTGGGGTTATGAACAGTGAAATCCAAGATTGTTCCGACAGTAGCGCTGTCAACCGCTCAGAAAACGATTTCACCTCATCAGACTTGCAGATCATTGAACCTGCTCAAAAAGGCCACTTTTAAAGCCGCTGAACGCATGCTATATCGTTTAAATTAGACTATAACTAGCAAGAAGTGCCCATAAAGCCCAGTTCGATCCCAAGCCATACCATGTCAACACCCTCATACGAACAGACGTTGTGGCCCGACGAGATCCCTGGGTCCACCGAAATTATTTTGTCCCATAATCTCCTGAACAATGCTCGACATTATCCCTTGGATAGCCCATCAACGCTACCCAAGAGATACAACCTCGCAAATTGTCTGTACGAGTACGTCTCTCCATCCCGATTCGTTTCCTCTTGCCACTGAGTCAATCCGTAGCATTGAAGAAGCTATAATCACCATGAACGGTTCCGAGGTTTATACTGGGCAGGTCATAATCTGATATTCCGTTGGAAACTGCGTCGCCTTAGACATGCCTACGATGTACGTGTGCTTAAGTATCTTCTTTCCAGTGGGAACTCACATTCGTCAGGAATACAATCTTGCGAAGGTCAAAGCCAGCTTAGACGGCTCGATACCGCAACAACTGTTTCAATATCGACCCGGTATTGCAAACGAGGTTGTTGACGAGAAATGCACCTGTAAGGATCTCCAGAAATGTCAAGGTCATCGAAGACCCGTTGTGGAGATTCTGGAACCTTCAAATTTGTATGTTCCTTGTAGAGAAGGTTGCTTGATGCCTGCAGAGTGGATGGCAAAGAAATTACAGCAGCCCTGGTGAGTACATCACTACAACGTGTTCTAAAATCACCTACGGAGGACTTAACGAACTCTCAATTTTAAGACGCAATATGATTTCCTCCTAGTCCATGTGCTGAACGAACCTGATGTCCGAACCTTTGAATTTTTGTTATTCACTGGCGGAATCCAAGAGGGAAGTGTCGATTTAGCCAGGGGCAACCTGTGTTGGCAAAGCTCCCTGTCAAGCACTGATGGAACCCTTGCCAACTACAAATGAAAGCCTCCTCATCACTTTCCTCAATAACTTAAGATTAATTCTCTATTTAAGATAGATGCGCAAGGGCCCGTCACTTCATCTACTTCTATGCGTCACCTCCATTTGTATCATGTCCATAGACTGGTCTTGTAATTCAACATAGTGCATGCATCACTGGGGCAAGGGTCCCTATTCTGATTGAGAAAAGTGTAGGTAAAAGAATGAGAAAAACGAGGCAATTCAGTAACTCAATTGTTTCACTTATCTCACTCTTTTATCACCACTTTTCTCAGTCACAGAAGATGCCACTGCCCGGAGTGCATGCGCAGTTCTACTAGTAGAGCATTATCCACTTTACATCGGTAAAGTTTTTCCAACCAGCGGATGGACTAATTCGAGTGTAATAATTAGCAGAAGCATCACCGCAGTCAGGAACTCTGAGGTAGTATATAACACGGGTCTGGAGACAATACGAAGCATATGCTAAGTAACTGACTGTTCACATAAGTATCAATTGTACAAATGGATTCAGTAAATGTATAACTTCTAGGCTATGGATTAATGATGCATTAGCATTCAAAATGGGAAAAGGGGTCTTTAAATACATGTAAGTTCGTCAATGCGTAGAGGGAACTGCAAGCAGACTCAAGAAATGATTGGCAGTGGGCAGCAGGCAACAGCGATGGGTCCAATACTATACAACCATCTCAGACTTCCCGCCAGCAGACGTCAGCGCGTCAACGGCGATGGCGAGATCAAATGTCGGTGTCCAGAACAGCATTAACTTAAATTATTAACCGCGTCCATCTCGACTACGGGCGACGAGGACGATGGCGCACGGTCTGCAAACTCAAGTTCCGCATGTTCTGTTTGTAATGTCGAAATGATGATTGATTGCGAGCCAGTGTATGTCGTGGAGCATATGGAGTGCGTATGCAACGCGACGGTGGGCAGGCCAGTGTCAATAGGCGCCGGTCTTGGTTCCAAACAGCAGGTACCGTCGGGGTCGATGGAATGCAACGCAACTTCTGGCACAGTTATTTCGACGGAAGATGATGCATAGGTAGCATTGCTAGCCGATGAACAAACTGCGTTGCCAGCACTGGATGTTGCAGAGTCAGGGAGAGGGTGCGCATTTTGAGAGAATGACTCGGAGGTGCCAGCAGGCACGATATCCGAAACCGTACGAGACGATGAGGTAGAAATCTGACTTCGATTTCTCGAAGCAGCTTCAGCTTCTAAAACCTGCGCATGGAAGACGCGAATGAGTGGACAAAAAGGCGTGATCGGTAGCAGGCGAAGACACATACGAGGGAGCATTCGTGTACCATAGTGTTCCAAAACCATGAGTCGCTCTGCATATCACCGTTCCTGATACGCCGGTACAAAATCGCTGCAGAATGATCTTCAAGCTCCAACCTTCCGTACAATCCATCATCCCATTTTTGAGAGAAAGCTTGTGCGTCGATATCGCACTGCGCATGGAGCCTGGGGTTTTGTCGCACTGTTTGCGCCATTTTGAAGACGCGATAGGCACAGCGAGATTGTGGGTCAAAGACACGGAAGAAGAACTCGAGATAAAGATGAAGTTTGGCGGGTAGTCTAACGTATAAAAAAGACATGAGAGCCAAAACCAGAGGAACAAGTGCAAGGAAGGTTTTGAAATCGTCTAGGACGATCGTCATTTCGTCATGTAGAGAAGTTGAGATGAAGGTCAAGCGCAATGAGTGTTCGTGAGGCGAGGGTGCATGCCTTAAGTATTTTAGAGATATTCCATATTGTAGATTGTAGATTGTAGATTGAAAATTTGAGTGAGGCGAACATGAGGAAGGCGGATGGAGGACACAAGTTCGAGGCGTCCGTGGGAAAGAATAGATTAAATCGATATCACTGCCTCTTTGAGTACCGTATTTTGAGTACCGTTATTCGGGGCTTCAAAATCACTGCAAGAAATCGAGCATGAAACATACTAGGACCCAACTTAGCTGTACGACATCATGGGACACCAAGCTATAGTGCCTAAGCCTCGATGTACATAGTTCGTTGAACTTCTTATGCATTCAGGGGCCTCAGGGCTTGCTCAGGGCGGGAGCTTCTGCGCCTCGGCTGATTTTCAGGACTCCCATTAATAGTAATCGACGGTGTGATAGAAAAAGAAGCCCGGCTTTATATCAATACACTACAAGGTCCGATTGATTGTCTACTTGCGGGGAAAGCTACGGTACTTTTCACTACTACTATAGTATCCGTAAGACTAGCAATATATTACAAGGGGTGTTGTACAGCTGAAGAAGTAGCAATGGGAAGGAAGAGAGCAGTGATTAGCATTCGGAAATTTGCCATAATCCTATAGAAACTGGATTCAAGCTGATCGTGAGGACTAACGCAGCTTCCGAGTCATCCATTCAGCAGGCAGAAGGCAGCCTTCTCTGCATGGAATGTAGAGGTTAGAGGGTTCACGAATCTCGAGGACAGGCCGCCTGTGTCCTAGGCATTTCTCTTTGTTATCGCAATCGCAAGGATCTTCAGCAATCTTTTGTTCTGCGACACCAGGACGCCACTTGAAATCGCTCTGAGGAATGGTGCCATCAAGACTGGCTCTGGTCTTTGCGAGACTGTAGTCCTATCAGCAGATAAGTGAAGTCAGCTCAGAAGAAGTATTCTCTCGCACAAAATCGAAGAGAGGGGCGTACGTCGTAAGCAAGTTTCAGCTGATGTACCTTCCATCGGAAAGTGACGTTCTGAATAATTCGAGACAATCCTCGAGAGTCATTTAAGTTTACCGCAGCTTCTTCGGCCCTGTTGTCGATTAAAAGTTCGGTCAGCGGCAAAGATCAAGGGAAGTTGGATAAGAAAGACTTGCTCTTCCATGCGTTTCGCCAGAATTACTCTCTTCGGAATCGTAGAAGGACAATCCACTGGGAAGTGACGAGAGTTGTTGAGAATATTATGAGCCAGTATGAGGTCTATTGCCCCGATGGGATCCTCGGGCCAGTTCGACTTCGTTGACGACGGCTGGGTCTGCATTTGTGGGTGCCTCGTGGGTTAAACGAGGGTCAGCCTTTTATATCTGTCAAACTGTATTACGTCATTCATTTCCTCACCTCGAATCTACAAGGTGCCCATGAGGTTTGAACGCCAAGCATTGGTTTCACAACACGGCGTTCAAACTAGTGAGCAGAGTTGACAATGGTCACCGGTCGATCATGGCAAGCAGTGGAATCAAAAAGGATTCATTCAGTGAATAATTGTTGAAGAGACTTCCCGTTCCCTCCGAGTCGTACAGGACTCCCACAAGACTCCCACGAGTATTCGAATGTGAGTTAGGATTGCTTCCAGATTTCCAGAATGTTAAACTGTTGGGGCAGACATGAGCGAGATATGAAAGAGATATAATCACTTACTCGCAATCTTACCACTGACCCTGCCAAGAAGAAACAGACCGCGCCTTGGCTTGCGATTGAAGAGATATGACAAGAAAGCTCCTTCAAGTTGCTACGAGCATCGAGCATTGGGGATCAGTGGGATAAGTTTATCACCCAAGTCTAGGACCAAGAGCAAAGGTGTTGAAAAGTGCAAGAGATCGGTCTACACACGTGGCTATGCGTCAACGCCACCGCATCTTTGCGTGCTTCAATTTGCTTGAAAATGGCAAAGCTCATTAGTAACCCCAGGACTGGCTGGCTCTGAAGTCGCCGAGAACACGCGAAGGAAGTAGGTACTAGTATGCAAGATGGGATATGAAATCGCATTGGCAAAGCTGTTGACAAGAACCGAACAGGATCCACGGGCCGGGTCTGCATACAGGAACCAGTCAGCAGGATGCCATGCAGCTATTTTGAAAAGCAGAACCAGATAGCAGGAATGACCATGTCCGACGACTACATGCTTACTGAGGGATGCTCTGCATCATGCTCACGAAGGTTCTTGCTAGGTTTGCGTACTCCTTAGCACATAGAGAATTCACTCCTACAACAGGAGATTTTAAATGACTTAGGGTGGTCGTAGGTACCTGCATTGAAGGACTAAGGTGGTTTCGACCGAATATTTACTATAGGCGAAAATGATAGTGTTTTCGATTTTGCACATAGGTAAAATAACGGTTCTGAACGAAGTCCAATATGCATGGTTTTGGAAAAGCGACAAGAGGAAGAGCCACGGCTCGAGTACCCAAGGACGTGCACAAAATTGCGTAGAGGACGTTGACTCGGAGAACTTATCGGGAGAACGCCGAAACACCATTCCTCACGTGGTCACGCAGCGAAGTTCGAACACGCTTTTCAGTTACCTGCACGGCCATGACCAGGATATCGACATAAGTATCATCTCTCCCAAGTCAATGGCGACCTTGCCATTCTTTTTGGGTCTTTGACAGTAGCACTTGCTGTCGTCACAATTCTCTCTCCCAACTTCCACGCTATGCACGGCTCCGGATTAGGTTCTTCCCTAGTTTTTTCGACGGGAATACCAGAATCGTATCTCGGATCCTTTCAAGAGCACATAAAATATGGAACTCTCCTACCTTCACCCGATACAACCTCGACTACGCTGGTTTTCGAGAACGTTGGGACAACGGTCGTTATATCGTTTTCGAGGAAATGGGCGACGATGCTGCCATTCTCTATCGGTGTATTCTCCTCCGCGAAGTTTAAACTGATGATTCCGATTACTGGAATGCAGTTGCCGTCGACTGTGCCTTGTTAAGTTAGCACTACTCCTCGATTTACACTCCATCCTCAGTTCTCATATCCAACTTATGAGGCTCCAAAACTCGCTCTTGTCATTTCAGATTCCGGACGTATGAAAGTCTACTTCAGTATCAAGGTATTCCATCTTTTGCTTTCCCGCTGTGAAAACTTGCTCTGTGGATCCGCTGTACGTGCGCTGTATCTTTGAAGCATGCCTCGCTTGCTCACGTCGCCATTCCCGATTAGATCATTTATTTAAGCTTGTTGTACTCTTACTCTGCGCATTCGTTCTGGCTTTAGGAACCTGGCAGTTTCGTTGCATTATGTTACTACAGCTCCCACATTTAGTCACTGGATGACTGCACGTGTGCTCACTTTTACACCTCCCTCTTTGTCTACCCGTTCGGTTCGGGGGACGTCTACGATGGACATATGTTATATCCCCAATCAATGATATCCTAACATGCCGTGGGTACCGCAGCAGCTAGTCGCTGCTCGGTTCACACTGCGTATATGTATCTTTAAGTACATCAATCACCTATATGACTAGGTGAATATTCCCTTATCCTAACTATGATGTCGATGAACGTGACGGCGCGATGCATTCGCCTTTGGGAAGATAATTCTGACGTGCAATAGGTCAAACTCCTACGATAGCCCAGACATGTGAAGACATGGGCTATTTTTAGTCCCTCTCTTATCGTTTACGCTAGTGAGGTTCAAAATGTTCGCGACAATGTTGCACTCTGACCCTCGTAACGAACAAGGCGATTCAACGTTTCACGTCCTTCTGAATCATAAGCCAAGCTTGCTGTCGTTTGTCAGTGAGATTTTCGCGCTTTCAGCAACTCAGTATAATGGGGGGTTCATTGATGAGATGTCATGGTGGTTACATGTGGTGATAGTGGCGTAGTTAAAGCTGAAGCGGCCGGTTCTAAAGGCGCTCCGATCCTCTCTTCCGTGTCCCTCTTCTGTGACAGTGGGGAATAGAACACCCTCGCATTGCTCTTTCCCGGTGTTCCTCTCCCATAAGCCGCGTCGCTGAGTCGTCATCTCTACAGATATCATCATATTTTGGGCTCAAGTAACACAGCTTTCCTCGAGAATCCCGCATGTCATCCCGGCGAGTCCCTAGAGTTTACACTTAGTAAAAGTACTTCAAAGCGGCCGTTCTAAAAGGCGCTCCGACCCTCTCCTCCGTGACCCTCTTCTTTGACAGTGTCGAATAGAACACCCTCGCATTGCTCTTTCCCGATACTCCTCACCAATAAGCTGCCTGACTTATCCGTAACTTCTACAACTATCATCATGTTTTGGGGTTCTCCTCGAGAATCCCACATGCCATCTCCACGTTCCTGGCTCTCTACAGCTTAAAAGCTTTGACCAGTGATTATTTCCTTATTACCTTCCACATTCTGTTCTCATATACCCTTTACACTTGTCTATTACTCACTTCCGTATCCCCCTCTTCTGTATTCCCTTCCCTCAGATTCCCCGTTCTCGTCGTCAGTCAACCACGTCCCACTTCCATGATGTTCGTGATTCGTCCCTTAATTCTCGATTCCGTACCATTCGTCCCGCATCATACTGACCCTTCTTACACATTTACAGGTGTCTAAAACTACGCCAAGCCAGCTCCCACATTCCTTTCATTCTTGTTCTCGCTTTCAGCCAGGACGTCCGGTGTGGCTATCAAACTTTTAGGAGCTCCGAAAAAATTCGTCTAGCATTGGGACCATCTGTAACAAAATATGTTATCGACCCTTCTGATTTCCGCCACCGTTTCGAGAATGGTCTTTACGATAATCTGATGGAAGACGAAGCCGCCATTCTCTACAAGCGCATTCAAAACCATGACGTGCAGATGGGTCATTTACCATTGCGCTTGTGGACTACGGTTGCTGAAAGTTGTGCTCTTGTACGTGGCTGTTAGTGTCGTGCTTTGTCGAACACCTCACCCATGGAGTCATTTCATAGATCCTTGAAACCAAAAGGAGAGGGTTTTCAGCTTGAAATAGCTACACCGAAGCTGACAACTGTTTCTCAGGCTGCCGTCCCTCCTTCTCCGTCAGCACTTTTGGACTGTATCGTAGCATGAGGGATGGAGAACGTGAAGCAACGTGCTCTTGCCCCACTTCCTCCCACTTCACCTTCCCAAAAACACCTTTATAGGACGCTCCTCGAGCTCCCGTTCCCCCAGCACGAGGCAGG
The DNA here is from genome assembly GCA_013368315.1 of Tetrapyrgos nigripes. Lineage (NCBI taxonomy): Eukaryota > Fungi > Basidiomycota > Agaricomycetes > Agaricales > Campanellaceae > Tetrapyrgos > Tetrapyrgos nigripes. The sequence goes on from JAACJM010000036.1 coordinate 154,816, forward strand.
AGATCACTAGTGTTTGTTCCCTCTCACATTCCTATTTCATCTGTTTCTTCAGCCTGTGGCTGGTGTTCGCCGTGCTTGGATCTGTTTTTGCTGTGGACTATCATGCACCTTTCATACAATCCATGTGGCATGTCATTATTGCAATCGATGACCGATTACATCAAATTCATGTTCCAAGTCCAATGAAGTTCTTATATGCTATGTCTGGCTCGGACTATCACTGATCAGTCTTCTCGGGTCACGCTACCTGCGAACCGGGATCCAAAGTACCGATGTTCACTCCTGCCAGCCTTTGTTAGGTACAGACCTTAAGCTTTCATAAGATATCGTCTACTCCAGTACTAACTTAGCTTCATGTACCACAAGGCGTAAGATTCGAAGCTTAAAGCTGGGCCCGGGCATATCCACGAATCAGAGATGATCATGTATCTGACTTTGCAACCGAGAAAGAAGATCCCAAGAACGCTGAAGCGGACCTTGCTGAGGCTAAATGTCAAATGCTTAACACCGGGTGTAGTGTCGATCATCCGAATGAAGTGATTCAACTGTGAAGAAGCCCTCGTTATTTAAAGATATCATCATACTTACGTCGCTCTGATACTCGAGCTGCGGCGGAAGGATGGTCGATAGATGCGTCACTGCAGTGTCAGTGCATTTGTGAAGACCTGATACTCGAAAGAGTTTGACGAGAAGAGAGCAAGAAGATGGTCACCGGTCCGAAATGGCGAGCACTGGCAGTGCAATCAAAAAGGAGTCATACAGCCACTCATACAGTGATATTTAATTGTTGAAGAGACTCCTTCATCATGTCCATCGTACACTGCTGCGAACATCTGAGTGTGAGTCCGGATTGCTTCCAGAGAATGCTAAGCTGTTGAGGCAGAGATGTGCTTGATATGAAAGAATCAAAGAAATATAATCACGCACTCCATTTTTAGCAGAAGAAACACCCCGCTCGCAATTGAGACGTGACAAGAGATCTCCTTGCTATGATCATCGAACAGTGGGGAACAGCAGGAGAGGTGAATTACCCCGTTTTGCTAGGACCAAGCACAAAGAAGTAGTGAATTGAAAGCGCGCGGCTATGCGTCAACGTGCTTCAATCTGCTGCATAATGCCAAAGCTCATCAATAACCGCAGGACTGCCAACTGTCTCTGAAGTCGCCGGGAACACGCGAATTTAGGCAAGGCGAAGGAAGTAAATTTGCAAGGTGGGATATGAAATCGCGCTGGCAAGCTGTCGACAGGAACAGAACAGGATCCATCTACCAGAGAGTTTGGCTACAGGTACCAATCAGCAGAATACTATGCAGCTATTTTGTGAAGCAAGAATCAGAGAGCAGAAATATTGACCAGTGTCTGACGACGTACTCACTGAGGGATGCTCAGGAAGGTTCTTGGTACTCCTTATAGTCTCGTGAAACCAGACTGACGATACCCACCATGTGTGGATGTACTTGCGCATAGAGGTAATCCACTCTTACACAGAATTTAAATAACTTTGAGTGGTCGTAGATACTTGCGTTGGAGAATCGAGGTGGGTTTCGACCGAAAATGGTATTACCAGCTGTATGTAGTGTTTTCAGTTTTGCATAAGTAATGTAAACGTCTTAAATGAGGTTCAAAGAGCACATTTGGAGGAAGAGAACAGAGGAAGAGCTACGGTACGAATTCCAAGAGAAGTACACAGAATTGCGTACTAGAGTTGATTACTTATCCGGAGCTACGGTACGAACGTCGAATACAACAAAACAGATTGCCATTTCTCCACGTGGCAGCGAACACGCTTTACCTTGCACCTACTACATACTTGACTTGATCATTTTTCATTCTTCATTTTACACGGCCAGCCATGACCAGAATATAAAACCTGAACACCATGTCGAGACCTCCAGACTCGACTCTTCTCCCTAGTCAATGGCGACCTTGCATCCCATTCTTTTTGGGTCTTTGACAGTAGCACTTGCTGTCATACCAATTTTCTTTCAACAACTTCCACGCTATGCACGGCTCCGGATTAGGTTCTTCTTGCCGAGCTTTTTTGACGAGAATGCCAGAATCGCATCTCGAATCCTTTCAAGAGCACATCAAATACGGAACTCCCCTACCTTCACCCGATACAACCTCGACCACGCTGATTTTCGAGAACGTTGGGACAACGGTCGTTATATCGTTTTCGAGGAAATGGGCGACGATGCTGCCATTCTCTATCGGTGTATTCTCCTCCGCGAAGTTCAAACTGATGATTCCGATTACTGGAATGCAGTTGCCGTCGACTGTGCCTTGGTAAGTCACTACTCCTCGATTTAGACTCCATCTTCAGCTTCTCCTATCCAGATCCTTGAAACAATGGCTAATGAGCTGCCTACACGGTCACCATCCGGACCTACTCATCGGATCGATGCCAATGTCGCAACACCCACCCCCTATGTCCTGACAACAGATGTGCAAACGCTCACACACCACCCCGCACCATCTGCTACTTCCCTTTCACATACCTCAGCTATCTCCAGACGTTCTGATGATACCGTCACACCAGAAACACCTCCAACTTCCGAGGCTCCAAAACCCGCTCTTGTCATTACAGATATTCGAGCTCCGGACGTATGAAAGTCTACTTCAGTATCGAGGTATCCCATCTTTTGCTTTCCCGCTGTGAAAACTTGCTCTGTGGATCCGCTGTACGTGCACTGTATCTTTGAAGTATGCCTCGCTTGCTCACGTCGCCATTCCCGATTAGATCATTTATTTAAGCTTGTTGTACTCTTACTCTGCGCATTCGTTCTGGCTTTAGGAACTGCACAAATGATGTATTATTTTGGGTAAGCTTCATGGCAGTTTCGTTGCGTTATGTTTTGCTTATACGACTACGGCTCCCACATTTAGTCACTGGATGACTGCACGTGTGCTCACTTTTACACCTCCCTCTTTGTCTACCCGTTCGGTTCGGAGGACGTCTACGATGGACATATGTTATATCCCCAATCAATGATATCCTAACATGTCGTGGGTACCGCAGCAGCTGGTCGCTGCTCGGTTGACACTTCGTATATGTATCTTTAAGTACATCAATTACCTATACGACTAGGTGAATATTCCCTTATCCAAACTATGATGTCGATGAACGTGACGGCGCGATGCATTCGCCTTTGGGAAGATACTTCTGACGTGCAATAGGTCAAACTCCTACGATAGCCCAGACATGTGAAGACATGGGCAATTTTTAGAGGATCCCTCTCTTATCGTATACGTTTGTGAGGTTCGAAATTCTCGCGGGACCGACAATGTGGCCACTCTGACTCCCCTCATAACGAACAAGGCGATTCAACATTTGACGTCCTTCTGAATCATAAGCCAAGCTTGCTTTCGTTTTTCAATGAGATTTTGGCGCCTCCAGCGACCGGTAAAATGGGAGTTCATTGATGATATGTCACGGTGGTTACAATGTGGTGATAGTGGCGTAGAAACACTTCAAAGCGGCCGGTTCCAAATGCTCTCCTCTGCTCTCCTCCGTGTCCCTCTTCTCTGACAGTATCGAACAGAACACCCTCGCATCGCTCTTTCCCGGTATTCCTCACCACTGATAAGCCGGCAGACTTACCCGCAATCTCTACAGCTATCGTCATGTTTTACGCTCGAGCAACACAGCTCTCCTCGAGAATCCCACATGTCATCTCCACGTTCCTGGCTCTCTACAGCTTAAAAGCTTTGACCAGTGATTATTTCCTTATTACCTTCCGCACATTCTGTTCTCATATACCCTTTACACTTGTCTATTACTCACTTCCGTATCCCCCTCTTCTGTATTCCCTTCCCTCAGATTCCCCGTTCCCGTCGTCGGTCAACCACGTCCCACTTCCATGATGTTCGTGATTCGTCCCTTAATTCTCGATTCCGTACCATTCGTCCCGCATCATACTGACCCTTCTCACGCATTTACAGGTGTCTAAAACTACGCCAAGCCAGCTCCCACATTCCTTTCATTCTTGTTCTCGCTTTCAGCCAGGACGTCCGGTGTGGCTATCAAACTTTTAGGAGCTCCGAAAGAATTCGTCGAGCATTGGGACCATCTGTAACAAAATATGTCATCGACCCTTCTGATTTCCGCCACCGTTTCGAGAATGGTCTTTACGACAATCTGATGGAAGACGAAGCCGCCATTCTCTACAAGCGCATTCAAAACCATGACGTGCAGATGGGTAATTTACCATTGCGCTTGTGGACTACGGTTGCTGAAAGTTGTGCTCTTGTACGTTCGCTGTTACTATCGTGCTTTGTCGAACACCTCTTGACCTACCAAGTCATTTCATAGATCCTTGAAACCAAGAGGAGGGGGTTCTCGGCTTGAAACGGTCACACCGAACCTGAAGTGCTCAACTGTTCCTCAGACTGTCGTCCTCCTTCTCTGAAAACGGTTTTGGACTGAAGCGTGCGGGCTACGGAGGTCTAGAGGCTGTCTAAAGGAACGTTCTATTGATCCACTTCCCACAACCAACCCAAAACACCTCGAGCTGATGCTCTTCCACTCCCCGACACGAGGCAGGAGACGGCTGTTTTTTGTTTCCTCTCCTTCCTATTTTATCTGTTACTTCAGCCTGGTCTTGACCCACTTCCGCGCCACCAAAACACTTCTACATGACGCTCCTTCCTTTCCCCCTACACGAGGCAAGAGATCACTGTTTTGTTTCCTCTAGGCTCTCTCCTTCTATTTCATCTGTTACTTTTTTACTTATGGCCAGTGGCCTTGGTCCTTCGCGTCCTTCGGTCCGGTTTTGCTATAGACTATCACGCATCTTTCATACGTTCATGCATAATTACCGTTAATATGCTATGTCCATTGCCCGAGTATTATCGATATTATCACCGATCCCTGATCAATCCTCTTGGTCAACTTGAAAAACCGGGGGCCAGAGTACTGAGGTTCGAAGCTCCAGCCAGCCAGACCTTTCATCAGCTGGGAACGGTGTCTACTACTCCAGTATTAGCTTCGTGCAGCTACGTGTGCCACAAGGTAACTTGAAGACAAGCCGGGCCTGGGGGTGTCCCTTAATCAAAGACAAAGATGAACATCTCCCTTCGCTAGCGAGAACGAAGATCCCCGGAACACTGAGCTGGATCTTGAGGCTAAACGAAGCTAAACGTCAAATGCTTAACACCCGGCGTAGTCCGAATGATATGAACCTGAAACTTAAGACGGTTTGTTTATTTAAAGATACAGTACCGTGAAATCATGTTGCATGGATACACGACTCGAGGCTGCGGAAGAAGTGCCGGAGAACAAGAAGAGACGTGGCACAGGTTCAAGTTCAACTTGTGCTGCATGTAGAGCACTCTAAAAAAAGAAGACAGCGGCTTGAAGTTGGATACCACTGGTGGATCAAGAAGTCAAAGATAGCCATCAAATGATAATTGCCACAGACCTTGAAGCAATTGGGTTCGTGTTCCCAACGGTATCTGTACTACGAAACAATTTCGAAGCTTCCAGTCATTTTTGCTACTGGTGCAGCCTTCCGGCTGGCCCGCTTTGACCGAGGTTGTTCAAGACCAAGAGTAAGGCATCAAAACTTCCTGTCAAAATGCGTACTACGCGAGTCCTATGCGGCCTGCACTCTTGAGACTCATACTATGTATGGCGCTTGTTTCAAACGAACGGTCATGAGCCTCAGGGCCATCGACGAAAATAGTGAAAGTGAACCAAAAGTGAAAACTCACTATGCAAAGATTCCACGTCTCTTGCTACGGCCTACGTGGTCCCTTTGTGGCCTGCTTTATGGTTGATCAATGATAACAGCGCCATCATGCCAGGGCCACCTTGTTCAAGTGTTCTTGCACGAGAATTACCGCAAATGGGCCAAAGGCTGTTAGGAAAAATATCCGAGGCGGACAAGAAAACTAGCGCTGTAGAAGGTCTCCTGGAAGTTGGATTAGACTTTCGGTCCTCGAGGACAATACACCCACCTGGCCATTCCAGCTGATTCGATGCGCGGAAATGACTTCAGGACATATGAGCCTCGGTGGTGATGATAAACGAACTGCCGGGAAAAGGCATAAGCTCGCTGCTCGACCAAGAGTACTAGTAAAACTCCAAAAACCGCATGAAAATGCGTACTATCCTGCACTCCGGGGCATGTATGGTGCTTGCACTCACGAGTCATCGACGAAGAAAAGTGAAAGTGAGAACTCACCACAATACGCAAAGATTCCATGTCTCGTACTACGTGGTCGCTTTACAACTGTGGTTGCTTTACCATTGATCAACGAGAACAGCATCTTCATGAGCCAGCTTGCTCAGGCGTTCCTGCCCAAAATGGGCCAAAGGCTATTCAGAAAAAGATCCCAGGGAGTAGACAAGAAAATTAGCGCTGTAGGGGTTTTCTAGGGTTTTCTTCGAGTCAGATTAGGTACCGGATTTTTCCGTCCTCGAGGGGAATCCACCCACCCGGTCGTTCCTGGCGCAGATGATTTATCAAAGGAAATGACTTCAAGCATCCCAGTGACATACGCGTTTGATAAACTGTGAATGAACCGGCGGGGGCAAGACATAGCTCAGCCAAGACCACTAGGAGTAAGGCTCCAAATCTTCTGGTGAAAATGCTGAACGGCCTGCCTTCTGGAGGCTCATAACATATCGTGTGGGGCCCTTGTTTGCAATGCTCATGAACCATCGGCGAAAAAGGTGGATGCTTTCTGCTTCATGTTTGGATGACAGCGTCGTCCTTCGATCATGACCAGCCTGTTCAGGCCTTTCCACACCCATGTTTTACATGAGAATCCCTAAAAATGGGCCAAAGGCTAGATCCGAACAGGTGGACAAAAGAACTAGTGCTGTAGAAGGTCCCTTACAGTTGGATTAGGCTTTCGCCAGTCCTTGAGGACAATGCGACCACTCGTTCCGGATGATTGACCCGAGAAAATGACTTCAGGCATCCCAGTATACGAGTTTTGGCGATCATGAACTGTAAATGAATCACCGGGAAAAGATAAACCGACCATGAGACCAATAAGACTCTAAGTACTTACTAGTTGCGAAGGCTCCAAAACGCGTATAGCCTACAATCTGAGGGCTCATACTATTATGTATGGCACTTGCATCTATTCGCTCATGATTATAAGACGCTGATGCGCGAGTGGGCGATGAAGATAGCAATTTGTGTGAAGGAAGAAGGTTTAATAACGGTGACTAATGCTGTCCGTGCCATGTGATGGTGAAATCTTTCCTTCATCATCCATCACCAGCAGTCAGTGCATGGCGTTATAACTGGCCAGTCTGGCCGAAGGTATGTCTTCCTCAGCATCATGTTCATTGCCACCCTTTTTCTCAATTCCCTGGCTCTTGCAGCCATTTGTCTACATTTTCTTTGGGCTCAGATTTTGTCACGCAATCTTCGCCAACGCACTGGACACTTGCTTCTCTGCTACTCCGAAACTGGCAGAACTGCGTACAGAGTCCACCTGAGGGCTCAAAAAATCCGGGATTCTCGACCACTATCTGCTGTACGATACACCCTCGATCCTTCCGCTTTCCATGCTCGTTGGATCCTTGGCTGCTACAAGATTTTCCTAGATGAAAAATCTGATGACGCTGCCAAACTATACCATCTTATACATACTGGTCAGCTGAAAATAGGAAACAATGATCAGCGGGCTGCAGTTGCTGTGGACTGCACTCTAGTGCGTAATTGCTTTCTGCTTTCAAGGACTGCATGATAACGTCTCTATTTGAAGGTTCTAGAAGTGTTGCTCCACGAACTGCCCACGCCGTCGGTACATGCTAGTCGGCCTGCTGGAAATGCTATAACGCCTCCCTCAGAGGTCCTAGTCCCAGAGCCCACGACAACCGTACAAATGCCGATATCATGTTCGTCACCATCTGGTGCTTCGCTTTCCGACATCCGTGTGTGACTGTTGTCACCGATGTCCCGAAACGCTTAATTCGACGTCGTGACGTCCGATTGCAGCACGGAAGATTTGGAACAACCTTCTTCTATCGCGACGGCCTCTCAGGGTCGCCCAATGGACACGTTTTCATTCATTTAAAGCAGGGTCTTTTAAAGATAGATTACCCGTGTAATCGGGGATCTTAAGGACGGAGTGGCCTGTCAGTTGTTTCCTCCAATTGGAGGCGTCCAATTTCTAGTCCGCTGTCCTACACCCTAACCAATCCTAGTAGATGTCGTGCTCTTTGCGTTTGCTTGCTCATGAGTAGTGTTCAATTGTTATCTGTACCATTCTGTTAATGAAATCTGCTCCGTGCATTATCTATAAATATTTCCTTTCGCTGCTTTGGTCCTTCGAGCTGCAATTTATTCTTTCGTCCCTCCTCTCTCGCATACGCCTCTTCTCCTGTAGGGTTCCAACGTGACTTGCTGCATGTGCCTCATGCATGTCACAAGTGCACGCATGTTCTTCCAGCATGCTGGTGCTGTTGACAATTCACTACATCTGCGACTCGGAACCGACTAGATTGGATTTTTGACCGGTTTATCGTTTTCATTTTTGTCAACTTCCTGTAGATCTTCTGCCAGTGACGCGGATCTTGAAAAGCTTTAATAATTGTTCAAGTTTAATGTGTGATCGGTCGAAGGGTGGAAGTCAGTCGCGGTCAGTCTGGGGTTCGACTGGGGTTGACAGTGATAACCCATGCAATCCGGACTCCGGAGCGGTGTAAACTACAATCTTCAATCTACAATCTGCATTCAGTCATAGCACATAGTACAAGTACGAGGTTCCTCCGAGATCCACTATCCATATATGTACGGGCATAATGCCTTGATATTCGTCGACTTTACGCTCCTACTGCAACTATCGCTGTCTCAGGCTGAGTCTCACTCTCACTCTCTCGTCCAGCTTGAGCTTCACTGTCCACCTTCCCTTGATCATGAACCCAAATTCTCGTCTGCCCAGTCGGCAACCTAGTCACCAAAGTAAATCCTTCATACCCCTTCTGCCCAACTTCCTCGCAAATCTTGGCATACTTCCCAACACCACCAGCATAGTTCAGCGGTTGGATAGATTTGCCCGGAATGTTGAGGTCGTTGTACCAGCCCTGATAATCAGAGAAATTGCGTGAGTCTCGGAGGAACTAGTATAAAAGAAAAAGTAGGACTGACCTTTGCTTTCAACCATGGCCCGGCCTTATTAGTTTCCCAAATTTGCTCGCGCCAAATTTCCTCGGCCGCGGGTAGGGGCTCGATGAATGTTAGATTGTTGTCTATCATGTACTTGATACATTTGACGATGAAGTTGGTTTGGATTTCCTGAGTAGCACGCGGTAGAGATATTTGAGTACGAGGAAGAACAAGTAGAGACAACTCAAGAGACTGACAATACACGTCGGACCATTAGAAAACGCAGTCGGTGCTTGAGGACCATACGTGAAGAACATATTTGGGAAATCGGATACTGCCATCCCCAGGTTGGTGTACACGCCATCAGCCCACTTTTCCTTGAGCGACTTCCCCTTCCTTCCCCGAATATCGATATGTGTAATCGTAGCAGTAATGTTGAACCCAGTCGCGAGAACAATGACATCGACTTCATGATGTACCCCATCTGCGGTTCGGACACCCTTCGGTGTGATCTCTTCGATAGGATATTTGCTGGTATCGGTAAGGGTCACGTTGGGTTGGTTGTAGACTTCATAGTACGTCTGTTCCAATGACGGACGCTTGGCGGCGAAAGGATGAGGCTGGACTTGAGGTGCCAGTAACTCGGCTTTAACGGAATCCGTCACTCGAGCATGGACTTTGTTGCGCCAAAACGCATAGACTTCCTTGTTCGCATCGTCGTTGATTGCATAGTCGTAGAAATTGGTGACGAGGAATGTGAAAGCACCCTGGGCCCATGTTTGTTGCCAGTGAAGGAAACGTTCTTCGGGGGTGGCCGAGGCAAAGGGTTTAGGGAGGGCTTCTTGCCAAAAACCACCTTCGGTAAACATAGTCAGGTCTAGTCGACGTTACGGGCTGAGTAGACATGACATACTTGGCGTCTGCAATCTTCTTCTGAAGATCGCAGGATATGTTCCGTCTTCCTTTCGCCTTTTCTGTTCCTCTACAGTGACCTTCCTCTGCTGCATGGCTATTGCAAAGTTTGGCGTGCGTTGAAAGACAGCCAGATGCTTTACCACCGGGCCAACTTCTTGTATAACCTGCACTCCACTTGCCCCAGTCCCAATGACCGCAACTCGTTTGCCTTTCATGTCGACATCCTCCTCAGGCCATCTCGCTGTATGATGGCAGATGCCTTCGAAGGTCTCGAGTCCTTTGAAAGCCGGAGAATAAGGCATGGACGCGAAACCCGTCGCAAAAATCAGGAAGCGTGGATGAACGACAACGCCTGTGTCGGTAGTGACAGTCCAACGATCCGAGACAGAGTCCCAGTGAGCAGAAACGACGCGTGTATCGTAGCTGATATACTTCTTCACGTCGAGCTTGTCCACGACGTAGGCAAAGTACTTTCTCAGCTCCTTCCACCCAGGAAAACGTTCCGTCCACGTCCAGTCTTTCCATAATTCTGGAAGGGAAAGCTCGTAGACAGGAATCTCGGAGTCGACGCGAGCACCTGGATAGCAGTTCCAGTACCAGGTTCCTCCCGACTTGCTGGCGGCATCGAAAATGCGGGCAGAGTAACCGAGTTTGCGAAGCTGGTATAGATTGTAGATACCGCTGAAGCCGGAGCCTACGATAAGGACGTCAAGAGATGATTCAGACTCTGGCATTGCTGTGGCAAATGATGAGGGAAGGATTGATAAAACAGCCTTTAAAGTGATCATCCGGGTACGTTTTATAAGCGACTGGGTTCGCATGACTTGCATGATCTATGAAATTCGTAGTCTTCTTCGACATGGGAAAGGCAGGATTGGCTTCTAAAAGGAAGTGGTGGAGAATGCTGGCATCTGAGTAATCTTCAACAGACAAACTTCGCACCCCTTTCTTTCGTTGGCACCGAGGAAGTCTTCCTGCGGGAAAAGGGTCGGCCTGATGTGGGAAACGGTGGGGGGGCGTTTGGGGGGACTGATGAGTCGGAGCTGGGTCGGACAGGTGGACTGAAAAATGGAAGGTGGGCTGCACTTTTCAATGGACTGTGAAGGCATAGGAGCTTGACAAGAAACGATGTCAAACAAGCCTGCAAAAACCAAAATGCCAGGAAAAATCTATGTACCTCAACTTCGATGGGAACGAGTTCCCGTAAAGCAGTCGCGTGCTAGCGTATTTTCGACTTTGGAAGCTGATTATGCATTCTCAATGATGTAAATGCCTCGAAGTCGGGGCCGAATAAGCCTGTAGACAGTCATGCCTAGTCTCGTCCCCATCCGTCTCTCTCGCTACGCCTTTGTGCCTGCCGGATAAAGGCGCGATTTTCTGCTATCCAAGACGGATGGGAACGAGACTAAGTCATACCAGCAGAGAAACCTGGAGCAAAAAAAAAAGGTCAGAAAATTCCCATAAAGAAAGGAACAGTCATACCTGACGTATATGTCGAGTACTTGGAATGAGCGATGATGGAGTCAGTATCCCATGATCCTATGAGTTTCTGCGTCCCCGAAAAGCGTTGAGGTTTCTAGAAGCAGTCAGGTCGGGAAAAATCGACCAGAGTATCGATGACGCGCTATTGTTAGGAGGCTGCACTGGCAGTAGGTCAAGACCTCGTTGGAGGCCTGTACATCGACGAAGGTGTAGGCAGAAACATCATTGTGAGCAGAACGAAAAACGAGATGAAAACGTTGAGAGGCAAAACTGAAAAAAACTTGAAGGTTGAGGGAGACAATTAGGGGACAAAGTGCAGTTTCCTTTTTCGGAACCTCGAGTCCGACGGCCTCAGCACCGGAACAAAAATATGCTAAAGTAGCACTAGCAGTGCAACGCTGCATGTGAGTTACAGAATATGGCAGGAAAGCAAACCTGAAGCACAGTTGGTACCGTTCAAATACAAATTTCATGACACTCTAAGCACATATCCATGTGTACAGTTTGTATTTTACACATGTATTGATAAGATAACAGAGAGAAATCATTGTGCAGACAGCAAAGAAAGTAAAGAAACAGGGATCAACGACAGACAGCAATCAATAATCATACAAAAGCGAGAAAAAAGAACACAAGCTGCCACCTAATAGTAGTAGATGATAGATTGACTTGCATGAAATAACGGCAAACGCTGCAGCAGCAGCGGATCCGGATGCGACAATGGCCATGTCTGCGTTGTAAGCACTTCTTGGCTTGCGATTGCTGATAGAGTGTCCCTGCAGCTTATAAAAGCTAGGACAGACGCGCACAAAGCTGACTTTCCGGGCCGTCCACTGGATGATGGCGACTGCGGTTTTGGGCGAGTTTTCCATCTTTTCCATTCGCTGTAGCAGCTGATAGTCAGACCCTTCAATTCTAGCGCAAAAGAAGCTGATCAATTCCGAGTCGACTTACAGGTTACCAGGCTTCAACCCGGATTTCCGAGCCATCCACTCCGCAGGCATCAGACATCCGCTTCTCTGCAAGGAAATTATTTGTTGGCTTGAAGTGCACGGTACGTAGTGACATCAGGTCATCATTTTCAGTTCTGTTGGATGCATAAATGTGTTAGCAATAAATATTGCGGAACCAGTCATACGCACTCTTAAGACATTCGCAAGAGCCAATCTCAGCCCAATTGTAAGTTTTCGAGAATCGAGACTTTTGTAGGAGTTGACCAGTGCATTTCGATAGTGTATAGATTATGCTGTATCCGACTCGGATTCCCATCGAGTCAAGCCCTTCCTCGTCCAGTCAGAGAAGGCACTATCATGATATGGGTAATGTGACGACCGAATGTACAACTGAGGTCGGCGTTGCTATTAACTGAAGGTGCTCAGTTGACAATAGATCCCTGAAGGATGAACGGGGCATACTTACATGACATATTGCCTTGCAAAAAAAGCATCAAAAATCAAGTTTCAGTATGTCCGGTATCACCCCCCAGTCGGCCGAGCCCAGCCGCCCGGGTAGGAGGCGAATGAATATCATTGATCAATGAATGTTCCTGTGCATCAACTGTGCGTCTTGTCTTTTACAGTGTTTCCTGAGCTCGAGATAGTCAGCCATGACAGCAGAATGTGTGCGTGATCAAAGAATAGGCTCGGTGCCAGCACGGCTACGTGATTCTTGGGCTACGAGCCTAATCAGAGAAGACCTTTTTTTTCCTCCTTCCGTCTTCAACTTGCCACGTCTTCATCGACGGCCTTTCTTCCAGACCTCAATCTTCAAGTCTTCACGATTGGCGGCGCATCTTGAAGGTCCTTGTATTACTGTCATCTGCGCTATCAGGATTTTTCAGTGCGTTCATAATTGGAAACCAGTTGAAATTAGAATCGGTACGCAAATTGTTCTTTTTTTCGGTTTTCAGGGGCGAGTTTTGACGATTTTCTTTGCCATCTAATGGATCTCGTAGATATGATAGTTGATATACCAGGCGAAATCATCGAGCTCATATTCAAAAATCTGAAAGATATGGACGACGCGCAATCTCAGAATGATATGGAAATGGACGACGACCGCTGCAGCGAGGAGGAGGAAGAAGATGAAGAGGACACAGACACTGAAGACGACGAGGACGAGGTGGGAGAAGGAAGTGTCGATGAAGACCAGGCGGAGGGTCAACGCGAACTTTCTACAAGAAACTCTCTCTTGTCCTGCGCGCTTTCTTGCAAAATCTTCTCCAAAGTCGCTCTGGGCTTTATTTGGCACACTGTTACAGGTTGGGGACCCCTTCTCAAACTAATTCCTGGCTGTCAGATTGTGCGTTTTGCCTATGTGAGTATATGAAGTTGCTTTCAGTCGTTTGAGAGATTGATTTGCTGTAATAGTCTCTTGAAGGAGAACTCAACGACGCTTCTTTGGAACGCTTCGATTTCTACGCTCGCATGGTCAAAAAGTTTATTCTCCAAGACCAGGAATGGGAAGAGCGTTTCACTCGCAAAGCCGGAATCAGAGTCAAAGATTCTGTTTATCGCCATTTATCTCTCGCACGTCCCAGACCATTTCCATCCTTGACCTCCTTCGAGTGCTTTTATGAGCGGTTACCTCGAGCAATGATGCTTTGCGTCTCCCCTCATCTCTTGGAGGCTGCCTTTGTGACGTCGCAGTCGTCAAATTTCACATCGAGAACAGAAATCCGGCATTATCTTGACGCCGTCAAGCAAGAGGCACCTTTGTTCCGGAAACTTGAAATCAGCAGCGACCGTAGGGTGCTATCTCTCGCAAGCCTCATCCACCTCGACGTTGATCGGTTCATCGAGTCCATCGCGCTGGAGTATTCCGTTGATGAGACCTTCCTGGCATGGAGTCATTTGACGCATCTCGAAGTGTTGAAGCTCAACGAACCCGATCTTTTACCCAAACATCTTGGCCTCATCAACACCGTAGAGCCATCGGACTTCCCCAAGCGCCTAAAAGCCTTGGAGATCTCTGTACAGCGAGACACAGTCATCAATGTCTTTCGCCTTTTGGAGCTGTGCCAGTACTCTCCAGTCGAGTCCTTCCAATTGACGGGCCGAGACCTCCATCGCGAATACAACAAGATATTCACCGCAGTCGCTTCCGGATGGTCAGAGAGCTTGACCAGCTTGAGCATTACTACTGTTCTCATTCAGGATGCCTTCGAGATTGACTCCGCATCTCCGATATCTGATTTTCTCAATCCGTTGTATTCTCTTCGAGAACTCCGAATATTGAGACTTTGGTCACTTGGAGAAGTCTTTTATGTTAGGGACAAGGATATACGCAATGTATGCAATGCATGGCCCAATCTCGCCGAACTCGTCCTGGATGCAGATCCGGTATCGGGGTCAGAGTCCAGTCAACGAAGTCCGACCACGGCGTCATTCCATATCTTGGCTCAGCATTGTCCTATGCTGAATAATCTCCGAATACCCTTCCATAAATCAGTCCCCAGCTCTTCTGTCGCACTCCCAAGCTCCACAGTCATTTCCCTTCCTCACAACCTTGAGCGGCTTCAACTCGCAGTACGAGGAAAGCTAACCAAAGCGCATACGTCTCGGTTGGCACGGCACTTGGACTTAGCGTTTCCAAACCTGAAGTCGGTCGTAGTCGGCCATAACGCATCTGAGTCTTCGAAAGCCATCATGAAGTTACTAAAATCGAGTCAGATTGCCAGAAGGCGACAGGTAGAAACAGCGAAGTAATGTGTATCATTAAATTTCTTGCTATTGTACATCGCATCGTGTATGTACATTATCCTTCTTGTACGAGTACAATTTGCCGTGTAATCATAGTACTCAACTGGTTTGCCTAAACGTTCGTCTCGTCCAAGGAAGGCTTCCAGGCCCGACACATAGCACTAGACTCGAGCTAATCACTTCTGCAAAGGTTTGATGAAAGGTCGATCAAAATCGTGCTTCGCCGCGCGGTTTGATAGACCTTTCATCAAAGTGTTGTAGAAAGAGTGGTTCGAGTCTAGCCCGATACTGCTCCACACACCAATCGTGCCGTGTAATAAACTCAAAGGATACTAAGTCTCCCCGGCGCAATTAACTCGCCAACGCTCCAATCTTACATGTTACCATGTTACACATTAATGTCGTGTTACTAGATTACACAGAGCGTACAATACTATTACCAGTGAGAAATCATGCCAATCGATACAGCAAAAAATAGGAAAAGAAGAGGGAAAGTAGGGAGAGACAGAGCTAAAGCTACAGATATCTTGAATGAAAAGAGTGTGAAATGCATACTAAAAAGTAGAGTGTCGTTGCTAGAATAATCTTGATACCGATTCCCAATTCTCAGTGCCACGAAAGGATGAAAGGTGAGTAGAGTGCTTTCAAAACATCATGTCTTGTTTCTTCATCTCCAGACACCACGACTGAAATATGCGATCCTCGTCCGTTGCAGTGGGCCTCAGTACTCGGCCTGAGCAAAGAAAAATATCAATCAGTACTTCACGTAGCTAAAGATGATTCGTACTCACCACTGTTGTAGAGTTGATCACATTTCTTCCGATGATTATGTACCTTCCAGTCTTGCTTTTGACACTGTTTAGAACAATACATTGTTTCGCATCGTGAACATTGTCTTCGGTGAACCCTTTCGTTAGTGCGCACTCCTTTACTCGCGCACTAGAATAGATGGACTGTCAGCAACTGCCAGTATCAGACGTATTGAACGGAATGGAAAGGTTCCTACCTCAGGGTTCGCACAGATGACTACTCCCTGGTTCTCGAACGATATCCAACGCTTTGCCATCTGGTCACCAATCCTCAAAGTCTCCATCCAGACATTAACCAGGTTTCGACAATGCGTTGAAACCTGAAGAGAACTCCTCAGATCTAGAAAGGCTACCAACGGCTTTGGATGAACGTCCTGAATCCTCTTCATCGAGCACCAGAACAATTTCATAATACACTTGTTCCAAAAAGTCGTTTGAAGTTGCCCAAGGATGGCAGAAAACAACCCAAAGAGTCGTTCTTGATGACATAGATGTCTTTCGGGAGATAGTTTGGCTGTGAGAACGACGCTGGTGGCCCGAATGATGAACATGAGCAGACCCATCCGAAGGACATGGGCACACGCCGGGCCCTTATACGTGTCATCGAGCATAGCTGCGTCAACCATCGAAAGTATGAAGTATAGAATGTCTAGCCTTTCCTCGCACTCCCCCACCTCCAGCCATAATCGTTCTCTAGACGTCATTGTGTTGGTTTCGATTTTGCGTGGGCGAAGGATGCGCATTTTGAACAGACCAAACAGGTCCAGTAATCCATGGGAAAGGACGAGCTCCAAAACGTCTTTGCAACCGGTGGCTACCAGTACATAGACGAGTCCTAGAGCTGGACGAGAAAATTCGCTTACGACACCAGTTGGTGGGTAGTGGTTGGCGCAGCGGACGGCGGTGGTTATGTAGCTGAAGACCCTGTAAAGGGCACCTGGAGTACGGGCAAAGAGTTGACAATGACGATAACGATCGCTGTCGTGCAGATCAGTTGTACGGCTGTTCATGTTAGATAACAGCAACGGCCAGATGACAAAATGGCTATCGGGCTCGCAGAAGTCAAAAGCAAACATCCACACTCTGATGAGCGTAGGAAAGATGTCCACTCTTCTGCGAACACGCGACCAGACAATGTCAGGACATAGCGGTCCGCGACGTAGGAGCTTGGGATATCCGAACAGAGAAGGAATCAAGACGATGAGGCCATCCCTAAACAGCAGTCCTCTCACTGTTTGGGGAGGTTCTTTGGCGAAGATGAAGGACTTTATCAATGCTGACGTCCATGCCCATATGTTGGGCCAGTTTCGGTCGTAGTCTGCGACGTCCGTTGTACGACTGGATGTCGCGAGACAGTTTAGGCAAGAAAAAGCCTGATTCACCTCGTCGGAGGGAGTGGAAATATCAATGTTTTGCGGTGGTGGATGGCGGAGTAGCTCATAGGCTATGGGAGGTGTGAGGAACTTGGTGTTCATGGTATAGTCGTGAATGTCTAAATACGAAGATTAGTCTGAAAAGTGCTCAGAGATCCGCAAGAGCAGTGCGTACCGTGAATCTTAACGCTAAGATACAAGCGCGGCCTGCCGCAACAATGAAGAGAAGAGTGGTGAGTGAGGAAAGTAAAGTTGGAAGTTGGAAGTAGAAATGAAAGTGGCGGTAGGTCATCTGTCACGGCCCGAGCATAATCAACAATCTTTTGTTTGGTTGAGCGTCCATACTCGCTCATTTGGGGAACAAAAAGATGATAGTCATCCTTGTATTTGTTCTGTATTTGGCAAAGTGGGTCCTTGGTTCCCATCAGACACGGTCCTTGCTTTCCAATCATGATCAATTTCCACCATCCCGGCAGATGTAGATTTGGACTTGGGCAGTGGAGAGAATCCTTCGACATTTGAAATCCACTATCCTCCCACGTCCACCAGTACAGTGGATCCCTCTTCGTGAACCATAAGTCCTTGACAAGTTTGCTCCCTTCCCACTTTCACTCATCCCGGGCCTAAGACCCTCGTATAGAGTCCAATTACCCTGCCAACGTCGGTGACATGCCGCGTCTGACGGCAAGACAATACCAGCTTGGGGCCAGTGACTTATACGATGACAGATGGTATGGGCAGAATTGGAGGAGATTTTTGGCAAAGGAATTGACACTGGAGAGATTCTCAACACCAACACCAGAAGTCCAGATTCCACTCCCATTCTCCTATTCACCAGTCCAGCATCCAAGACCCTCGCAGTGAAGCATTATCCTTTCATCCTTGCTCTCGACGTGCTCAAAAAACCTTCGCAACTCTACAGTTCCCAATCTCCGGTCTTCCATTCTCTCGTCTTCTAATGGGCTAGTTCCCCATCAGTACGCCTCAATGTTCTCCAATCCGAAAAGTCTCCTGTCCATATCCAGTCCTTCAGAAATCGGGGGAAAGCTCGAGATTAAGGACCGACTCAAGGGGCTGGACACAGCAAAAGTGACGGGAATGGAGAAACGTGCAGAGCTGCAGCTGCAGGTTATAGGCTATAGGGAATAGTCTATCGAGGATGCTGAAGGACGCTGAAGGACATCCGATCCTCCAAAATCAAACTCGGACTCGAGAGAGCTTGCAGTGTGCACCGGGAAATGAATTTTAAGCCAGCATATCAGTGTCTTTTGGTTTGGGTGTGGATACAAAGTTGTGGGACCAGAGCTGGCGAGACAGTGGATGGGAAGATGTCTTTGAAGGTACAACCGGCTACGACCAGGACCAGGACCAGGACATCGAGAAGTGATTTAGGAAAGAAGAATATTAGGTGGAGGCAAAGGACATGGCTGTAGTCCAAGAGAATCGTAGAACAAGAAGTTGACTTGCGCAAGTCTAGTATCAGCGAATCAGTCGGACAGCAGCTATGTGTACACCCAGGTACATACACATTCACGTTCCATCTGGGCGGGCGGGCGGCGGCCTTGTGCATAACAACGTCATTGCAATTGGCTCCTTTGGGATAGTAAAAGTACTAAACCCATTCTTGAGGGCATGTATACACATGGTTTTTCGACGTGAAGAATGAGAACGAGGAGAACAAGGAAGATATAGGGTAGAGTGGTCTTGTTAGACTTGCTGTTGGTCGCTGGATTAAGCTTTGAGGTTCAAAGAACAACCGGCGAAGATTATTACGAACTCACCATGAGACGTGTACGTAGCGATCAGTCACCCACCGCGTTGCCCTCCTCCTCGAGTCCTGTCCACTTTTCCAGAGTAAAAAAGAGTCACGTATGCATCTCCTACGCCCTTGCTGCCAAATTCCAACCGTCTCCAACCGTTGACTGAGAGGAATGAGGATTGAAACCCATTAAAAAGCCGGTATCCATTGAGGCGCAACGTGTGCGCGACGTGAGACCTTGTCCTTCATGTATCATGCATCCAGGTACGAATCGCAATCGGAAAACGCGCTTTGGGAGCAGAATATGAACAAGTAAACGACTTTATGTCGACTTTTTTAGTACGATGGCCATGGTCCTTATCTTCCCGTATTTCTTCTCGGGTCTTGTCAGTGAATCTAGATCGTCAGCAAATTAGCACGAGACTACTGTAGAGTGTAAAATAACGAGAAAAGAGACTTGAAAGAGACGCACCTTTGTACATACGCTGATGTAAAATCCTGAAAAACGTCGGGACAAAGCTTTTGGGCAAGGGATAGCTGTGACACTTCCACGTATACGTAGTTCACCACCCTGAAGAAGCATGTCGGTCATCGTAAAGCAATGAACCAGTGAACAGAGTTTGAGCAGAATACTATCTGGCTCGAAGTGATGAGAAGGTAGCAAGTCGGGTCCCCTTCGTTACTCACAAAGCATATTCATCACGAAGCACACAAGTACACCCTGACTTCAACCGCCAAGCATTTTTGTAGGTCATCATATACAGCCAAATTACAGTCGTGAGCGTAAAACTAGAAATCAAAAGAGAGTGTGTCGTGCGCGTAGTAGTAATAATGTGCATGCCGAAATACTCCTTAGCTCTCTTTCCCCTCTCCTCCGACTCCTCCTTGTTCTTCACCCCAGTAGCTCTCTCCTCAAGCGCACCATTAAACCTTGTCTTCAAATCCCACGAAACCAACCTCAACACCTTCCTCGTCTCCTTACCCACCCTTACCACATGTCCCCCCACAAACACATTCTCTTCTTCCCCTTCTTCATTTCCATTAAAAACCATAGCTCTCACTCTCCTCTTGCCTAAACGTTCGTCTCGTCCAAGGGAGGCTTCCAGGCCCGATACTAAACTCGGGCCAATCAAACTGATGAAAAGTCGATCAAACCGTGCGGCGAAGCACGACTTTGATCGACCTTTCGTCAAAGTGTTGCAGAAAGAGCGGTTCGAGTCAAGCCCGATACTGCTCCAAGCACCAATCCATGTTACCATGTACATTAATGTCGTGTTACTAGATTACACAGAGCGTACAATACTATTACTAGAAACCATGCTAATTGATACAGAAAGAGAAAGAGAAAGAAAAAGGAAAGTATGGAGAGACAGAGCTAAAGCTACAGATATCTTGAATGAAAAGAGCGTGAAATGCGTACTAAAAAGTAGAGTGTCGTTGCTAGAACAATCCTGATATCGATTCCCGTTCTCAGTGCCACGAAAGGATGAAAGGTGAGTAGAGTGCTTTCAAAACATCATGTCTTGTTTCTTCATCTCCAGACACCACGACTGAAATATGTGATCCTCGTCCGTTGCAGTGGGCCTCAGTACTCGGCCTGAACAAAGAAAAACATCAATCAGTAATTCACGTAGCTAAAGATGATTCGTACTCACCACTGTTGTAGAGTTGATCACATTTCTTCCGATGATTATGTACCTTCCAGTCTTGCTTTTGACACTGTTTAGAACAATACATTGTTTCGCATCGTGCACATTGTCTTCGGTGAACCCTTTCGTTAGTGTATACTCCTTTACTCGCACACTAGAATGATTGGACTATCAGCAACTGCCAGTATCAGACATATTGAACGGAATGGAAAGATTCCTACCTCAGGGTTCGCACAGATGACCACTCCCAGACTCTCCAACGAGATCCAACGCGTTGTCATCTTCTCACCAACCCTGAAAGTCTCCATCCAGACATCAATCAGTCTTCGACAGTGCGTCGAAACACGAAGAGAGATCCTCAGATCTAGAAAGGCTTCCAACGCCTTTGCATGATCGACCTGAACCTTCCTCATCGAGCGCCAGAACGATTTCAGAATACACTTGTTCCAAAACGTCGTTTGTAGGTGTCCAAGGATGGCTGAGAATAACCCAAAGAGTCGTTCTTGAGGATATAGATGTCTTTCGGGAGATACTTTGGCTGTGAGAACGACGCTGGTGGCCCGAATGATGAACATGGGCAGACCCATCCGAAGGACATGGGCACACGCCGGGCCCTTATACGTGTCATCGAGCATAGCTGCGTCAACCATCGAAAGTATGAAGTATAGAAGCTCTAGCCTTTCCTCGCACTCCGTCACCTCCAGCGATAATCGTTCTCCAGACGTCATTGTGCTGGTTTTGATTTTGCGTGGGCGAAGGATGCGTGTTTTGAACAGACCAAACAAGTCCAGTAATCCATGGGAAAGGACGAGCTCCAAAACGTCTCTGCACCCGGCAGCTACCAGTACATGTACGAGTTCCAGAGCTATATGAGGTGGTTCGCCTGGGAGACCACCTGGTGGGTAGTGGCTGGTGCAGCGGACGGTGGTGATTATGTAGCTAAAGACCCTGTAAAGGACACCTGGGGTACGGGCAAATAATCGACAATGACGATAACGATCGCTGTCGTCCAGATGAGCTACATTGCTGCGCATGTTAGATAACAACAACGGCCAGAGGACAATATGATTTTCGCAGAAGTCAAAAGCAAACATCCACAATCTGATGAGCGTAGGAAAGATGTCCGCTCTTCTGCGAACACGCGACCAGACAATGTGAGGATATAGTTTTCTGTGAAATGTGAACTCGGGATATCCGAACAGACAAGGCATCAAGGTGATGAGATCATCCCTCAGCTGCAGTCCTCTCGCTGTTTGAGGAGGTTCTTTGGCGGAGATCGACTTTATCAATGCTGACGTCCATGCCCATATGTTGAGCCAGTTTCGGTCGTAGTCTGCGACGTCCGTTGTACGACCGGATCCCGCGAGATATTTTAGGCAGGAAAAAGCCTGATCCACCTCGTCGGAGGGAGTGGAGATATCAAGGTTTTGCAGTGGTGGATGGCGCAGTAGCTCATAGGCTATGGGAGGTGTGAGGAGGGAGGTTTTCATGGTATAGTCGTGAATGTCTAAATGCGAAGATTAGTCTGAAAAGTGCCTAGAGATTAGCAAGAGCGGCGCGTATCGTGAGTCTTAACGCTAAAATACAAGTGCGGCCTGCCGCAACAATGAAGAGAAGAGTAGAGAGTGAAGAGAGTAAAGTTGGAAGTTGGGAGTTGGAAGTAGAAAGAAAGTGGATTTGTCACGGCCCGCTCATTGTCAACAATCTTCCGTCATTTGTTGTTTGGTTGAGCGTCCATACTCGCCCATTTGGGGAACAAAAAGATTGATAGCCATTCTTGTATTTGTTCTGTATTTGGTAAAGTGGGTCCTTGATCAGATGCGGTCCCTGCTTTCCACTCATGATCAATTTCCACCAGGGCTTGAGGCCGGCACACAGCGTACACAAGGTAGACCATTCCGGCAGAGGTGGACTTGGATTTGGGCAGTGGAGAGACTCCCTCGACATCTGAAATCCACTATCCTCCCACGTCCAGTATGAAATCCAAGATCCCTCTATCAGACCTTGACAAGTTTGCTCCCTTCCCACTTTCATTCATCCCAGGCCTAAGACCCTCGTATAGAGCCCAATCACCCTTCCAACGTCGCTGACATGCCGCGTTTGACGGCAAGACAACACCGGCTTGGGGCCAGTGAGTTATACGATGACACATGGTATGGGCACAGTTGGAGGAGATTTTTGGCAAAGAAATTGACGCTGGAGAGATTCTCAACAACAACACCAGATATCCAGATTCCACTCCCATTCTCCTATGCACCAGTCCGGTATCCAAAACCCTCGCAGTGAATGAAGCATTGTCCTTTCATCCTTGCTGTCGACGTGCTTTGAACAAAACCTTCGCAACTCTACACTTCTCAGGCTCCGGCCTTCCATTCTCTCGTCTTCTAGTGGGCTAATTCTTGGCAAAAAGGACCTCTGGTCTCCTCGCCTATGGATCCACGGACATTGCATCACCTTCCTTCCAAACATCCAGTTTCCCATAAGTACGGGCGCTCTGAAGCTCTCCAATCCGAGAAGTCGCCAGTCCATATCCAATCCTTCAGAAATCGGGGGAAAGCTCGAGATTAAGGACCGACTCAAGGGGCTGGATACAGCAGAAGTGACGGCAATGGAGAAACGGACAGAGCTCCAGCTGCAGGTTATATGGGCTATAGGCTATCGAGGACGCTGGAGGACGTCCGATCCTCTCAAGTCCAACTCGGACTCGAGAGAGCTTGCAGTGTGTACCGGGAAAAGAATTCTAAGCCAGTATATCAACGTCTTTTGGTTTGGGTGTGGGTACAAAGTTGTGGGATCAGAGCTGGCGACAAAAGTCGAGAGTCGCGACAGTGGATGGGAAGATGTCTCTGAAGGTGCAACCGGCTGCAACCTACGAGCACGACCAGGACTAGGACATCGAGATTCGAGAAGTGATTTGGGAAAGAATATCAGGTGGAAGTAAAGGGTATGGCTGAGGCTAGTCCAATGGGTAATCAGTCAGATATTAAGAGAATCGTAGAACAAGAAGTTGACTTACTTGCGCAAGTCTAGTATTTGCGTATCAGCGAATCAGAAATTATCAGATAGCACCTATGTATCCACCCAGGTAGGTGCATATTTACGTTCCATCTGAGCGCCTGTGCATATACAGAACAACTTCATTGTAATTGGCTCCTTTGGTATAGCAAAAGCACTAAACCCATTCTTGAGGCCATGCATACACGCGGTTTTTCGACGTGAAGAGCGAGAACGAGGAGAACAAGGAAGATATAGGGTAGAACGGTCTTGTTAGGCTTGCTGTTGGTCGCTGGATTAAGCTTTGAGGTTCAAAGAACAACTGACGACGAAGATATAAGCTCACCATGAAACGTGTACGTAGCGATCGATCACCGTCACCGCGTTGCCCTCCTCCTCGAGTCCAGTCCATTTTTCCAGAGTGAAAAAGGGTCACATATCCATATCCTACGCCCTCGCTGACAAGTTCCAACTGTTGACTGAGAGGAAGGAAGATTGAAAAGATTGAAACCAATAAAAATGGGGGGGTATCCGTTGAGGGGAGGTGTACACTATACGCGACGTGACGGTGAGACCTTGTCCTTCATGCATCATGCATCATGATCCAGGTACAACTCGGAAAATGCGCTTTGGGAGCAGAATCTGAATAAGTAGACGACTTTAAGCAAGGGATAATAGCTGTGACACTTCCACGTATACGTATTAACGACACTAAAACATGTAGGCCATCGTAAAGCAAAGCAATGAACCAGTAAACAGAGGTTGAACAGAATAAGTACTGTCTGGCTTGAATGTGATGAGGAGGTAAAAGTCGGGAGTTGCTAGTTGCTAAATATGGCATGCGAAAACAGTTCTCCTGCTTTGACTCGTTTGAAGTCTTCACTCACAGGTTAGCATACTCATCACGATTAACGAAGCACACAAGACTCAGTACACCATGGCTTCAACCGCCAAGTTATCTCTGTATAGCTAGGTCATATAGCGTACGGGAAAGGGGACACACTTTGTACGTCCTTGTAATCTCGATTCTCAACAAAATGGTCGGAAATCCACTCGATACTTAGTTTTGTTGGCGGTTGCGCGGACTTGACTGAAGACGAATCTTCGTGAATGATGTGTGAGTGGCAGGGAATAGTGTGGAAGGGGACTTGGAGAGGGGATGGGAGCCTCCGAGAAACCATAGCCAGGTAGCTTAAACGCAACAACGTGAAAGCTCAGAGATTTGCCATTCGGAGACGCCTGAACTAGCAAAGGGAGAATCTTGCGGACTTCGATGAAACTGCCGGGCCCTGTCATGATCAGTTACAAGTAGCACAAAAGGCGTATCAAATGAGCAGGACTTAAATAATAATTGTACTCACATCCCTGAACAAAAGGCAACGGAATCGCGTTCTCCACCTCACACTTCTTGTGCACGTAATGGATATCCAAGTTTCCATGTCCCAACTTCGATATCCCTCGTAAACTGCGGTAGCTCCTCGTTCAACTTGGCTTCTTCAGCTCTCCAATCATACCCGTCTTTCCATCTCGCGACTAGACGCTTGATGTCCGAGAGAGGGCCCCATACTCAGCGTTCTCGAGTTTGTCGGGGAACGTGACAAGGTCTAGTTTTGCGTAACAAGTCGAGTTGGTCGTCAGAGACTGAGATTTTGAAGGGTACTTCAGTGGACATGTTGGTTGACTTTGAGTAGTCTCAATAACAATTATGTCATTGGGGGCCGAGACGTATATATACCGGTTGGGATGAAAGCTGAGGAGCGCTGAGGATTGCTTACAGAGCGCGGTGGTACGTTTTAGGCATGTCATTTCCAATAAGTACAAAACTTTATTGCATAGTATGTGAGCGAATACAAGCATTGAAAAGTGGCAGCAAACCAAGGTAGCCAACATTTATGATACAGAGACAGGAAATGCCAAAGAAAGGGAAGTAAAGTGAAGCTAGGAAGTGGAAATGGCAACGTACACAATGCAGCAGCAGATGCAGATGAGGATGTAGCTGTGGTATTGGCAGCAGCACATAGCGAAATGGTAGTAGTCGTATTCATAGCTTGAGCCCTTTGGCTTCCTGGATGGTGGTTGATAGCCAGCTGTGAAAGCTAATGTCCAAGTCAGACCACTCAACATCTGCATTCATGTGAATGAACCTACCTGTGCTTGCCTTGGGGGATGAATGTATCTAGATTCGACCTTTGTCTTCCATTCACTGTGAAAGCTACTGGTTAGGCTTTTTGAGCAGCATCCAAAACATAAAAGTGGACTTACAGGTAACCAGGCTTGAGTCTATATTTCAGAGCCATCCAATCTGCAGGCATCAGGCAATGTTTTCCACAGGGAAAGTAGTAGTTGGAAGGTTGATGGTATGTTGTGACCTCTCGTACATGGCCTTCGCACAACAACTTGTTGTAACAATCACAAGGGTCTTGGACTCGTTCCTTTGACACAGTAACACCAGGTCGAGGCCCCAGAATATGCGGAATAGGGACACAATTATTCTGAATGTTTGTGATCCCTGCAATTGTATCATCCTAGGGGACGGATGGAGTCAGCTCTTGGTCAGTTGGTGAAACACGTCAGTAGGAAACTTGAACCGCACCATATAAGCACGATGTAATCGGTATAATGCACCATAGAGTATAAGACTTCTGATGAATCTGTGCAGGCCCCAAGCAGTGTTCCATTTCACAACAGCTTCCTCTGTTCTGTTGTGCATACGATCCACCAGTTCTATCAGCCTAGAACAATTATAGGAGTAGTTGAGTGGACATACTCTCGAAGGCATTCTGCAAGGGCTAGTCTTGTAGGCCCCATTGCAGGGCAGGCATGTGGAAACTCATGACTGTTGTTTAACCTGTTATGAGCTTCGATGAGGGTTTCTGCCCATCCAGGCAGATAGTTTGGCCAAGCGTTTGGGATCATGGAAGTTGAATGCATGGTGAGGGTACCTCTTGTCTCGGTGTGCCCAACCTATATACATACTCCGAGACATTTCGTGATGCCGAGACATTTCATGATTCAGGGGGTACAGGGGATGGTACAGGGGCTTCAACCCTTTCGACCCGAGTCGCGCTTCAAGTTTCTGAAGGAAAAAAAGTACGAGAGGGTGTTCGTGGAGTGATACAGAGAGGCGGCGGAGGGAGGACTCAGAGGAGGGCAGGGAAGAAGGGCGGGGAAAATGGTGGTTTGTGGAGAGAATGGTGGTTGTGGAGAGAGTCTGGAGAATGGTGGTTTTGTGGAGAGAAATGATGGTTGTAGAGAG
This sequence comes from Tetrapyrgos nigripes, assembly GCA_013368315.1. NCBI lineage: Eukaryota > Fungi > Basidiomycota > Agaricomycetes > Agaricales > Campanellaceae > Tetrapyrgos > Tetrapyrgos nigripes. Next base: position 181,822 of record JAACJM010000036.1, read on the forward strand.
AGTGGGAGGAATCTCAACGCACGTCAAGGTTATAAAGTATCGAAGACAGCCCTGCGAAGTTCATTTGTCAGTTTTCAAAGATATATCTGTGCGTTGCATGGCACGCACCATCATCTGCACCCCTGGTACAATGTCTTTACCAACTTCGCCATACTCATTATACCTCAAAACAACTATTAGCTTATGCCCGACCTGGGAAGGAATCGGCGTGAACACCTTGTATAGCTTTAACTATGCACAGGCAATGACACACCTCGACATGCTGCTCAATCACGAAGCCTGGCTTCCTAGGAGCCTCCGAGATACCATAGCCGGGTAGCCTAAGCGCAACAACGTGAAAGCTCAGAGATTTGCCATTCGGAGACGCCTGAACTAGCAAAGGGAGAATCTTGCGAACTTCGATGAAACTGCTGGGCCCTGTTGGTTACAAGTAAGAATAAGAATGTCACTTCAGCATGAGCACAAAGGGCGTATTAAACGAGCAGGAATTAATTGTACTCACATCTATGAACAAAAAGCAACGGAATAGCATTCTCAACCTCACTCTTCTTGTGCACGTAATGGATATTCAACGTTCCATGTCCCGTAACTTCGATATCCCTCGTAAACTGCGGTAGCTCCTCGTTCAACTTGGATTCTTCAGCTCTCCAATCATACCCGTCTTTCCATCATGCGACTAGACGCTTGATGTCCGAGAGAGGGGCTCCATACCTCCACTCAGCGTTCTCGAGTTCGTCGGGGTGATGAGGTCTAGTTTCTTGCGTAACAAGTCGAGTTGGTCGTCAGGGACCGAGATTTTGAAGGGTACTTCAGTGGAGGACATGGTGGTTGGCTTTGACTAGTCTCAATAACAAGTGTGTCATTGGGGGCTGAGACGTATATACCGGTTGGGATGAAAGCCGAGGATTGCTGATCGTTTTTCCCTCCAGAGTCCAGCTAGAGTCCAGCTAGAGTCCAGAATAGACAAGTTTGCTCCCTTCCCATTTTCACTCATCCCGGGCCTAAGACCCTCGTATGGAGTCCAATCACCCTGCCAACATTGGTGACATACCTCGTTCGACGGCAAGACAATACCAGCTTGGGGCCAGTGAGTTATACGATGACAGATGGTGTTGAGAATCTCTCCAGCGTCAATTCCTTTGCCAAAAATCTCCCTCAATTCTGCCCATACCAACACCAGAAGTCCAACTTCCACTCCCATTTTCCTATCCACCAGTCCGGCATCGATCCAAGACTCTCGCAGTGAGTGAAGTATTGTCCTTGTTATCGACGTGCTCAAAAAACCTTCGCAACTCTACACTTCTCGGTCTCCGGTCTTCTATTCTCTCGTCTTCTAATAGGCCAATTCCCCATCAGTACGCTCCAAAGCTCTCCAATCCGAAAAGTCTCCTGTCCATATCCAGTCCTTCAGAAATCGGGGGAAAGCTCGAGACTAAGGACTGACTCAAGGGGGTGGAAACAGCAAAAGTGAAGGCAATGGAGAAACGTGCAGGGTATCGAGGACGCTGAAGGACATCCGATCCTCCAAAATCAAACTCGGACTCGAGAGAGCTTGCAGTGTGCACCGGGAAAAGAATTCCAAGCCAGCGTATCAGCGTCTTTTGGTTTCGGTGTGGGAACAAAGTTGTAGGACTAGAGCTGGCAACTTGAACAAAAGTCGCGACACCCGGAAGATATCTCTGAGGATGCAACCAGCTACGACCAGGACATCGAGAAGGAGAAGTGATTTAGGAAAGAAGAATATTAGGTGCAAGCAAAGGGTATGATTATAGTCCACTGTACAATGGGTTAGTCAGATATTAAGAGAATCGTAGAATAAGAAGTTGACTTACTTGTGCAAGTCTAGTATTTGCGTATCAGCGAATCAGACAGATAGTAGTTTCTTGAGCCCACGTATACACGTGGTTTTTCGACGTGAAAAGCGAGAACGAGAACAAGGAAGATATAAGTAGGGTAGAACGGTCTTAGGCTTGCTGTTGGTCACTAGGTTAAGCTTTGAGGTTCAAAGAACAACTGACGACGGAGATTATTATAAGCTCACCATGAGAGTCGAGACGTGTGTACATGTAGCGATCAATCACCGTCACCGCGTTGCCCTCCTCCTTTTCCTCGAGTCCACAGTGTCCCTTTTTCCAGAGCAAAAAAGAGTCATGACTCATATCCATATCCATATCCTACGCCCTTGTCAAGTTCCAACCGTCTCCAACCATTGACTGAGAGGAAGGAAGATTGAAACCAATCAAAAGCTTAGCCAGTATCCGTTGACTCTCGAGGGGACGTGTAGTACGGTGTACGTGTACGCGACGTAAGACCCATTATGATCCAGGTACGACCTCGGAAAACGCGCTTTGGAAGCAGAATCTGGTGTAAAATAACGAGAAATGATATACACCCTGAAAACGCGACGTCGGGGCTTTGAAAGCCTTATGCATGAACAAGGGATAACGGTGACACTTCCACGTATACGTATACGTACTAACCACGCTGAAATATGTAGGCCATCGTAAAACAATGAACAGTGAACAGAGTTGAATAGAACACAGTTACTGTCTGGCTCGATGTGAGGTAACAAGTCGGGAGTTGCTAAATATGGCAGTTCTCTTGCATGTCGTTACTCACAAAACATACTCATCACGAAGCACACAAGTACAGCATAGTTCTACAAAATCAACCGCCAAGTTTGCGCCAAGTTATCTTTGTAGAGTATGGGTCATATACAGCCAAATTACAGTCGTGAGCGTAAAACTAGAAATCAAAGAGAGTGTGTCGTGAGCGTAGTAAGTACGTAGCAATGTGTATGTATATACGTATCTGTATGTAGAGAGAAAAGTACTATGCGGGTAAGTAGTAGGTAGACTTGAAGGACATAGGTATATACACGCGAAAGCTTTAAAAAAGATCTAGGAAATAAACAAGATAAAGAAGCGAGGAGCGAAGAGATGCAGACACGAATTCAAAGGAGGATAAGGATAAGGAGAGTGGCATGCTGACGGTCACTAGAGGCCTCGTCGGGTCATTAACAAGAGCAAAGAGGGGTTTCCATGCGGGTTTGAGTAAGAGTAACTGTAACTGTAACTGTAGCGAGAAGATATCAAAAGGAAAACAGACAGACAGACAACAGAACAGAAACGGAGAAAAAGCAAAACAAACCAAACCTTGACAATAATGTAACGCAAGATGTATATATACTATGCGTTCTTTTGTTCTTGTTCCATTGCCAATCCGTACCGGGCACCAGCCCAGCCTATCCTATCCATGTATGACGCTGAAGCTGATACCGGCGCTGGTGCCGATGCAGATAGGGCTTGTCTATACTTGTGCTCATGCTTCAATCCCAAGCCCAGCATCTACCCGAATCTGTCTAGTCTTCCTGCCAACCTCGCCGAAATACTCATTAGCCCTCTTTGCCTTCTTCTCCGACTCCTCTTTATTCTTCACCTCAGCAGCTCTCTCCTCAAGCGCACCATTAAACCTCGTCTTCAAATCCCACGAAGCCAACCTCAACACCTTCCTAGTCTCCTTACCCACCCTCACCACATGTCCCTCCACAAACACATTCTCTTCTTCCCCTTCTCCATTTCCACTAACAACCGCAGCTCTCACTCTCCTCCCAACCGTCTTTGGAATCGAATTCGGTAATTCCAAAACGATATACGCCACTGATCCGATAGCCACAGCGCCTAAAACCGGAGCAACCCATTTCCTAGCTGTTTCATTTCCGAACAAATCAGAAACACGGATGATACCCTCGATAATTCCCTTGGCACCAATTGCCTGACCACCAAACATCGTCATAGCTCCAACACCGACGCTGACGAGTCCGAGTGCCGTGGCTGAGCCTTCTTCGTCTTCTTTAGATGATGAAGAGGAAGAAGAAGACCCATCACCGAAATGTACCCATAACTGATGATGCACATCGAACAAATCCAAAAACGTCGTCTCGAGCATTTCAGGTCGTTGAGCGAGACCGATACCCAAACCGACGACACCACCTGCTACGACGGCGTTGCCGATACCGTTGGCACCGGTGAAATGACTTGACTGACGACGTTTAGGCGTCCCTTTGCCATTCTTCCGGATAGTGCTAAACATCGCTTCGGGCATGAAAACTCTCCTGTTCCTCTCCACACCTTCAGGGAGATGTTCCTCCGCGAGGTTTTTAATCTTGTCGACACCGGCACTCGTAGCAACACGAGCTTCGTTTTCGGCGAGTTTGACAGCAGAGTCGAGGGAGGCGATGAGGGCTTTACGGACGTCTCGTGCGTATTCCCATACTCGGAGGAGACCAGGGTACGAAGGCATGGAAATGGAAGCAGAGTCTACACCGAGTTTACCGTGACCGACGCGCTCGAGGGCGTCGAGAAGGATGGATTTAGTCTTGGATGAAGAGGTGGCGACGCCTTCCTCCTCAACAGCTTCCAACGAGTCCTCGAGTGCCTCCCGTCCCTTCTTCATCTTCTCCAAAACAGGCTTGACAGCCGAAAGATCCGCCTGTGCCTGCTGAAGCTCAGCGTTGGCAACAATAGAGTTGGCACCGGCAAGGAGCTCAATATCGCAGAGGAGGTTGTTAAGGTATGTAGAGACGGGCTGGAGTTTGGATTTGGAACGCTTGACGAGGACGAAGGATCGCAATGACGATTCGAGGTCGTCAAAGGCTGGGTTTGCCGCGAATGGTTGTAAAGCGGAAGCCGAGTCGACAAAGTGAACGAGGTCCTCTGCGTCGTCGTGTGTGCGAGGGCTGAGCTCTTTGATCTGTTGGAGCACAAGCCTCTTGCACTTTTCCTTGTTCTTGATCTGATCGAATTTGTTGACGACGATGAAGAGGTAGGCTTTTTCCTTGCTGGCATTGGCAAGGAAGTCCCTGGCAGAGAGTGTGAAATGGTTCTCGGACGAAACGACGAAAACGACGACGTCAATCTCTTCCTGACGTGCAAAGACTGCAGTGGTCTTGAGAGAGTCTCGGTTGAGACCCGGTGCATCAATGAGGGAGATATCGACGACACCGTTGTTGAGAAGGGATTCGCTGGGGGTACGACTGTCGGCAAGGTAAATCTTGAGCATACGCTGTGATGATTCGTTTTCGCCTACAACGTCCTCCAGGGTAGAAAGCTCGGCCCGCGTGTATGTAGCCTCGTCTTTGATATCATAGGTGGCACCGTCATTGATGATGTGCACCTCTTCAACGCCGTTGTTTTCTGCAGCGTCATGCACCTCGCAGAAAGCAGTAGTGCAAGGTTGCTGATCGACAGGCATGACCTCTCGTCTCAGCAGAGCGTTGACGAAAGTGGATTTACCGGCATTGAGGTCACCGGTGACGAGGACCTTGGAAGAGGTATCTTCAACGCGGAGACGGAGCTTGTCGACATGGGAAAGGGAAGTAGCTATTCGCTCGTCCAAGAGGTTGGCGATGGAAGCTTTCTCTAGTTGGGAAACTAGAGAAGCGGCCGAAGTAGCTGAGCCGTTGACACCGAGTTTGAGGTCCAAACGGAGAACGTGAAAGTCGGAAGAGGGAAGAAGGGTCTCTTCCTCCTGCTCAGCAGGGATAGTGTTGTCATCGACTACGGTAGATAGTGAGACGGAGTGTGACAGATCTCGTTTGAGGACGACCTCGGTCTCGTTTTGAGGATCGTCGACGAAAGTCAATGAACGACGACCAGAGGGACGCTTTGTGGTCTCTGGGCGCGTCGGTTCATTGAACTGAGGGTACCTGACGACCCATTCGTCTCGGTTAAAGATACGGATGTTGTTGAGAATGGACTTTGTCGAGTCGATGGCGTCTATGAGCCTGAAACGAAAGCTTGGTAAAATGACCACTTCGGCGTCTAAAAAGGTACCTACTTATCCTTCTGCTCAATATATGCTTCCTGGACATCCTCGACCTTGAGCTGCCTCTCTCCTGCAAAACTGGCGAGTTCCTTCACGGGTGAAGTGACCTGAGCTGGGAAGTACGACTGAGCCATGGCTCTTTTAATGCGACTGGAGTAGATTAAGAGGTTTTGGTCGTCGCCGCTGTTGCTTGTCGTGTAGGGAAAGAGGAAATTTGGAGCCGCCCTAACCTTAGCAACCAACAAGACCCGGTTGACCCCGAAATAAAACAAAGACAAACAACGGGCACAGGAGTCTGGATCGGTTCTGGATTTGTCGAGTGGACATGTCAAATCTCATCCCCCCACTGCCAAAGCCAGCAACGGGCAGCGCAAATCCTGCAGCATCTCTCTCTTCTCTGTGGGCATATATCACTCCAGCTTTGGACCACATCGTCAAGAGTCCGTCCAACGACTCCCAAAAGGCTCCCGCAATCGACGTCGGTTTCTACACCGGCATTCATTCCGCGTGTTACAACTAGTAAGATGCTCTCTTTTTTCTTCGAGTCTTTCTTATGAGTTGCAGTATCACTTCCCAGACAGAAACTATCCATGCCTCTCATAAAGATTCAGACGACGGTGGTATAACCAGCGGCACCGATCTCTATGAACAGTTGGACAGATACTTTGCTGAGGCAGCTCGCGAACTCTTGCTGGGTGCTCCCGATGACGACTCTGACTTGGTTCACTATATCATTCCCTGTTTCAATCGTTACTCTGCTGGTGCAAAGTCTGTCAACCGTCTCCTCAACTATGTCAACCGCCACTATGTCAAACGCGCCGTAGACGACGACAAGGGTTGGCTTTCTATTGCCGACGTGCTCGAGCATGTCGCCAAGACGGCTCAGCCCAACGACACCCGGGAGCAGCTCGCAAAGAAGCTTCGCGAGAAACGTACAGATGAGCTCAAAAAGTGGGGTTATGTTGATGGAGGCTCAGCGGAATTGATGGCAGAGGCTGAGGCCTGTGCCGAGGCAGCGAGTGGCCCTGATCGTATCATTCACATCTCGTCCCTTGCTCATCGACGTTTCCGGACCGAGTTTCTCGACCCCCTGTTGGCTGTTCCCAAGATGAAGGGTAAACACAAAGTGAAGAAAAAGATTCCCAAAGCGAACGGAGCTGGTCCGCCGCCCAATCAGCCCAAAGGGCGTCTGGCTCGCTCCGTGAAGGAGCTGCTCGAGTCAAAGGGTGGAGACGAGGAAAAGAAAATGGAGGATGCGAAACAGCTAGCGAACATGCTGCGACGGGTTGGAGTGCGTCCTGACCATCTTTTGCGGAAAAGGCTGGACAAGTTTTGTGATAGCTAGCTGTAAATAGAATAATAGATCGTTTCAGGGTGAATGATGAGTGTGATCTAGGCCGCGTGTCAGGTGTCCACTTCCTCTTAACAACACTGCCAGCTCAGATTTTCCATTCTCTTCATATACTGTCGTCCCCCCTTTGCCTTCTTCGCTAGACCGGCAGGCTCCGCTGGTCTCGTCTAGAACAACGTCTGCACACCACGCAAGTACAGTTTGTTTCTAGCCCACGTCCTACAGGCTCGACGTCAGGACCTTCACCTCCAAATCGCTGGTTGAACAGCCTACTCCCTTCTTTTGCTTTTGATTTCATCGATTCATCGACATGAGTCTTCGTCCACCTTCTACATCGCCCAGTCCTTCTCCAGGTCCCAACGAGAATGCGAAAAACAGGCAGAGCTTGGGTCCAGCGACCCGCGGTGGGCTCGTGCCTTCCTCTCCTCGTCCTGGGGCTGGTGGCTCGGGCGCTCGTCCAACGAGTGAGCTTTTAGGAGGTTCTGGAATGTTTCAGCAAACCCCAGAGGGTGTGTTTTTTCAGCTTGCCATACCACCTCTTCTAACTCCTGTCAATAGCCGAAGCCCTCGACCAATGGTTTGAAAACCTCCAAAATTACGAAGCTACCCTAGAGGAAATGGCTGCTGCCTCTTTGGACGCTAATTTCAAAGAAGAGCTTTCTGCCATCGAGCAATGTACGTCCTGTACCCCTCACCGTAAAAGTGATCTACCGCTCATCGTTGATCTGCAGGGTTCAAAGTTCTTTCTGAAGCCGAGCGCACAGCCGCTCTTTACAGTCTTCTTCAACATTCTACGCAAGTTCAGATTAGGTTCTTCATCACCGTCCTTCAGCAAATGGCGAGGTCAGATCCGATGACTGCGTTGCTCAGTCCTGCCATGGGTGCGTTTCCATTCCACGTCAAGCTGTCAAACAAACCACCAACTCTCTCTTTTGACAGGTTCCATGCAAAGCCAAATGGAAGCCAAACTCGCCACACTCAAATCCCCTGGTCTCAAGTCCAATCTCCCATCTTCACCCACTACCCGTAACTTTAGCGGTTCTGGCGGTCCTGGAAACAGAGCTTCCCTTGCCCTTGATAGCACCACCAACTTTTTGTCTCCCGATTCTGCTGCCAACCTTTCTTCCGAAGCAGCCGCGACCCTTGCTCAGCGTCGTGCAGAATTCAAGGCTAGCAACGCTGCGCACAGAATTTCGGCCCCCGTCCTTTCAGCCGGTGGTGATGGTCGCGGTGGCTGGAGCGGCCCGGCCTCCTCCAGCCTCGGTCAAGTGGCAGAACAAAATTCTGGTGGTGCCCAAGACCTCGTCATCAACTCCTCCCGTCCAAAGAGTACCGAATTCTCCGGAACTCTGGGTTCTCCCCGTGGTGGTTCCTCTTCTCAGCAACAACAGAGCGGTGGAGATGCTACTGTTCCAGCTGGAAGCGATAGTTGGGCTAGTATGGTCAACACCCCTTTGATACCCATGTTCCAGAAGAATCATCACAATTTGGATGCGGCGGCTAGCAAGTTGAATGAGTGGAGCAGCACTAAAAACGCTGTACCTGGCGTACCGAGGATGGGAGATCCGACGATTCATCGACGTGCGTCCAAGCAGAATAACAATAACGACGCGAACGGGCATTATGATGATAATGGGAATCCTATTGGTGGGGGTGGTGGGCAGCAAGGTGGTGGTAGGAGGAACAACAACAACATTGGTGGATGGGGAGCTGGGGCTCGGAGCCCGGCGCTCTCGAATACATCTTCAAACCGATTTGGAGGAAGTGATGATGGTGGGATGAACCCCTTGAATGGGTTGGGAATGCAAATGGGTGTAGGTGGATTCGGATTGGGTATGGGTAACCTCCCCAACATGGGAATGGGTTCACCTGGGCTTGGACCGATGGGTATGCCCAATTTAGCGGCTATGAACGGGATGAATGGGATGAACGCCATGAGTCCGTTCAATATGAATATGTTGAGTGCGATGGGGATTTCTCCCGAGGCGCAATTGTTGGCGGCACAGATGGCACTTCAACAACCTGGGTTCTTCAACCAGATGCAAGCGCAGAATTCGCCTGGGTCTGCTGGAATTGGGAATAACAGAAGGGGAATGCAGAATAATCGGGGACTCAAGACACCAGGTAGTGCGAGTAGCAGCGGTGCGACTCCCAAAGGAGAGGAAGACGTTGATCCGCAGTTGTTGACCGATATTCCTGCTTGGTTGAGGAGTTTGAGGTTGCACAAGTATACGCCCAACTTTGAAGGGATGAAGTGGCAGGATATGGTTGTGTTGGATGAGGCGCAGCTTGAGGCTCAAGGTGTTGCGGCGCTTGGAGCGAGGAGGAAGATGTTGAAGACGTTTGAGCTGGTGAGGAAGAAGATGGGTATTGAGGGTGGTCCTCCCAGTTTGCCTCCCAGTGCGACGACTGCGTAAAGACAGAGACGCCCGCGCGCGCAAGTCGATCTCATGTATGCATGGATTATGGATATTTGTGTACAGGTCGCTTACTAGGTGGTGCTGGAGGAGTTTGTGACTAGGATACCAACTTGAAAAACCCCACTCTATGTCTTTTCCTCTTTCTCTTTCTCTTTCGTTTTACCGTTTTTTTCTTCTTTTTGCAAAAAGTGATACGCTTCTGGTCTCGAGTACTAGTGCCTACGGATACATTATACGTGGATCTGGATATGGGACCTTTTTTTTTACTTCTACTTTATATAAGCGTTACTACATATCAAGCGTACTTTTTTCTCGAGTCCTCTTTTTTCTTCTCGATTTAAATTTCACGGTAATGTCGCATATGTATATAACTATCACTGTCAATGTTAGCACTTCTTTCTTTGTTTCTCTTTTGAAAATCTGTGTCTTCTTTGCCTGCTCTGTCTACGCTTTTTTATCCTCCTGGATCCTCAAAGGTAATAGGATCTGCTGCCATAGGCGGTACCGGTCTGCTACTAATTTCGCAAGATTCCGGCCAACCCCATGTTTACCTCCTGTCATTTTACGCTCATTTGGTCGGATCCATGCAGGGCTTGCTATCTACGGAACGACACCTTGGTGTCTACTCTATGCATCTCTCTTCTCTACTCCCGCGACGGCTGTTTCCCTCTTTTTTTACTCTCGATAATAAATCTATATATACATATCTCTATAACCGTTAATAGTAGTCCTGACTCTTTTCATTCGTTGGGCTTGGCTTCTGAAACGTTTTCACCCCAAAACTAGGCCGAATGGCGCCATCAAGACGCCCCAACGTAGCGAGAGCCTCGAGGAAGGCATTCCCCGCATGGGTTCTCATGGAAATGGGAGTGAATTATTAGGAACGTCATATAAACAACCCCTTTGACTCGTATTTATACCACTGTTGCCAGTTTCTCTCCTCAACTTCTTCTCTTGTTTCTCTCTCTGGTCGCTGTTTCGCTCGACGTTGACGACTTTGCCATTATGATGCTCGACAGGCCTGTCATCTCTTCACACAGTAGCCGGAACGGCTCGCCCTTGAGGCCAACATATTCGTCCTCTTCTTCACACAACCACACCAACATCCCAGACGATATGCACCCTGTCATCTCCGATGGGCGAGTCGCAGTCATCACCGGTGGTGCTAGCGGTATCGGACGAGCTGCGGCGTTGGAACTGGCCAAGTACGTGTTTGCTCATCACCGTGTATTCCAGCGAAAATCCCTCAACTCTAAATCCCCTCATCTCCAGGCTAGGTCTCAAGATCGCTATCGCCGATGTTGACGAAGCCAGACTTCAAGAAGTTGGCAAACAAGTCGCGTCCATCGTTGGCGATGCCAACGTCTTGATCGTGCCAACCGATGTCTCTAAACTCGAGCAGGTCATCCAGCTCAAAGACAAGGTTTACGAGCAATGGGGCGAGGTGAGGATCATGAAAATGTTCTGGTCCACACTCGCTGGCGTACCGAACATTCCTCTTCCATTCCTGTGTCGTGGTCATCCAATCACTCTCCTACACACCTTTCTCTTATCATCATATCAGCTTCTCCGTATCATTATCATGTCCTGTAACGTCTCCCTTATCGTTTACGATATCTTTCAGGGCATACCGCCCCTGACTTATCATCTATTCGCCTAACCGCGTTCCCCTATCTCCTATACGATAACTCACCTCGATCCAGGTTGCCGTTTTGATGAACAATGCTGGTATTGGTCTCCGAGGAACTTCCTGGGACGGCCTTGATAACTGGAAGACGGTCTTTGATGTGAATCTCTTCGGGTGAGTCTCGACGTTGTCATCGCAGCGTCCAACTATCTAACATTCTCATTCCATTATTGCGTGATAATCAGAATTGTAAATGTACAGCAAACGTTCGTTCCGGTGAGTACGCAACATCACGTCCGCACTGCAATCAATCTTCTCAATCTCATTGTGTACTTTCCAGGCCATGATCCATCAAGAAAACCAGTCTATGATCATCAACACAGGCTCGAAACAAGGCATCACCAACCCTCCGTGAGTGTCTCTCGTCCACTTGTCTCCGAGATATTACAGTATTTTGACGTCATTCAATTCTCATCTTCTTCCTTGTATCTGCGACTCAATTCTCCTGTGGTGTTACCCTTATCGTTTTCTCGGGTGGTATATGCTATTAATGGTAGTGGCAACGCGGCCTACAACGCTTCCAAAGCCGCTATCAAGTCTCTCACGGAGGGTTTGGCTTTTGAGTTGAGGGAAAGACCTCAACCCAACGTTACTGCTCACCTTTTCATGTGAGTTTATCTATTATCTACAACAGGTTAACCTCGTTCTCATCATATTCTCATTTTAACTTGTGTTCTTTACCCTTCTCTCCTGCCTTTCTATTTCTTCCCCTGGCCTCGACTCGCCTTTTCCTCAGCCCCGGCTGGACCCACACCGGCCTCACCGGCGCAAACTCAAACGCCAAGCCCCCGGGAGCATGGTCAGCAGAAGAAACCGTTTTATACATGCTAGACAAAGTCCGTGCTGGGGACTTTTACGTGGTTTGTCCGGATAACGAGACGAGGAGAGAGTTGGACCAGTTGAGGATTATGTGGGGTGCGGATGATATCGTTCAAGGAAGGCCGGCATTGAGTAGGTGGCATAAGGATTACAAGGCGCTGTTTGAGGAGTTTATTGCTAATGGGTTGGCGGGGTTGTGAGTTGGAAGTAAGCGTAAGCTTAATGGGTCATGAGTTAGTGGAAGATGGGGTACTAGGTTATTGTGTGGTTTTGGTTAGAGGAAGGGTTAGAGTTGAGGATTATAGTTAATTGACTGATATGTTTCGGCAGATGTGTTGGCGGCCAAGAAGGAAAGGAAAAGGAAATGTAAAGTTAACACTTGTATGGCGGCATTACTACATAAATAATGAGCATTTGGTTCATCGGTTTTGTTCTGTCGTGCTGTCGTTGCAATGAGAGATTGGGAGGGACTATGAAAAGAGCCCACTCGAGATGAGATGTCTTTCCTCAGCTTCGAGATGGCTCGCGTACTAGAGTTATTCCTGCCTTGCTACTTTACCACTGTTACTGCTTGTTACTGATGGGTGCCCAGAGTATTAATGGGTCTTGTGCAGCGAGTTGGCAGCGAAGTATTCTTCGATGACTCTTCTTGACTCATAAACCATACCAATGGCCATGTGCAAGAGCATATGAGGACCTTGATCATGAACGAATTTTCTTGTCACTTGAAATGTACGCATATGACGAGATTATGAGTGAGGTGATATCATTAGATTTCGTCTTTTTGGAAGGAGGGTAGGGGTCATATGCCTAGACTGTCCACGCGGCGTGCTTTCACAAGATTTCGCTAAAGACCTCCCGACTTTGAAGAAGGTGTGTTGGTATGTGCCGTCGGTGTACTAGGACTTCATACAAACTACATATATATAGTAGAAGGTACCCTTTGGCTCTGCTATGGTTGTTCATGATCAAAGCCTCACTCGCGGCCGAGAGAAATCATGGGCTCCCGAAATCAGAACGGAGAAAGTTCGTTGACGATGTATGTACGTGTCTCGGAGAAGCTTCCACTGCCAGATGAAATCGAAATCTTCAAGACTAAATGAGGCAGCAAACACGAGGATGAGGATTGGTTAAGAACCTGTTACTATACTTACAAACGCGATGGCATCCTAAATATACTAAACATTGCTTATAAGTATAGTATAGGCTTCGAGTAGTACATATGGCCATTGGTCGTGTACCACTGCCAAACCGAACAGTGACTTAAAGAACCCAGTCGGGCCAGTCGGGAGAATCAGTTGGGTGACCCTGAGAGCAGCCCATGCCTGAGGCTGCAGGCGGCGGATCTTGAGTATCTTGAGTAATGAGTAAAAATAGGACTGGGACTGGAATGACTGGAATAACGAGAGCACGTCCTGGACTCCTGGTTAATGGATGAGGTGAGTAGCTGATATGAAGTAGGGTATACGTTCCCTTTTCGTGAGTTTTATTTTTAAAGGTGCTTCGTGATGTAAGTTTTTATTTGAATCCAAAATCTTGGGGGCGCAAGTCGACTCGCGAGCCTGAGCCCAAACGCGTGAACGTCTCCCTCGCGAACGCTTATGGATCGTGGACCACGTACTCGCTAGACGTGTCTGTGACTCGGAGAATGAGTACCTTTCATGGTTGCGAGCGAGTACCGTTTTTCCAAGTAAGGGATACCAACCAGTCAAGCTTCAACTTTCAAGGCACGACCATACCACCCGTCCACGAGTACCTTCCCGGCCACTGCCATCCCCATACCCCAAAATATTCGCCTATAATTAACGGAGGAATATAGTTACCCCGCTTTTACCCCACAGCAAACGACTCTCGGAAACGGTCTCGGATCTTAATTTCTTGGGCGTCGTGACGCCAAGGTCTCAAACGAGTCGACGTTTGAGTTTCCCTCAACTTTTGCTTGGGAGAGTAGACAAGTGAGTAAACATTCCAGAAATCGCTTGGGAGCGCTTGACGATTGCGAGTAAGGAAGTACGGCTAGTAGGGTGCGTAACCGTATGCGTAGGGTCAACACTGGTCAACATAGGGTAAAGATGAGCTCAGAATTGAGATATTAAACCGAACCGACTACGTTGAACCCAGGGTCTTGCGTGAGTAGGGTGAGCTACAGAGGTTCAGTCTACGTGTTGACCTAAGTGTCTCTTGAGAGCTTCAAGGATGAACGTTGCTTGCTCTGAGGCTACCTGCGGAACCAGAGTTGACCAGCTTGAACGCCACCGGGGGAACACTTGACGCGTTTATCACGTCCTCTGAGCCCTAGTTACGAGCATATATTGTCTGTGAAGGACAAGATCGTTCAACGTATACTCGAAACAGGTCCAGAAATATACAGTAGTGCTTACCGTCTTCGGATCATGCGTTTCTTGAAGTCCTTCGTGAGTAATAGAATCCCGACAAAACAAGTTCCGGACATTGGATGCACCTGAATAATTGCAAGTACCGCCCGAGCTTCGTGTTCAAAGTACTAAGGGTAAAAAGTCGGTAGATGCTATGCCGAACAGTCGGGGACAGCTACCCGCTTTTTTCGTGTACATACTGATGACAGCGCCAGGGTAGAGCAGTGCTTTGGGTGACTATTAAGATGAGAGAAAGGAGAAAACTCGCTTAAGTAGGGGCTGAAACTGGGCCTAATTAGCGGCAGTGGTCAAAAAAATATTACCTTTTCACTCCGTTACAGCCGCAAGCCCATGGTGTATATATAGTCCGATCGAAGGCGTAAAAAAGTCTACATATCTCCTCACATCTCCTTTTTACCCCAACTTTCATCTTGTCTCCTCGCGTCGAGCCCACATTATATCCATGTCATATCCATCGGACGCGCCGACGCGCTCAGGGCATCCTGTAGACTCTCAACTGGCCGTGCCAGGACTCCCCAGGACCAACAGCGAGATCTCTCGTCGTGTCAAGAACTTGCCCGGATACACCACGCCAGTCTTCAAGGGAAAGGAGGAGCAGAGGGCTCTCGTTCAGGAGGAAGTCGCCGCCAAGGTCCGAGCTCGAAGTGTTGCCCACTGTTGCCATCTCCTGACCACATCCACAGGGCTTCATTCCACCCGAACTCATTGCCAACGAAGTCAACTGGTTCTATTCCAACCTCGGTATCGATGATACCTACTTCCAGAACGAATCGCGCGAAGTTATCAGCGATCACATCATCGCCCTCTTTGGTGCAAAGATCCTCGCATACACCAAGCACGATCCAGCCAAGCTTGTCATTGATCTTGAGAAGATCGATGAGTCTGGCAATGGCGCTACCTTCATCCACACTAGTCCCCCTGGTCTCACTGTAACCGAGGGTCCTGGTTCTACCTGTGAGGCTAGGTGAGTCTTTTTTTCTCTTACACGTTTCAAGAACCCTGGAATGCACGTTCTTCTGCATACATTTCTTCATCATTGGCATGCTATATGCGCGATCTTCCCAAGATAACGCGTGGCGTATACTATTCTCATTTTCCACCCCATTTTACGCTTGTTTGACGAGTTCCTGATCTCTACACTCGCTAGGATCGACTCCTTATTCTTGGACAAGTCCACGCCTTCCAACGCGTACAGATTGGAGACTTTCCGTTCGGCCGGATCCATCTCAGCGACTGCATCCCAACAACTTCGATGCTACTTTGTCAACAAATGTGTATTCCCTAACCAGCCCGCCAAGGATGAAAGTGGCAAGACCGATATCCGCAGCGTGTCAGACAAGTCTTTCTTGGAGAAGGCAACGGAAAATACGCTGGAGATCTATAAACAGGTAGGCATTAGAAGTATACATCTACGTTACCCATGTCCTCATCGTGTCTTCGATTTCTATAGATAATGTGGAGCGTTGAAGAGAGGTATGGACCTGTGATAGATGTATTCGAAGTCGAAGGATCCAGGGAGAGGCGTCTTGTCATCGGCTACAAAATGGGCGGTACCTCGAGGTTCTTCAGGTACGTCTACCCTTCTTGCATTTCGTACTAAATGCTGACGTGGATGTGCAGCGCCCTTTCGAACCTGTATCACTTCTATTCCCTGTACTCGGCGCGTAAATATGTTGGTATGTTGTAGAGCCATCTGTTATCATCCTGTTGGCTAAAGCGGGTGTTTGTAGAGCAATTCTCCAACGGAATTACTATCATTTCCCTCTACCTCAACCCTCTTCCCGAGACCAATGCTCCGCCGATCGAGCATTCCATCTTCCAAGTAATGAAGGAAGCCTCATTGCTCTACTGTCTCCCAGACAACCCCTTCTTCCTGCCGAGAGCAGTCGGAACTCACGCAGTCCAAGAGGCTACCTATGCCTGTGAGTTATCGTTTACTTCCGTAACGTTCCGTTGGGACCGGTATACAATCTAAATCCGAATTGCCTAGACTGCGGTTGGATATTTGCTCAACACTTCTGTAACCGTCTCGGTCCTGCCTACCTGCAGCTCAAGAACGTGCTAGACGAAAACGACCCTGCGCATGCTGATGTCCTAAACTCTATCAAGAGGAGATTCAGAGAGGAGACCTTTACGCGAGAAAGTATCGAGCAAACCATCCACAACCATTCGGAGTTGATTCGCCTTCTCTATGTTAATTTCGCGATGATACATTATCCATCAAACGGCGCTCAGGAGTTGATGTATGTAACGCCTATCTTCATCTCTTATCTTCGCCCGCGGTTTTCTCTGTCTGTGTCTGTTTTAGATTCTTACGTTCTACTCTATTGCTCTCTTATCTGCACAGGCCTACCTTATCATACCAGCGTCTTCAAACCATTCAACCCCTGACGGACGAGGAGCTGTACGACAAGATCAGACGCTCAGTACCGAACAAGCACGAGTTGCAGGTTTTGGAGAGTTTCTTGATTTTTAACAAGTATGATTTCTTGTCTTCAGCACGTCCTCAGTATCTAATGCGCGTCTCTCTTCTCCCCTTCACAGACATGTCCTCAAAACCAACTTTTACCAACCCACCAAAGTGGCCTTATCTTTCCGCTTTGCACCTGATTTCCTACCAGAAATCGAGTACCCCAAGAAACCGTTTGGAATGCTCATGATTGTTGGGAACGAGTTCCGTGGATTCCATATTCGATTCAGGGATGTTGCCCGTGGTGGTATTAGGATTGTTATGTCGAGAAATAAGGAGACGTATTCTATCAACCAGAGGCAGCTGTGAGTGTTCGCCCTTTTGTATTGAGGCTCGTATAATCTCAATTGGCTGACGACTTTGTCGCAGATTCGATGAAAACTATGGTTTGGCATCGACCCAATCGTTGAAGAACAAGGATATACCCGAAGGTGGTGCCAAGGGTACGATCTTGCCTTCTATTGGTGCTGTCCCAAGGCTTTGCTTTGAGAAATATGTCGATGTATGCGCTGTTCCTTCCACTCTTTGGCTCTTCTCACCTCCTGGCGTGTCGTTGTTTTGGTGTAGGCTGTCATGGACCTGTTGATTCCTGGCAACACTCCTGGTATCAAGGAAACCTTGGTTGATCTGTATGGTCAGCCAGAGATTTTGTTCTTTGGACCTGATGGTAGGCATCCGCTTTTTTTTGTGAGGATTATTTTGGTCTGACGAGTATGTGATATGATGTTGCAGAGGGTACTGCTGATATGATGGACTGGGCTGCTCGTAAGTATATTCTCTCTGCCATTATTGGGACGTTCTAATTCGGTTTGTTGTGCTCCAGTCCATGCTCGTAGCCGCGGCGCTGAGACCTGGTGGAAGTCTTTCACGACTGGAAAGACTGCAAAGACTCTTGGTGGTGTCCCGCACGATACCTATGGAATGACTTCGCTGTCAATTCGTCAGTATGTGTTGGGTATCTACAAGCAGCTTGGTTTGAGGGAGAAGGATATCACCAAGGTGCAGACTGGTGGACCTGATGGTGACCTTGGCTCAAGTTAGTGGATCATTTCATGTCCTCGCGAAAGATCGATCACTGACTGGGAAACGTAACCTACAGACGAAATCCTTCTCAGCTCCGACAAGACAGTAGCCATCATCGACGGAAGTGGTGTACTTGCCGATCCTCAAGGTCTCAACCGTGAAGAACTCATTCGTCTCGCAAAACTTCGTGTACCTGTCGGTAACTTTGACAAGTCCAAGTTGAGCAAGGATGGGTATTTGGTCAAGGTGGAGGAACAGGATGTCAAGCTTCCTTCTGGAGAGATTGTTCTAGATGGAACAGACTTTAGGAATGGAGCACATTTGAGGTTCAAGGCGGATTTGTTTGTGCCTTGTGGTGGACGGTGAGTAATTTGTTCTGCTCTCCTTTGTAATGGGCGTCGTTTGGATGGTGTCGCTGATGCTGCTGGGTTCGGTATCATAGGCCAGAAGCTGTCAACATCTCCAATATGCATGCGTTGTTCGACGCTGATGGCAAGCCTCACTTCAAGTACATTGTTGAGGGGGCAAACTTGTTCCTCACTCAACAAGCTCGGTTGTTTTTGGAGAAGAGGAAGGTTGTTGTCTTTAAGGATTCTAGTGCCAATAAGGGTATGATTTCTTCTTTCGTAGGAGCCTGCACATACTGATGCGTCTACTCTCTAGGTGGTGTCACATCTAGCTCTCTCGAAGTTCTGGCCGGTCTTGCCCTCTCCACCCAAGAATACGTCGACCTCATGATCTTCAAAGACGACAAACCCTCCGAATTCTACCAAAGCTATGTCAAAGACATCCAACAAAAGATCTCTGAAAACGCCGCCGCCGAGTTCCAATGCATTTGGAAAGAATACTCTCGTATCCAAGGAGCCAAACCCCGGACGACAATTTCGGACGAGTTGAGTTCGACGTTGAACAACCTTCAAGCCGAGCTGGAGAGTTCGGATTTGTTCGAAGATGTACCGAGTAGGAATGGGGTTATGAAGAAGGCGATACCTAAGACGTTGGTTGATAAGATTGGGTTGGAGACGTTGTTGAAGAGACTGCCGGAGACGTATCAGAGGGCGTTGTTCTCGAGTTGGGTTGCATCGCATTTTGTGAGTGTTTCTTTCCTTTCTTCTTTTGGAGATAGAGGTGCTGATTCTTTATTGGCGCTCAAAAGATCTACCAATATGGTGTCAATGGCTCGAGTGTCGACTTTTTCCATTTCGCGAGGGATCTTGCAAAGTAGACGGATGAAAAAGTACAAGTAAGAATGTAGATTTTAGTCGTTTCGCTTTTTCGTTGAATACTTATCTGGTATAGTACAACAAGCAATGGCATGGTAATTACTGGGGTCTGGGGAAAATGGTTTCTGTACAGTCTAGTATCAAAATATCCATTGCATAGTTATTCTGGAGGAAAAAACGATCAATTTATTGTGCTCTGTCAGCAATCCTCGGCTTTCATCCCAACCGGTATATACGTCTCGGCCCCCAATGACACAATTGTTATTGAGTGAGACTACTCAAAGTCAACCACCATGTCCTCCACTGAAGTACCCTTCAAAATCTCGGTCTCTGACGACCAACTCGATTTGTTACGCAAAAAACTAGACCTCGTCACGTTCCCTGACGAACTCGAGAACGCTGGGTGGAGGTATGGAGCCCCTCTCTCGGACATCAAGCGTCTAGTCGCGAGATGGAAAGACGGGTATGAATGGAGAGCTGAAGAAGCCAAGTTGAACGAGGAGCTACCGCAGTTTACGAGGGATATCGAGGTTAAGGGACATGGAACGTTGAATATTCATTACGTGCACAAGAAGAGTGAGGTGGAGAATGCGATTCCGTTGCTTTTTGTTCATGGATGTGAGTACAATTAAGACCTGCTCGTTTCATACGCCCTTCGTGCTCATGCTGAAATGACATTGTTACTTGTAACGGATAGGGCCCGGCAGTTTTATTGAAGTCCGCAAGATTCTCCCTTTGCTAGTTCAGGCGTCTCCGAATGGCAAATTTCCGAGCTTTCACGTTGTTGCGTTTAGTCTGCCCGGCTATGGTTTCTCGGAGGCTCCTAGGAAGCCTGGCTTCGCGATTGAGCAGCATGCTGAGGTGCGTCATTCCCTGTGCATAACTTAAAGCTATACAAGGTATTCACGCCGATTCCTTCCTAGGTCGGGCATAAGTTAATGCTTGCTTTGGGGTATAACGAGTATGGTGAGTATGTTTCCTGCAAATTTGTGTTCATAACGCTCAACGAGGTATCTAGTTACCCAGGGCGGGGACTGGGGAAGCGCGGTTCAGTGCATTGTCTTCTGGCTGGGAGACACTACTAACGTATCGTTTTCGTGGCAGATTACTCGCAAGATTGCCCTGAAGTATGGCGGAAAGTATAGTAAGGCTTGGCACACTAACATGGCGAGGTATGTTCATTCAAATCTCGTCTTTAATGGTCTAGCTGACGGAATTACCGCTCTGTCTTTGCTCTCCAGTGGTGTCCGACCAACTTTCACATCTCACCCGATCAGCTATCTTCAATACTTGGTTCGACCTTTCACAGCAGAAGACAAAGCCGGTTACGAAAGGACGATGTGGTTCCAGCAAGAAGGTAGAGGATATTTCATGGAACAGTCTACGCAGCGTATGTACTTTGCCGTTCTCTAGCTCTAAATCGAAAACATACTAACTCGTCACTACAGCTCAGACCTTGGGGTATTCATTGGCAGATTCCCCTGTTGGTCTCCTAGCGTGGATTTACGAGAAGCTAGTCAACTGGACGGATGGATATCCTTGGACTGATGATGAAGGTATGTGGAATGTGAAACATTGCCCATGACGCGCCTTTCTTCTCATCACTGGTTTTCTTTTTCTTTCTTTTTCGGCATCTTTGCAGTCTTAACATGGATATCCATCTATCAATTCTCTCGAGCTGGACCAGCAGCAAATACCAGGATCTATTTTGAGTATATGCATAGCAAAGATGCGGCACCTGGTGCTTTAGCAGCCGGAATGCCGACTATTCCTATGGGTGTCTCGCGTTTCCCGAAAGAGTTGGCAGTTTTGCCAAAAAGGTATGTACCGTTGCAACCCCTGATCTTCTTGTCGGTCACTGACTCGTTCTATCCTTTTTCTCTTTCTCCTCTCCTTCATTCCTTTTCCGCACACAAACATCACAACATTGCCCAATTTATGTATGTAGCTGGATGTCCCACACCTACAACAACATCGTCTTCGTCGGCGAACATGCGAGTGGCGGTCACTTTGCAGCACATGAGAAACCAGAGTTACTCGTTGGAGATTTGAGGAAGATGTTTGGTAAAAAGGGACCTGTTTATGGGGTTGTTACTGGGAAGACTGGGTATGTGAGGTCGAAGAGAGGAGCGGAGCGGGCCAAGTTGTGATACATGCGATGTTTGATTTGATGCCACCAGTAAAGTTGGTAATTTAAATGCGCGTTGTGGAACGGCTACATGTATATTACTGTCCTTGATCCCTTTGATGCTCTGCGCAATGACCTTGAGTAAGACTCGGGACTGCCTTATATGTGACCCGCGGGCTCCAAGAGCACCTTAAGTTAAGATTTGCTACAAAATCTTTAGTCTACATAAAAGAAGTACTAGTAGTTACAGAATACAGTGCCAGTGTTGCCGCGGTCCGGGCCGGGCCTGGCCCTCCTCAAATTTCCTGGCCCTTGACCCGGCCCTCGAGGGCTGGGCCAAGCCAGGGTCGGGCCGGGGTCAGCCCTGGTCCACACTGATATATTTTTTTCTTGAGAGGTAGGTCAAAAAAACCCATAAATACCCTTTTTATCTATGTAGATTAATCTATAATACAGTACTTGAGGCCAAAAGGAGCTCAATCGTGTCTGAGCTCAACATCCCAAGCTATGGGAACAATCTCGGAACTTGCCGAGCATTGCTGTTACAGTGGTACATCACTACAGTCGAATATCTCATAATGCATAGGGTTCGTTCCAGAAAATCCTTATGCATTTCGACATTTATGCATTATGAGATACGATTTGGGGGGGAAAGGCCATTTTGTTCTGCCAAAACCTTATGCATTATGGCATTTATGCAGTATGAGATAATGCATTATGAGATATCAGACTGTATACAGGTGTCTAGGACACTAAGTTAGCTAATTACTGTATACAGAATTCTGTCTGACAAATCGAGATGGCCGTTTAAAGTGGCCACTCTAGGTCATACAGAAAACCAAGGTCCTGACGGCCGGACAGGGTTGGCCCTCCTCTCCAACGCCTGACCCTCGACCAGACCCTTGAAGGCCGGGTCGGGCCAGGGTCAGTGGCTGTACAGGGTCATCGGGGTCAGTCCAGGGCAGGTCAGTGGCCAATGGGGTCATGACCCAGACCACAGCAAGACTGGAATACACTGCAGTCAAAATGCGAAAAGAAAGAAAAAAAGATGAATGATGGGACCTAAATACTAGAAATGAAGAAGAGAGTGAGCGAGTGAGCAATCAATCAAGGGGTGATGGCTTACTGTGGTGAAGCAAAAGTAGGTTACACCATGCTATCAACGCAATCTTCTGCAGCTCATCCACGCCGTCCAAATCCAGACAGTAGGGGTGTGGCTAGTGCAGATGACACAGCACTGAGGAGGCGTCTTGTTTTGGTACTTCCACCACCCAAAGTTTTCCCATGCTCAAAAAGCAAGAAAACTGAGGCCTCGGTGGTATCACTACATACATAGATAGCTATTACCATTAATAACTACGCTAAACAATCGTAACCGTCCAGCAATGCGTGCTGAAATGCGTAAACAACGACGGCATGATACCGTCCTACGACGAACTGCTGAAGAAAGCAGCAGACATGAAGCTTTTCAACCCGAACGATAACCCGGCAGTCACCATACCTGCAAGCCTAACGGAACTCGCAAACATATACGTCGCCAAGGTAGGCACCATCAGAGTCGAGGAAAGAAGAGAGTCATGGGAAAAGGTACGCACTATGGCTATGATACTAACTCACTTACTTGCCTCCACTATGGCAATGAACGGAGAGGAAGGAATAAAAGTAATTAAGGAAGCGGTCAAGGAAACGATAAAGGATGAAGGGAAGTCGGAAGAATTGGAGAGGACGGTGCAGGAGCTAGGAATGACGATAGGAAGAATGAACGACACGATGAAGGATATGCAGGAGAAAATGAAGGAACACCTTGCCAAGCCCACATCCCCCCCTCAAGGACCCAAGGACAATGACGAGTGGGTCGACGTGGTTGCCAAATCCATTGCCAGAACACAACATGACGAGGCCCTCAACGCAGCCAAAGAGAACGACAGCAAGATCATCATCGAAATACCGGACTCTGACTTTGACTGGACTCAAACCGAACCAGCCCTGGTAGAGAAGGCTCAAGAGGCTTTGGAAAAGGTAACGACGAGCCAGTACAACAACGACTGCCCAGGGGACATAAAGGTCGTCACTGTTACCAAGACGTCCTCCAAGCGCATCATTTGCGGCTTCAGAACAGTCGCTCAAGCCAAATGGTTAGCGAACCCGGAACGACTCGAAATCTTTGCCAAGGGATGGAAATGCGAGGTACAAATGAAGCCCAACATGTTCCAGGCCATAGCGGAGCGAGTTGATATCACTGCTGATATCACAAATCCCAACCTCTGGGCTTCCGTCGAAGACGCCAACGGTCTACCACCCAGGTCCATTCACAGCATGAAATGGTGCAGGAACCTGCTGCTCCGAAGCAAGACACAGAACATTGCGCTGGCCAAGATCTCCTTCACCGACAGGGAAACATGCAACAAGGCCATCGAACGAGGAATAGTTATAGAGGGAAAGAGGGTACCGGTAAGGAAAGAATGCGCTGACCCGATTCTCTGCTCCAAGTGTCTACGCCCATACCACATTGCAAAGGAATGTGTTGCCAACACCTCGACGTGCGGACGATGCGGTCAACAACACGCCACCAGAGACTGCACGGTTCAAGACTCCAATAGCCACCACTGCAGCAACTGCAACGTCCTGGGACACGGTGCCAAAGATTGGGACTGCCCATTTTTCGTCACACTCAAGGATAACAAGAACAAAAGAAATCACGAAAGCAAGTACAAGTTCTATGTAACTGACGACACCAAAACGTGGGTATTAAACAACAACGGCGACGCAATGAGGGGTACTGGAAACTGGAGAGAGGAAGTAAGGACTCAGGCAGAGGCATCAGGGTGGAGACGGCCGAGGGCAGGAGGTGGACAAGGACGCCTAGCAGGTGGAGCATATGGGGCTGGGGCCAGGACAAACTTAGGAAGCATGGGAACACGGACGACATATGCCAGCCAGAAGGCCAGAAAAGATGACCGAAATGGATCCGCCACACAGCAGACTATAAACCAATACATAAACCGAAACCGAACACACCCAGCGTCAGGCACCAACCGCATACAAATAACGAACCCGCATCGCCCACCTCGACCTCACTCGGCACCACCTCCTGGCGAAGCACCCAACCAACAGAACCAGTTGCAAGAACACAACAATGAACAGCCCAGCACTACCACTCCCGCACCGTCGTCGACTCAATGATCAACCACGAAGACAACTCAGAATCAGAACACGAAGCAGAACTCCCAACACCACGAACAGCAAACAGAATCAACAACAATACCCTCAAGATCCTCCAACTGAACGTCAACAACTCTGCCACAGGACAACTCGCCCTAGTCAACGGCCACGCTAGAGACTACCACATCATTGCGCTCCAGGAACCCGCCATCGACTTCCTGGGGAACACCAAATCCGCTAATGGCCTAAGATCCATATACCCACCCAAGCATAGAGACAATCCCAAGCAGACAAGGTCGGTCATTCTAGTAAACAGAAACATGCTAACCGGGGCATGGACCACACTTCCCATCAACAATCCCGATGTGACAGCTATCCAAATAACTGGCAGCTTCGGAACATTGCGCATTTTCAACCTATATGTAGCAGGAGGACAACATCAGCACGACGAAGCCATATTCGCGGTCCACACCTACATGAACACCGTACACGCCGACCACATACCAAAACATCCACTATACAACATATGGCTTGGCGACTTCAACCGACATCACCCGTCCTGGGACGAAGAGCGAAACAGCCATCTCTTCACCAATGCGAACTTGAGAGCGGCTAACACTCTAATCGAATTCGTTGGACAACACAACATGATGATGGCCTTACCAGAACGATTACCAACACTCATAGCGTCCTCAACAGGCAACTATACTAGAGTTGACATGTACCACAGAACTGGAAACAAGACCCCCAAATGCCGACCACATACCAATAGTCACTGAACTCAACCTACAACCCCCCGTCATTGATGAAACGCCATGATATAACTGGAAGGCAGCTGATTGGGAACAAATACGAGAATGCCTGGAACGAGAACTACCCGTGCTAGGGCCACCCAAGGACATTGAAACTGTACCGGAATTCTGGACGACCTATGAAAGCTTCTGCAAAATCATCGACAACATTATCGAAGATGAACAACTAGTACCGAAGACCAAGCCGTCGCCATATGAGAGGAGATGGTGGAATGAGGAACTAGCAAAAATGCAAAAGAATACGAGGAAGCTGGGTAGGAAGTCGTATGCGAAGAGGGCGAATCAGGACCATCCAATCCACGAGGAATATAGGAGGTTAAGAAATGCGCTTTCTGGGGAAATCAAGAGGGCCAAGGCAGAGCACTGGATAGAGTGGATAGAGAATGCAGAGGGCAACATGGTCTGGACGATAGGCTCGCTGGTGGAGGGCGAACCAGGATGCCCGGGCTGCTAACGGGGGATAGAGACCAGAACGGAAACGAGGTAGTGGAAGAGGACAACGAAGGGAAAGCTAACTTATTCAGAACAGCTTTCTACCCACCACCACCTAGCCAAAACCAAGTGCCACGCAACGCTCGATACCCTGCCCCTGCGTGGCAATTCCAGCTGCCAACGGAACGTCAAGTCAGTAACACAATACACAGGTTCAAAAACGGCAAGGCCACATGACCCGGGACAATACCAAACACCTTCCTCAAAGAAACCGACCATCTGATCACACCATACCTGACGCCCATCTTCTGTGCAACTTTCACCCTGCCAGTTTACCCGGATGACTACTCCAAGACCAAAACGCTGGTACTACGAAAACCCGGCAAACCGGATTACCAACAACTGAACGCCCACCGACCTATATCACTATCTCATGGGGAGGGGAGAACCCTCAATGGAGCCGTAGCAGACGACCTCATCAAGAATTTGGAGCTGCATGACCTTTTACCGGTAAACCAATTTGGAGCAAGACCGGGAAGGAACACTACAGACTCGATACACATACTCATACACACGGTGAAGGGCCTATGGAGGAAGGGGTACAAGGTTGCAATACTTTTCATGGATGTGAAAGGAGCTTTTCCGAGTGTGGACTTAAAGATGTTGGAACATGAGTTGCGTATGTTGGGGGTACCAAAGGAGACAACGGATTGGCTAGGACGAAGGTTCGCGGGACGGAAAATGACTCTGGCTTTCGACGACTACGAATCGGCGCCGTTCGACATCCATGGTGGAGAAGATCAAGGCGACCCTTTCTCATCGGTTGGTTACATCGCCTATGCCGCAGGTGCACTCAAGATCATCCAGGAAGAGGACAACACGGAAGGTTTTGGCTTCATGGACGACCTAGCAGCAGTCGTATGGGGAAAGAGTGAGATAGAAGTGCAGTGTAGACTGGAGCAGTTGATGATCAAGTCAGATGGGGTCATGCGCTGGGCAGATAAACACAACTGCAGCTTCGGAATCGACAAGTTCAACCTCGTATACGCGTCATACAGGAAACTCCAGATCAAACCACCAATACAGCTCCAGAATACCACCATCACCTCGGAAACCTATGCAAAGTTCCTGGGTGTTCTTGTCGACAGCGGTGTACAATGGAAAGAGCAATTTGCGAAAATGGTCAAGAAGGGACAGGGATGGGTTCATCAGTTCAGACGAATGGCGAACGTTACCAAGGGAGTAGCGGCACCGCACATCTGCAACTTGTATAAAACGAAGGCGGTGGAACGCATGTTATATGCAGCTGATATTGTTCTAACCCCACAGAGACAACCAAGAAACCAGTCTGACCCCATATCAAGCATGGGTGTCGTCAAGAAGCTCACCTCAGTACAACGACAAGCAGCAATCATCATAACTGGGGCATTACGCACTACACCGACAGAACTGCTCGACATTCATGCAGGACTTACACCAATGCACCTTGAAGTACAACACCATCGACACCAGGCGGTGGTAAGAATCTGCACTTTGCCTTTAACTCATCCTCTCGCAGGACTACTACATCAAGCGAGTGTACAGTCTCACGACGCCAGACTTACACACCGAACGCCGTTACACGATCTACTCAAAACGTACAACCTACGACCGGATAGGATGGAGAAGAAGAGTGTGGTAAGGTACCCAGCGAGCTGGGACCCGGGGGTTGATGTTAGGCTTTGGGAAACGGAGGTGGAGGCGACGGATCATTTTCTCTCTGACGATTCTCATATACAGGTCTACACGGATGGTTCAGGCTACCAGAATGGGGTTGGCGCCTCTGCAGTACTATTTAGAAACGGGAAGGAAATGGAGGCTATCAGGTATCGACTAGGCATGGACATGGAACACGAAGTTTATGAAGGCGAATGCATCGGCTTGATCCTCGCACTACATCTCCTCACTGCAGAACCAGATACGCGGTCAGTTTCCATATGGGTGGACAACACTGCAGCTCTACAGGCGATCACCAACCCCAAGCCTGGACCAGCACACTACATACTTGACTGGTTCCACCACGCGCTTGAAACCTACAAACGGCAGAATCCGGACGTACCCGTTTTCTTATCATGGATACCCAGTCACACGGGTATACTTGGTAACGAAAGAGC
Source organism: Tetrapyrgos nigripes (assembly GCA_013368315.1). NCBI lineage: Eukaryota > Fungi > Basidiomycota > Agaricomycetes > Agaricales > Campanellaceae > Tetrapyrgos > Tetrapyrgos nigripes. The sequence continues at coordinate 209,724 of JAACJM010000036.1, forward strand.
TGACGAGGAAGCCAAAAGAGCCGCAGCTGGTGACTCCAGCCCCAACGAAGACCTACCCACCGTCCTACACAAACCACTCCCAATCAGCCAGACGTCCGTCATCCGAACCTTCCGCACGGAGCTACAGTTGCGTCACGATGAAGCATGGGCCCAGTCACATCGTTACCAGCGGTTTAAGACCATCGACCCAGTGGAGGCAACAAAAGCAGCCTGAAACTACCAGAAGCTTATCCAAGGTTTACACCGAAAGCACACCAGCATGCTAGTGCAACTCCACACGGGCCACATTCAACTGAACCAACACCTCAACCGTTTCGGGCTGGTAGACTCCCCGACTTGCCCATGTTGTCACGACGCTGACGAAACCCCTTTCCACTTCCTCATGCAATGCGTATCGCACCGAGTCCCACGAAAACGTCTTCGCCAAAGTGTCGGCCCAGAGCTCTACGAGTTTGGGAAACTTTTATCAAACAGAAGCTGCCTTAAACCGCTCTTCCAATTCATCAATGACACAGGGTGGTTTTGTCACATCTTTAACACCTTCCTGGAAGTATGCCTCAATGACGACGAGTGAAGTGTCCACATGCCTACAACGATCCTGATTTGGACCAACATGACCGAACCCACTTTCCTTGCCTCTTGGGCGAAAAGAACACACTACGCACATTAACATCTCTATCTCACTTTGATTCCTCCTTTCAGACATTGTACCTTTTACTCCATTCAATCTCTTATCTCTTGTCTCTTGATATGCCTTTTGCTCGGAAGTATCACACATCTCACTTCTCCCACTGGCCGCGTCACCCCTCATGCCAGTATCTTTTCCCTTTTCTCTTTTCGCTTTTCTGTACCCTTCTTCCTTCTCTCTCTCTCTTTTTCCCGATACAATACAAAGCACACACTCAATACAAACAACAAAGAGAAAACAAACGAGACAATACCATACAAAGATTAGCAACATAGAATGTAGACCAAGCAGACAAGTACCATAGAACATCTTCTTCTTTCTCTTAATGCTCTGCTTCTCCTCCTCCTTTCTTCTCTTTATCTTTTGAACAGCTGCATGCGCCAACTCCTAACCGGGAACCAATGCCAACCACGAATCGGCAGAACCATTCGGTACGATCCTTTTCTTTTCTTTTCTCTTCTGTCTGCATTTCCTCACTATCTCTGCCATTTGTCTTTCCCCTCTTGATCACTCTTCTGTCTCTGTCAATCATCATCTCCCTTCTCTTCTTCCCCTCTCTCTCTCTCTCTCTTCTTTCCTCTTTATACTATATCTATTCCGCGCCTGGCGCACAAATTGTACCCATACAACTCACGATGCACATAACAACACAGCCTCGTTACTGCAATATACCGATTCCTCTATTTTCTTCTTGTAAACCCACTTTATAGTCTCACTCATATCTCTTTCCCACTTCTAACTACCATAGCACACCCATACTATTACTTACTTATGAAACACCTTACTACTATACCCTACAAACCCACACAGCACAATCTCGCTCACACCCATATTATCACACACGGCTCGGCAGACCCATGTTACTGGTAAACCACGCATAGCTACATGTCAGACTAGTCGCTACCATATGCCTTAGCACAATGGCGAATAAACTTGGAGGAAAAAAAAAAAAAAAAAAAAAAGACACAGCACTGATGATGTCATGCACTAAGGGTTGGCCTGGATCAGACAGGGATCGCGGTGTAGCAATAGCCACTAGAGGGACTAATGGGGGTGGTGATGAATGCTGGCGCCTCATTGGTTGAAGAGGTGGTAGATGAGGCCAGAAAGACTCAGGTTCGAGCTTGAGCTGCCTTTGCAAGGGGTACCCACTTTCTTATTGCCTGACATCACCTTCATTTTTGGTCATAAGGCCTCTCCTGCCATAAAGGGAAGGTGATTTGTAAGCAATAATTACATAAGATCTGCCCTTTCCTCAATCCATAGCCATCCATCCACAGTCTCTTATGGTTTTCACTGGTATCCACCCCATTAATAGTATTTATGTGATACATATCATGTATGCATGCAGTGTAACAAGTCACATGGTAACAATGGAATGGTCTGACTCTCCTCACATATTTGATTTCTCGGCTGACAGAATGAGCCTAGACACTGTTTTTGTCTCCATTTCACATTTTTAACAAGTGCTAGACTGAAAGGAAGGCTTTAACAGGCCATCCAGGTACTTATTACCTGGTATGTCATTTTGGGTCATAAGGACCCCTACACCCCCCCCCCTCCTCCCAAGGTGATACAGTAGCTGCGAAAATTGATGCTGCTACCAAATTTGGAAAGTGGCTGTGTTGACACGTCATCCCTCCTTCTCCTCATCGTACCCAGCCTCTACAGCACAATAGAACCTCGTAATACACCTAAGAAAGTTGTAGGCAGCTAGTAGCTACTATTCTCTACTGTAATATTAAAAAAGATCTGTGAGAAACTACAGGGTGCTGCCTAGGTTAGGAAAAAGGAATAATAGGGCTGTTCTCAGCACTCCTCCCTAATGAGCTTCCAAATAGGGAGTAAAAAGCTGTCTATAGACTGGAAGAGTCATTCCCTTCCACCCAAATAGAAAACCGGAGCTGTACAATGACTGAGGAAGGCTGGGTATCCACTTCTGGGCTGTATGATTCCTCAGAGAATGTGGATCAAGTTCTGAGATAGCCAATGAGTCTGGGAGCTCTAGAAAGGTGCCTTGAAGATCTATCAGTCAATTCCTAGTAACTAGACACCAGGTTTGAGAGCAAGAGCCATCAACAAGGTTGCTGATGAACAGGAAGAGCATTTTACTGTGTCTGCCCATTGCAGCGCTATTGTATCTGTTTTTATGTATCCTTTTCATTATTATAGTAGGTAATAGCAGTTACTAGCTGCCTACAACTTTCTTAGGTGTATTATGAGGCTCTACTGTACTATAGAGGCTGGGTACGATGAGGAGAAGGAGGGATGACACATCCACACAGCCACTTTCCAAATTTGGTAGCGGCATCAATTTTCGCAGCTACTGTATCAGGTAATAAGGTTCTGGGTAGCCCTTGTGCCTTCATGACTCAAAAGTGGTGTCTTCCAATTTTTGATGCCTGACATCACAAAAAAAGGTAATATCTTCTGAGTGCTGACAACCAGCAAAAGTAGACACAAGTATAAAATATAATATTGAGTCTTAATCTGCCATCCAGAATCTCATACTGCTCTGCGAGCCTTGTCAGAATATCACATTCCAGATGAATGTTGTTGCTTGAGTAGCACTATGTGGCTATAAGAGCAAAGAGAATTCTGGTCAGTGCAAGGTCAGGAATGTCTTCTCAACTCATAAGGCTCATAAGATTCTCAGCAACTCAGAAGGCCACTATGCTGGCTAGGTATCTTACAGTGGGTTCATCAGACAGATTATTGCAGAAATCATACATATTATTGCCCTACACAACTAAAGTAGCACTAATTCTACAAGAAAGCCACAGACTATGAGACCTTAAAGGTACATACAAAGTCCAGTCATTGTGAAAGGGAGACTTTAAGGAGACCATAACTAGAGTATGACGGGAATGGTTAAGGACAATGCATAGTTGCAGAAGTAGTTGTGACAAGTGGGGATGAAGTGGGTGAAGTAAGTTGAAAGTGAACACTGAGACAAGACTGGACAGGATCACTGGGATAGGCAAAATGGTTGGACAGCCCAGAGAGGAGACACAGATAGTTTAGAGACGGCACTATGCTTGAAGAGAATCTTGCCCCTTCATCAATGAATTATTGAGGGATGCTGCTTGACCACATGAAGTGAAACTGAGGGGAAAATGGCAAGGGGGCCCCAGCTTTGGAAGCTTGCACTCATAGTCTGTTGAAGGTGCTTGTCACACACTGTCAAGAACAGGTTCAGATAGGGACTGGATGCCTCTCAGGCCACCACACAGGAACCAAAGACGAAGCAATAAGGCAAATAGATGGTATAGATGAGTAAGCCAGTACTGGGCCAGAGTCTACATAGTACTGAGGACAATGCTGAGCAGTATGGATCAGAGGGACAGAAGTGGACAGACTGAGGAACTATCTACAAAGCCCTGGAGTATATATACAAAAGTGCGAAGGAGAACAAGATTAGATCAGCAGGTACTGATGGAAACAATCAAGGAATGATAATCAGGTATCTAAGTGATGTCAATATGTGTAACAGGTACAGATATGATCTGTCAATCAGAGAAATGATGCATCAAAGAAGATGGAAGCCATAGGTACAAGGAACATGATCTAGAGTCAAAGAAGCGAAGAATGATGGAAGGGAGAAGAATGATGAAAGGAGAACAAAGAACAGGGTCTAGAAGCGAAGGCATGAAGGGATTCATGACACACACCACCTAAGTCTGCTGGGCAGATGAGAAAGGGGAGGGAGTATAAGTTGACATGTCGCATATGTTGGATGACTTGACATTTGGTAGAGCAGAGTGGGTCAAAGACGAGCAGCAGAGAGAGGACCCAGGAAAGATGTTGCACTTGTGGCATGTAGTTGGGTGAGGAGGAGGAGGTGGAAGGTGGTGGTATGAGTGAAAGAGCAAGACGAGGACACACGTACCTCTTTTAGACTAAATTCAGAGTTTCAAAATAACTTCAACCAAACTCACATGCACGTGATTCCTCTTCAACGACTGAGTTCCCCATCATGTCAAGGACATAGGAAGCATAGGAAGCACTTGGTTTCCCTTTAGGTTACCTGCTGCTAGTATGTCTGTACTGTGTCTCCATATGATTAAAGGCACTACCTAGTTAAGTACTCTGTGACACCATTATCTCGCTGCATGGGTGATGTACTTTTAATCTCTGGCTGGCAATAGCCTATCTGAATGAAGATACTAGCAAAGCCTAGAAGAAATCCACTCTTTTTAATACCCTTAACCATCTTGAAAAAGAGAAGGACAAGAACCATATGAACCTTATGTGGGCTTACAGGTACAATACAATCATAACAGGAGTTCCAAGGCACTCGAAATACTTCTGGTGGGATTGTATGCCCATGCAATGATACAAAAATAATAACCAAGGGCTTACAAGGAACTCAGAATTATAGCCAGTGACTTACGTTGACTTACTGTAAGGGCGACTCCTGACACGTGAGGCAATCACTCAACAACTGCAGGAGGGGATCCAAAGATATATAAATCAGAACTAGAAGATACAAGGCTGACATACTATGCACCTGCAGGAGGGGATCCAAAGAGAAAAACTCAAGGATACTCGCCTGCAGGGAAGGGGTATATATACTTGTATGAAGGCCTGGGAAAAGATCTACAAAACTGTACAGTTGAAACGAAGTAATGGAAAGGTGGAATGATGGGAGATCAAATGATGAACGATGAATGATGGATAATGAAACAGTGAAACAGGGATAAACAAGTTGATGAAGTCCAGATAAAACAAGAACAAACAAGTCCTAAAGGAGAAGGGAAGGAAAAAGGAAACTGTCCCCTTATATCACCCCCCTACTAGATCTGCGGCGACCTTGACGCAGCACACCAGTTCCTGGAATGATCAGCTTGCAACACTTGCACCATTTTAACAGCATCAGGATGCCTTGCATAGAAGTCTGCCACTGCCTTTGGAGCATGTACCAAATCCTCTGCATGCTCCCATGAGTCCTCTTGTGGTCCATAGCCTTTCCATCGGACAAGGTATTGCAACTTTTTCCAACGTCCATAATGATGACTATCCAAAATCTCTTCAACCTCAAACTCTTCTTCGCCATCAATGATTTCAGGGTCAGGAGGTGGGTCAGGTCTACGACCAGGGATAGGATTGTCAGTGTAGCAGTCAAGTTTGATGACAGGGAAGACTGGATGGAGGCATTTCATGGATGGGGGAAGTTTCAGTTTGTAGGCACCCTTGCCGACTTCTTGAAGAACGGTGTAAGGCCCAAGCCAACAGTGCCTGAGTTTCTTTGATGGATGGGTTGTGTTGATGTCAGAGCCATCCAACCAGACCTTGTCACCAGGCTTAAAGACAGGGGCAGGGGTATGGCGACAGTTATAGTATTGGGCATACTCTGACTTAGCCTTTGTGAGTGCTGCCTGTGCCTCTGTCCAGCCTGACTTGAGCCGATCAACAAAGTCATTGATGTTCTCCATTTCTGACCGCCGTGTGTGAGGCTCAAAACCCATACGAGGGTTTCGACCAGTGTCAATCATGAAAGGAATTTGCTGAGTCGATGCATGGACCTTATTGTTGTAGGAGAACTCAGCAGTGGGCAGTAGCTCATCCCAGTCGTCCTGGTGTTGACTCACCCACTGATGCAGGTAACCTTCTAGCTCTTGATTGCTGTAGAAAGTTCCTGTTTGACACCAGCCATCCTACAGAGTTCCTTCATGAAGTCCACGACAAACTGTGGGCCACAGTTGGAGCGTGCTGATCTGGGCATTCCATGGTGCTTCCATACTTCCCTGAAGTAGATACATGCAGCTCCTTCAGCAGTAACCGTTGTATGAGTCTGAAGGAAGTGACCTCTCTTGCCCAACATGTCTACAACCACCATGACTGCGTTGTACCCATGAGCTTCTGGTAGTTCGACAATGAAGTCAACTGACACTGACTGCCATGGCTCAGTGGGAGTCTCAGAAGGGACGAGCTCTCCAATGGGGAGGTGACAACGAGTCTTGGTCCGCATACATAGATCACAAGTCTTGGTATACAGCCCAATGTACTGAGACATCTGGGGCCACCAGTAGTTCCGTGAGATGAGTTCTAGGGTTTTGAACTGTCCAGGGTGACCAGCGACCTTGGTGTCATGGTGTTGGGAGACTATGTGATGGTGGAGGTCATGGGAAGGAGGAACATCAATCTTGCCCCAGAAATACAGCAGCCCTTCACATTCATCCCATTCTGCACTGTGAATAGAGTGAGTGTGGGACTTGCGCAAGGCTTGCACAGCACGCATGACTTGTTCCTCTAGCTCGTTTTCACGAACAGGGAAGTGGACGTCTCTCATGATCTCGACTTCTTCACCAGTCAAATCAATTGCAGTAGTGACAGCAGTGATTGAGAACATCTCTGGCTTGAGTAGCACAATGTCTGAATTGTCATCGGCACCAGTACCATGATCAGGTCAGCGGGACAATGCATTGGGCTTGCCCATAGTGTGGCCAGGGCGATGGTGTAACTGGAAGTCAAAACGAGAGAGATACAGGGACCAATGGGCTTGACGTCGATTGAGCTTTTTTGCAGTTTGGAAGTACTCCAAGTTTTTATGGTCTGTCCAGATTTCCACAGGAAAACGTCCTCCTTCCTCGAGGGCTCAGATGATGGCTAGCATTTCCTTATTGTGGATCTCATAGTTGCGTTCAACAGTGTTAAGACTCTTGGAGTAGAAGGCAATGGGGTGCCACTTGTCATCATCCGGAGACTGCTGGGATAAAACTGCTCCCGTAGCGTAGTCAGAGCTATCTGACTCCAAGCGATATGGTCAAGAGTTGTCAGGCATGGTGGGGACGGAGAGGAGGTGATTAGGGACTTCATGATGTCGAAGGTGTCCTGAGCATCCTTAGACCAATCAAACTTGATGTCTTTTCGGGTCAGTTCGAACAGCAGTCGTGCATGATGAGAGAAGTCCTGGATAAACTGATGGTAGAAGTTGGTGAATCCAAGGAAGGAGGAGACCTCTCTCTTGCTTTCGGGTACAGGCCACTCTGCAACGCCAGACACCTTGACAGGGTCCATTTTGACATGATTATGGGAGATGATGACACCAAGGTACTCAATGCAAGTCTTCTCAAACTCACATTTGTCTGCTCTAAGGTACAGCTTGTGTTGCCGCAACTGGTCTAGGACTAGGTGAGTCACACAATGATGCTCCTCAACAGTCTTGGTGTAAATCAAGATGTCGTTGAGATAGACAGATACAACACCCTCCATGATGAGATCATGGAGAATGTCATTCATTATCGTCTGGAAGGTCGCAGGGCTGTTGGTGAGACCAAAGAACATGACAAGGGGTTTGAAGAGACCACGGTTGGTGCAAAAAGCTGCCTTCCATTTGTCGCCTTCATGAATCCAGATGTTGTTGAAACCCCAGTGTACATCCAATTTAGTGAAGTATCGTGCACCTTTGAGGTTATTAACAAGTTTGTTAATCAAGGGCAATGGATAACGGTTCTTAATTGTCATCTCATTTAGCACGTGATAGTCTTGGACGAGTCAAAGGTTTCCATCCTTCTTCTTTACAAAGAAGACTGGGGACGCCATAGGGGATTTGGAGGGACGAATGCGACCGGTAGGCAGATTCTCTGTGAGGAACTCATCAAGGGCCTTTTGTTCATTAGGAGCGAGTGGATAGACCTTGCAATTGGCAGGTTTAGAGTCAGGGACTAACTCTACTGCATGGTCCCATGGTTTGTGGTCTGGCAGCACATTGAAAGAGTCCTTGGAGAAGACATCTACATACTCATAGAAGTGATCAGGGAGGCCGTCATGAGGGTTCCTCGAAGCCTTGGCATGTGCTTTTGCTAGATGTTGAGAAGTGGTGCTTGTCACCCTGATGAACTCTGACTCCGGAGGAACTGAGGTAACAAATATGCGGTCACCTTCCTCAATAGAAACATTGTCAGGGAAGTCATCACAGCCAAATGTCCTGAGGTTGTTCATCTCATCTTCACCAGGGTCCAATTCAATAACGTGGGGAGAGTTCCAGAGCTTGGCATTGACAACGGGCAGCAGATAGAGATAGTTGATGTTCCTGTTGTACTTCTTCATGACAGGTAGAGCACTGCCTGGGGCACTGGCTGAGCTTGATGTTGCCATTGTCCCAATCCACCTCAGGGTTATGGGCTCATAACCATCCATAGCCAAGAATGACATCCTGGCTGCCAAGCTGAGTGACTGTGAGCTGGATGTGTTCAGAGTGATCTTTGAAATGCAGGATAGTGTCCAAGATCTCGGTTATGGCTCCAGCCTCGTTAGGAGTGCCGTCGACATTGAAGATGGGGATAGGCTTCTGGAGTTTCCAGGTAGGAATAGAGTTCTTGGTGACAAACTCAGTGTTGGCATAACCCATACTAGTGGCTCCACTGTCGATGAGCGCACTGCCAGAGATCAGAGAGGCATTAGATGTGGACTCTAGCTCTATTGGGACTGTCAGGCAGCAGCTTCTGTCGGAGGAGATTACTAATTTGTGAGGTAGACGGCGTTCCCAACGTTTTAGATGGTGCCAAGGAACTGGACGATGAATGGAAGGAATGGAAGGGGAGACATGACTGAGGCAATTACTTCACACATGGACTCAGGGGCAGAGATACAATTGTTATCATTGGTAGAGTCTGTAGATAAACATGCAAAGTAATTATTTTTTGACCATGAGGGCGTGTCCATCACTCCTGGTCCTTGGCAAAATCCTCCTGAACGGGCTCATTCACTGGGGTGGCTTGGAAATCCTGGAAAGCTGCATATGCTTCTGAAATCTCCTGCCAGTCATCAACAGACATATCCACAATGTGAACATGTTCACATTGGCGGTCTGGACATGTTGCAGAGAAGTGACCAGTTTTGCCACATGTGTAGCAGGTGTGGTGAGCTAGGAACCTCTGCCTTGAAGCGTTGACTTCCATGGGAATGCCTTGGGGAAGGGGAGCTTGGGCAGGGGCTGGCGCACGAGGGGCAGGAATGGGGGCAGCAGCAGGGGTAGGGAACTGGATTGGGAAAAGGGAACGACCCTGAGGTTGAGCACAAGAGGGGAAAGTAGGCTTGGGTGGACCAGGGTGCACACTTCTTTGAGCACCACAGAAGATCGCATCTTCCCGTTCATGTTTATCAAACCTCTTGGCCAGGGAATACCAAGCCATGATGTCCCATTCCTGTGGACGAGTCTCTGCCTCTGCAACCTTCTTCTCTAAAGCAGGCCGCAGTCCACATCAGAATTTGAGGACCACTGTCTGACCAACATGTTTTGTGTCCTCAAGTCAGGCCTTGATGGTAGGTGCAGTAGGGTTCATGGAGTAGAGGACGGGTTCAATGTTAAGGCCAGCCATGGTGATGAGAGCATGGAAGTTGTCGACGTATTTCTCAACAGAAGCTGTGCCCTGGAAGTAGGAGACACCCTCTAGGGTGAGACTAGCCTGAGTGTGTTCATCTTCTGGCATGAACTCCTTGATGAACTCAGCTTCAAATTCTCGCCAGGTATCAAAGCAGGAGGAGCCATAGAGGTGTCCATAGTTGATGAGGCTTTGGCAGTAGGTGGCAGCATGACCTGTCTGGAAGTAGGACAGCACCCACATAATCTTGGCGATATCGTCTTTGAAATGAACAGTGCTAGCATAAATGATCGCACTGGTCCACCAGACTTGGCTGTTAGCATGTTGACCATCAAAGATGCCAGGTGGGGACGCCTTAGCATGTGAAGCTCCAGAAGAATGATGAGAGGGAGGAGTAGAAGATGAAGCAGAGGATGGAGGTCGAGTGGGGTGTTGTGATGGGGGTTGAGGAGGTGGAGGTGGAGGGGGATTTCGGCCTTGGAGGGTGGCGAGGATCTCAGTGAGTTGCTTGCTCTGACTCTGAGAAGCCTGCTCTAGATGGGCCAGACGAGCGTCAAAAGCTTCAGACATTGTAGGGGACCCAGGTAATGAGGCAGAAGAAACAGAGGGTGGGGAGAACTGAGGAGTGGAGGAGGAGTCTTGGGGAACTGTGGGAGGAGGAGCAAGAGCAGTGTGAGTGCTATCAGAGTCACTCTCACTGGTATCTGGAGCTCAGAAGGAAATGGTTGCCAAAGACGAGTAGTCCACTTGATGAGGAGTTTCTCTACTGTAAGGGCGACTCCTGACATGTGAGGCAATCACTCAACAACTGCAGGAGGGGATCCAAAGATATATAAATCAGAACTAGAAGATACAAGGCTGACATACTATGCACCTGCAGGAGGGGATCCAAAGAGAAAAACTCAAGGATACTCGCCTACAGGGAAGGGGTATATATACTCGTATGAAGGCCTGGGAAAAGATCTACAAAACTGTACAGTTGAAATGAAGTAATGGAAAGGTGGAATGATGGGAGACCAAATGATGAACGATGAATGATGGATGATGAAACAGTGAAACAGGGATAAACAAGTCAATGAAGTCCAGATAAAACAAGAACAAACAAGTCCTAAAGGAGAAGGGAAGGAAAAAGGAAACTGTCCCCTTACACTTACATGTTGCCTTAGATTTTCACTTCACTTGCATGAACATCCAAGTTAGTCGGAATCATATCCATAATATTGTATGTACTCATGAGTGCTTCATTTTTATAATGTGCTCTGTACAAATTTATATGTGCTTACATGTTTTTTGCATTTTTGTGATGGACGACCTGTGATTATAGTACATAAGTACAACCAACATGAGTCTCAGAATGAAATAAGAATGACATACAACTTCACAATCTGTGGCAACTTGTTGCCACATAATTGGAGGACCCTTTTCACCATTCATAATGTGGGGGTAGAGAATGGCTGCGTCATCTGATTTTTCACCCTTGAGGTACACATGATACACCCCTGCAGCCCAGTCTGACCTGAATTCCTTGGTGGGATGGGTTTGACGGGTAGTAGGTGTGAAATCAGCTGCCTGTTGTCATATCTTGAGTGCTAATTTTGTGTCAGGATCATATATTGATATAACTAAGAGCTCAAGACAAAGCTTGGCATTGGGTGGCAAATTGGGTAATGGTTATGATGTTGGTGATGATAGTTGTCAGAGTCCTGCATGTGAATCATTGTAAAAGACTGGATTGGATAAGCTGAAAAAGGAACCACAAATGGCAGCAAGTAATCCACAACTCACTGTCTTGTGAAGGAGGGTCAAGAGAAGAGGCAAGGAAAAGATGAAGGACCCCTATCAATGGGGCCTATGTGTCTTCAGGGAGGCTGCATCACCTGACCATGAATTGGCCAGGTGAGAAATAGGGTTGTGGGAAAAAGTCCCCTCAAGTTTTTCTCCAGTTCAGAACAGGCACATTCTCTGAGGGGGGTGCTCAGAACTGTTGAAAACATGATTTTTGGCTGATTTTCTGGCCCAATCCACCCCTGGCAGTGCTGCTGCACCACATTTGTTGAGGTAGCCCAAAACACCTTCTAAGTCTTCCAGGCAGGTTATAGGTGCACTATTGACTGGTTTAAGTCGGTGTAGACCACCATACTTTTTCTCCACGAAGGCTACATGTGATTTCACCACAGGTGTGACAATTCACAAACTACCCCTCTGGAGGCGCCCTGATCAGAACTATCATGTGATGGGTTAGTAACTGGCTAATCATTGATGCCTTTGCTTAATCTTGATAATAGGTGTCTTTTGTGTAAGTGTAGTACAAACACAAACTTAAAGACCTTTATACAAATAGTAAGGTGCAAGTGTTCCAAGTAGTCAGAATACTACAAGGACTTTTGGGGGTTTTGGTAGAGGTTTTGCACGAAGACACACAAGGTAAACACACACACACAGACTATAACAAGTCCACAAAGATATAACCAACAGTTTCAATTCACAATTTGTAGGCCCAAATGCCTTATAACCAGTTTCACAAGTCTGAGGACACACACAAAAAGGTAACACACAAAAACAAACAAATTTGATTCAACACTATTGATCCACACACTATGTTTATACTTGATGTGAGTGAAGTAAATTTGGTAGAAGTGTAGTCCGTGTTTCGCAGTCTCTACAGCTAGCACTAGTGAGATGACCGATACTCTACAGTACGTGGCTTGAGTAACTACGAGAAATACCTAGTCCTTTTATACTACTCACAGCTACTACTATACAGTTCTACATTTCTTTTTAATGTCTGCTAAAAGGTACATAAGAAAAACAGAAATATTAGTCTAATCGCCAGTCCATGCTTGTCCATACTACTAGATTAAGTAGGTACTTTCTAATTAGGGTATCTAGGAAATGTAGAATATTATCTAAAACTAATAGGGCTTTCTATGTTCCCTTTGCTTCATCCTCTTGACTAAGAGTACCTTCCTGGAACTGGCGGCCGTAGTCATTCTGACGCACATAGCTCCACCATCCATGCTGGGCTCCACTCATATGACTCACATTCCTTTACTGCCAATCAGTCGTTATAGGTTTGTGTAGTCCTTGCTTATTCCTCCCATTATGTTTTTCTGGTGCTACTATAGACTTGGTGTTTATAGACTTCGTTTCTAGTATACTGCCAGTTAGTTCTTATAGATGAGTCCTGCTCTCTATAAGGTCCTACATATCTTTTGTAGTCACACTTGTACCAATGAGAACACCTCAGTCATCAGGCACACATCTTGCCAATCTTACTGCTGCATTCGGAAATATCTTTACCCTTTTTGGGCTCTCTCGTTATGACTCATTCCTTAGATCACCTACTGGCAGTAATGAACTATGGGCTTTATTCCTTCACTGCTAGTCCATCCCTTTAGTACCATGTGAAAGCTGAGTTTTCTAGGAACTTGTACATATATACTTTGTCCTACTTTTGTATCCTTACTGCCTTTCAAAAGACTATCCCTTCTGTTTTGTTTACAAGCAAGGTATCGCTTGTTATACCGCTAGTTTGGACATAGTTGGTTACTAGGGCTTCCTCCGATTTCTCCGATTATGGTGCCATTCTAAACCAGTGATTGTTTAGTGCTAGAGTCTGGGTCGTATAGCCTACGTGTTCCTTGCCTGTGAATAGGGGCTTCACTTTTCCTTGAGTTGCACTGGTGGTACTAAGTGCATTATAGTAGGAATGGTTACAAAGTCCTTATAGAACTTTGTATAGTATATGGGTGGATCTGCTACTATAACTGAAGCACCATACACATCAACCATAGTACTTAGAATAAGCATATCCTATTCATAAGTACTTAGTTTTATTGTACTGGCGCATACACTTATTCCACTAGCGCTTTAACTAGCAGTTTGGGACTCACTCTAGTCCTTTATATACCAATTGAAGTGGTGAATCAGCTTTCTAACTGCCAATTAGCGTTTCTATATGCGGATTTTGTACAGCGTATCATCGAGCAGAGAGATAAAAGAAGAATAAAAGTTCTAGCCAAACATGGTGACCCCAAAATGGGGCCACCTGAAAACAAATATGAATTTGGAGAAATGATGTTGAAGGGCTTACAGAGATACTGTAGATAACTACTAAGAAACTGCCTGAGCAGGGATACATTAAAAACCTCAGGGCATCAAAAACCACATGGGAAAAAAAATCAGCCTCAGAGGAAAAGTTGCCACTGCTAGGGGTAATACAGGGATGGATGCAGGAGGGTCAGAAAAATGAGTTCCAAAGGAAATTGGAATGAGTGAAGAAATGTACACTAATAAGTACTATATGTATAATACCTGTATGAAAAAGGAGCAGAGAGGATAAACAGGAGGGTTGAGTCAGGGAGAGTTGTGGAGAGGATCAAGTTCTCACTGGGATTGCCAGATCACTGAAACTTGACCAGGAGACCTGACCTCCCTGACTATGTCAGATCATTGGTGTACAGGTAGTGCAGGTAGGGCTCGAGGTTTCTCTCTGGCGAACTATTAGACTTGTATAAATCATAAATCTAAACATATTGAAAAACTTTTTGGGAAACAACTCAGAGTTTTTCCCACAACCCTAGCAAGAAAACTCTCTCTAACCACCATTTCTCTCCACAAAACCACCATTATCCAGACTCTCTCCACAACCACCATTCTCTCTACAAACCACCATTCTCCCTGCCCTTCTTCCCTGCCCTCCTCTGAGTCCTCCCTCTGCCGCCTCTCTGTATCACTCCACGAACACCTTCTCGTACTTTTTTCCTTCAGAAACTTGAAGCGCAACTTGGGTCAAAAGGGTTGAAGCCCCTGTACCATCCCCTGTATCCCCTGAATCATGAAGTGTCTCAGCACCACAAAATGTCTTGGAGTATGTATATAGGTTGGGCACACCGAGACAAGAGGTACCCTCACCATGCATTCAACTTCCATGATCCCAAATGCTTGGCCAAAATATCTGCCTGGATGGGCAGGAACCCTCATCCAAGCTCATAACAGGTTAAACAATAGTCATGCATTTCCACATGCCTGTCCTGGAGAGTACATCCACTCAACTGCTCTTATAATTGTTCTAGACTGATAGAATTGGTGAATTGTATGCACAACAGAATGGAGGAAGCTGTTGTGAAATGGAACACTGCTTGGGGCCCATACAGATTCATCAGAAGTCTTATACTCTAAGGAATTTTATACCAATAGGAACAAGCTTATATGGTGAAGTTCAAGTTTTTACTGATGCAGTTTCATCGACTGATCAAGAGCTGACTCCATTGACCTCTTAGCTTGATATAATCACAGGGGGCAAAGTCACAAATGATTGTGTCCATCTTCTGCATATTTGGGGGCCTCAGCCTGGTGTTACTGTGTCAAAGGAAAGGGTTCAAGATCCTTGTGACTGTTACAACAAGTTGTTGTGCGATGGGCATATACAAGAGGTCACAACATACCATCAACCTGTGGAAAATATTGCCTGATGCCTCCAGATTGGATGGCTCTGGTTACCTGTAAGTCTGCTTTTATATTTTGGATGCTGCTCAAAGAGCCTAACCAGTAGCTTTCACAGTGAATGGAAGACAGAAGTTGAATCTAGAGACATTTATCCTCCAAGGCAAGCACAGGTAGGTTCATTTACACAAATCCAGATGTTGAGTGGTCTGACATTAGCTTTTACAGCTGGCTATTAACCATCATCCAGGAATCCAAAGGGCTTGAGCTCTGAATATGACCACTACCATTTCATTATGTGCTGCTGCCAATACTACAGCTACATCCTCATCCACATCTGCAGCTGCATTGTGTATGGTTGCCATTTCCACTTCCTAGCTTCAATTTACTTCCCTGGTTTCTTCATTTCCTGTATCTGTATGTTGGCTACTTTGGTTTGCTGTCACTTTTAGATGCTTGTGTTCATTCACATATAGTACTTGCAGTTCACTTCAACTTGACTTTTGCTTGATCATAGTCTATATACACTGTACTAACCTATGTGTAATCAAGTTTTGGAATAACATGCCTAAGAGTCAGACGTATCACTGTGCTCTGTAAGCAATCTTCAGCTTTCATCCCAACCAGTATACATCTCGGCCCTTCAATGACATGATTGTTATTGAGACCACTCAATGTCAACCACCATGTCCTCCACTGAAGTACCCTTCAAAATCTTGGTCTCTGACAATCAACTCGACTTGTTATGCAAGAAACTAGACCTTGTTAGAACTCAAAAACACTGAGTGGAGGTATGGAGCCCTCTCTCAGATATCAAGCATCTAGTAGTGAGATGGAAAGACAGGTATGATTGGAGAGCTGAAGAAGCCAAGTTGAACAAGGAGCTACTGCAGTTTACAAGGGATATCAAGGTTATGGGAAATGGAATGTGGAATATCCATTATGTGCACAAGAAGAGGTGGAGAATGTGATTCTGCTGCTTTTTGTTCATGGACATGGGTACAAATTAAATCCTGTGTCATGACAGTATTATTTTCAAGGCATTTTCGTTCATTTTCTGTTTCTTTTCTTTATCAGTCACTGCCTTTTGATCATCATTTTGTTCATCCTTTGCCCTATCTTTTGTTCATCTTTCCTTGATCATCTATGCACAGCTATCATCCCCTGTTTCATCATTTGTTCATCTTTTTATGATACATCTCTTACAGGGACACTACGCACAGCTTGTTCCTCTTTTGTTCATCTTTTCATGATATATCTCTTACAGTGACAATAGGCTGTACTTTGATTGTTCTGGACAGTTCTCTGATTCCTTTCTTTGCTTTGGGCAGTTTTTATCTTTCTTTCTGTTCTGTGTATATAAGCTTAGAGTAGTAGCTCCCTAGTCTCCATCTTGACCTCTTCGTCTTGGGACTAGGTGAGCATCTCATGTATTCCTTGTCTTCATTCAATATTAACTTCATCTTGGGACTAGTCTCTCATCGTTATCTGTCTACTGTTGTTCTGTCTACGCCTACTGCTTAGAGCCAAGTGTGTGCTCTTTACCACATCCTGCTCATTTGATATGCCCTTTGTGCTCATGCTGAAGTGATCTTGTTACTTGAAACAGACAGGGCCTGGCTGTCAAGAACATTGTCACTTAGCAATTAACCACCCAAGTCACACAATGAACAAGATAGATTGACACGATATAAGAGACGAGAGAAGGAAAAGAGATGTAGAGAAATGGTAGAGGCGAGAGACGTATGAGTAGCTGACTATGCTCAACACTGCACTGTACTGAGAGCTGAGTGGAGACGAAGTGAACAGACTAAAGAACTAACTACAAGCCCGTTGGTATATATGTGAAAGAAGTGAATAGAGAGTAAGTGAATAAGTGAGAATGTCCATGGAGATAGGAATCGGAGCTAGGAATTGGAGGAGATAAATGATGTACATGTCAGATCAAGAGATGGTAACCGTAGACAAGGAAAACAATGATGAGAGTATGAAAGAAATGAATAGTAGTCCATGGAGTTAAGAAATAAATAGGGAAGAGCGGTGATTCGTGACACTGGCAGTTTCATTGAAGCAAGATTCTTCCTTTGCTAGTTCAGGTGTCTCTGAATGGCAAATTTCTGAGCATTCACATTGTTGCATTTAGTCTACCCAGCTATGGTTTCTTGGAGGCTCCCATCCCCTCTCCAAGTCCCCTTCCACACTATCTCCTGCCACTCACACATCACTCACAAAGATTCATCTTCTGCCCAGCCACCAACAAAACTAAGTATCAAGTGGATTTCCGACTGTCTAATTGTCACAGTCTCACTTAATCAAGTTGAGTTAAGGTTTAGCCAAATGTGGCGACCCCAAAGGCTGGGGCCGCCCAAAGAAAAAATGAATATAATGATGGTGAAGCGCTAAAGGAGGTAAAGGAAAAAAATGGGATGGGATGGGAGGGACATAAGAGTAATTTGAGAAGAGAAGAATAAGAAAACAAAAAAAAAAATAATCATGACAGAAGAATTAATGATGAAGGGAAGCTATGTTGCTCGACTGCCTGAGCAGGGTCTGTCATGCTGTCAAAGCGGGGACATAATCTGACCTGGTATACACGGTGCAAATCTGAGCTCAAGCCACCCCAAAAAAAGAATAATAACACCAGAAGATTGTGTAAAATGAAAAACCAAAAGAAAGAAGACAGGCAGGGTAACACTAGTCATTCACGAGCAGATCTGGAGTGATAAAGAGCCTGAAGAAGGATGGAGTGTTTACAGATGTAGATCTGGAAAGTGTCGGATTTCCAATGCCCAGTTGCCTGAATTGCATTGGGAGGGTAGCTGTCCTCAGCCATCTTTGTTGCTCCTCCTGCTCACATAGACTGTCCACCAAACTTTTTCTCTGGGAAGAAAGCTCGAAACCTTTCCATGAACCATGTACAATCTGGCACTTTTCCGTTGCTGCGAATCCAGAGTTCAGGACGAAGTGGGAAGTGCCTGTCACAAGAGGTGAGGTAGGACATGAAATAGGGGTGTGGATTTGTTGATTCTGAGACCATTCGTACAATGATGAGGTTTCCCTCAAAGAAACGGTCGCTCTTGTGACCTGGCAGGAAGAAGGAAGAAAAGTCAGGATGGGAAAGGTCAACAGTGTTCTGCGTAGTTGTCTTTCTTCGATTGATGAGCTGATGATTCGCAGGGTCAGTGAGCTCAGCCAGACAAAGCAGTGTGTGAATACTGGTTAGAAGTTGGGATGCGAAGAGGAGGTCGTTATGAGGAGAGGTCATGCTTATTTGGGATAGAACATGATGAATGATGTCATCGTGAGATAATGGATATTTGTGTTGAGGGCCTGACCCATGCCTGTGCAAACACCCAGCCATAGTTTTTCAGACCATGGGAGAGTCCCGGACCTTTCAGACATTGGGAAAATCGGCTTCAAGTTCATTACAGATGCCTGAAAGGTACGAATTGATGGAATTGGGTCAGATATGTGCTGACATATAAACTGAGAAGAAGCTGAGAGTGTCTGTAGTGGGCTCAACAGGGAAGGAGTGGATTTTACAGAAATTGATGTATGAGTTCAGAGCAGAAGAATATGTGTTGGAAGAAGAAGGATCAATAGATAGACCCAGGGCAATAGATCGTTCGTGTGTAAGCTTCTTGAGGGTCCATGGTGTTTGTTTGGGTTGTCTCAAGTTAGGAGTCAAAGAGAACATGTTGGGCAAAAATTTGATTTAGTGAAACAGGTTTTTATATGGCAAGAGGAGATGAGAACGTATGTATAAATTCATTTCCATAAGTTTTACAAGCCTAAAACAAAGGGACCAAAGCAAAAAAACTGTACAAAAAAACAGGGGAGAGATGAATGAACTCAAGATCAACATTATTTACAAGCAGGGGTAGTGTTAGGGGTAGAGGCAGTGGTTGGCTTAGGGGGCAGAGCATTAGGAGATTTGTATCTAGCCTGCATCACAGGGCACTTGGAGCTGTGATGACCAGGGGTTTCACACACATTGCAAATGTGAAGCTGAGGACAAGTACCAGCTGGAAGCATACAATGTTCCATGTTCCAGTTGTTACATGGAACGTGGAGGAAGTAGAGAATGAAGGAGTGGTAACTTGCTCCTCAACGCAAGCTCCAGTGGAGTCGATGATAGCCATCTTCAGGTCCAGGAAACTTGTGAAGTCGGTGAGAAGTAGGTCTCATTGACCACTGACACAGGTTCTGACATCCCGATCAAAGTTTATGACATGTGGGTGTAGAGTCTGTTGTATGGCCGCAAACATGTGTCAGATGTATTGACCATACTGTCAAGGTTGTCGATACACTCAATAACCACCCAAGTCACACAATACGAGAAAGCCGGTTACAAGAGAATAGATTGGTTGAGAGAGGTAAAGAGATAGAGAAATAGGGAAAGTAAGCTGACTAGGCTCTACACTGCATAGTAAAAGTACGGAGTGGAGACGAAGTGAACGAACTAAGGAATAGGTTACAAGGATCACAGGTATATAAGTAAAATATGAACAGATGGGAAAGAATCAGTAATAATAGACAGTATCATGTGGAAACGTCAAGGGCGAGAAGGTAATAGGCTAAATATGGATAGATGAAGGTACTGGATCATAAGGAATGATTGACAGTGAGAATGTCCGTGGAGATAGAAAGCGGAGGAGATAAGTATGTGAGTCATAGATCTAGAGAGATGGTAACTATAGACGATGATGAGAAATGGTTGATGTTTATGGGGTTAAAGTGGGAAGTAGTAGTAAAGGGAAAAGAATAGAAAGGAAATGAATAGGCGGGGAACGATTCATGACACATACGTGGTGAGCTCTGCAAATCTGTGAGGGAAAATGACGAGGTAGGCAGAGACTGTATGGTCCCATGCAACACCCCAATCATTGCTTGAAGTAATGGCTTTTGCAGGGGAATAATCACCAATGATGAGAGAAAGGTTGTCGTTTATGGATTCCACATGATCTGATGTATAGTTGATTGAATGGACAGATGCAAAGATGACGTCAAGAGCACCGCCTTGAGTTCTGAACAAGGGAAATTGGGACATTGAGGAGAACAGAGGATGGATCGAAGTGTGGCTTTGACGTCTTGTAGATTAAGAGTGAGAATATCGAGGGTACGCTGTAATGATGGGGATAAACTGGTGGATTGGGGATCTTCATTCCAGGGGAACCTGGAGTCATCAATAGCAACCCTTTTTCATGGCGGATTATCCCTGTTCTCATCACTGTCATCAGGAGCAACATGTACATGTTTTTCCTGAGCTCGCAAGGTCTGCTTCACGCTCTTGTCTGCTGCAGACGCCATCTGTTTGTCATGGTCTTCAATCATAGCGTTGTAACTGTTGAAAGTATTGATATATGTAGAGTTACTGAGGGCGAATTTCTTGTGGAAGTCATCTAGAGTTATAAGAATTCTTTTCAAGGTGACTGGCTTTGATATATTACCCTTCTGGTATTCCTCTACTGCTTGCAAGCATTTGTTAATGAATGCTCAATTATCAGCTTCGGTTGGAGTGACTGCTGATGGGGGGGCTATGATTGTTGGAGCAGCGGTGTCAGTGTTGACAGTGGGAGCAGTGGAAGGTGTGGCTGTCATAGGAGGGACAGAGGGAGTAGTGGATTCAGGCATATTGTGAATGAAGAGATTCAGAGAGAATGGAGTTGTTGATGAGATATCAGTGAAAAAATGCTGGACGAGTTCAAGTAGAACAAGTAAAGTATGTAGATCTAAGTATGGAATATAAATAGTACTACAAGATAGGGTTAAGACAATGGTGAGCCGGGAGAGCATGCAAAGAGGAGTGTTTTGGTAAGATCAGACTCTCGCTGGTATTGCCAGTTCATCAGGTCTGACTGAATAGCCTGACCTCCCTGAGTCAAATCAGATCATCAGTGTGTGAGCTAGAGAGCAATGAGAGTAAGACTTGATGGCTCAACCACACAATTAGACACATGTAAATTCAAAATTTAAACACGATTTGTCAAGATTACAAGGACATACAAAGTGTGAGTCACCCCAACAAAGTCCGCCCAGCCACCAACAAAACTAAGTATCAAGTGGATTTCCAACTGTTTTGTCGAGATTACAAGGACATACAAAGCATGAGTGTCCCCTTTCCCATATGGATAGCCCTAATGCAAAACCTCCTTGAAGCGAAGACTACCTGCTTCTTGTCTACTTCTGTCACTACAGGGCAAGCTTGAGGAGATGATGATGAGATGAGGAAATGCTGAAGGATGCAGAGGTCCATGCAGCATATGGTGCATCCCAGACACCATCATGGTCACATCTCATAACTTCAGGCATGCTGGCTGCACATCTGATGTCTCTGATATGGTATGTACAATTTACTGTGTCACCCTGTTGTGCCACTATGCCATTATGGCGTGTTGATGTGTCGTAGCAAAAAGCAATGTCTGCAATAAAGCCATTGTTATAATGGAATTTGAGTGGTATTAATACAGAATGGAAGAGTATAAACGGTGGAATGTACTGGCATAGAATATTCATCAGTAATGTAAAATTTATAGTTTGATCTTGTTCTATACTAGGTAAATACCTTGTAAGGGGACTTGCAGCCATACGTTGATACACCGTACAAAATCGCCATATACATACTTAGATTTTGGTCCATAATATCAGTTTTGATGTTCTTTTAAGGAAATAAGAGGACTAGGGTGAGCCCTGAACTGCTAGTTAAGACCTAGCGGGACTAGAAAACAATGGTACAATAATATTAAGTGCTTATGGATGGAGATGACAAGCAGGCATGGTACAGTATGTACACTAAAAGCAGAGTGGCAACCCTGTACTTACCTGGGGATGAGTAGTTGCTTGTTAGAGCTGTTAGAGGCTTGTTAGAGTGATAAGAGTAAGTATGAAACTTATTATTTGGGGGACTTTCTAGTAGTCCTTATATACCTACAAGATGTGGCTGTATCTACAAATGTGGCTACAGATTACCATGCTATAAAGCTGTATGTATGATTACTAGTAACTACATATGATCAATCTATCAATTAATGATAGATGCCATTGTGCCACAGTTATGCTGTGCACTTAACAACATCTTTGATGGTTGATGGCTGCATATTACAATGTGCCATTACAACACTCCCCCTAAGCTGCACAGTAGTACGCGTAAGCATAGGATGGCGCTATAAGCAGCCAGAGAGATTAACAACTTGAATTAGACTAGAGAACAGTTGAAGAGTTGACAAGCTCAAATCTGTTTCTCCTTATCAGTATAGACTGAGATGACAATTTTTTAACTCAAATAGAATTGAAGTCCAAGTTGATCTCTGAACTTCTTGAACTTCTGTTGTCCAAGGTTTTTAGTAAATAAATCTGCAGGATTATCATTTCTGTCAATGAATTCTACTTCAATGATCTTCCTTTCAATGACTTCCCGAATGTAATGATATAGGATGTCAATGTGTTTAGAGCGTCTTTCAGTAACAGGATTTGATGCAATAAAGATAGATCCTTGATTATCTCCGTAGATTGCCTAGATGATATCCGATCTTGCTAAGAAGCATTTGGATCCAGACGACTTGGCAGCTACAATCACTGAGCACCATATATTCAGCTTCAGTAGAGGATAGTGCAATAGTGTGTTGTGCTCTAGATGTCCAACTGAATATTCCCTTGGCTAGTTTCAAGAAGAAACCTGTCTGAGAATGATGAGTGTTTGAGTCTGATGCCCAATCAGAGTCTGTGTAGGCATAGAAACCTTCACCACTTGAACCATCATACACAAGAGCATAGTTTTTAGTGCCAAGAAGATATCGGCAAATATATAATGCTTTGTTTAGGTGTTCTGATGTAGGGTTTGCTGCAAATTGTGCAAGTTTTGTGACAGTGAAAGAGATGTCAGGATGTGTTCCTAACATTACATAGAGTAAAGATCCAATTATAATTTGGTATCTCTGACGAAGAATAGGATCAACAACTTTTGAGTTGTTGGGTTCTGGCTGATAGCCTGCAGGCAATGGAGTAGCAGAAGCTTTCGCATTTTGCATACCACATCGTTGTAAAACTTTGTTAAGATAAGCGCATTGATCTAAATAGATCTTGCTGCCTTTCTTGACGATGTTCATTCTAAGGAATTCTTTTGCATCGCCAAGATCCCTGCATTCCCATTTCTTCATAAATTTCGCTTTTAGTTGTAAAACTAGGTTTTTGTCTTGTCCACAGAAAAGAGCATCATCTACATAGACAATGGTGATGACAATTATGTCTTTCAAGCCTCTTTTGATCTTATAGACAAATATTCTGGTGTCAGAACTGATTTGTTTGAAACCAAGTTCTTTCATGGACTTATCAAGTCCTTGCCACCACATGAGTCCTGCTTGTTTGAGTCTGTAAAGAGCACGAAGTAGTCAAACGACTTTATGCTCCTGTCCTTTGACCTTAAAGGCCTCTGGTTGTTCCATATAGATTTCTTCATTGAGTAAGCCATATAAATAGGCTGATCGAACATTGACACTGGACACATGCCAGTTCTGAAGTGCAGCTAAAGCGAAGACTAAGCAAATTGAACAACTGGTGAAAAGACTTGATCAAAGTCTAATCCTTCGATCTGGGAAAATCCTTTAGCAATGAGTCTTGCTTTTTTGCGACTATCAGTTTTGATGTCAAAGACCCATCGACACTTAATGACCTTCCTATGACTAGGTCGATCACAGAGTTCAAAGGTTCCATGCTTGTGAAGTGCCTCAAGTTCTTCATGGCAAGCAGACCTCCATTCCTCCTGCTCTGCTTTGGGTAAGTGAGCTAAATCTCAGAATGTCCATTTGCGAATATTGCGGACATTTGGTTGATTCTCATCATCTCTGGGAGTAAGTGCCTGCATAAGCAAGAAGTTTATCATTTCTACTCTCCCTTCCCAGCATAGTTTTGCCATGTGTGAAGATTCTTCTCCACTGATTTCAGATCCCTCTGATGCAGATTCAGTATTGCTTTCATGAGAAGTTTCTGGTTCATCATAGCCAGGCGCAGAACTAGGTCCGGGAACTGATTGTTCTAACTCTGCAGGATTACATTGTGACAGCTGTTGATTTTCCCAACGTTGTTTATCTCTTGCAGTTATCTTATCTCTGGCAAGTTTTCTTTCTAGGCGCCTATTGGCAGCAAATTGCCTATCTGCATCACGCTGTTGTTCGGTAGGGTGCCGATTATCACTGTAAACATTACCATGTTCGCGTGAGGGTTGCTTTTCAGCATGTTGTTTTTGCCAATCTGCTGGTATATAGTGATTAGGCTTTTCCCATGTTTGAGTTAAATGTCTCTGTTGCTGAGGGGTTACTGGTGGTGCAGGTCCCTCTACAGGTTCAGGATGTTCTTCTGGACTTGAATGCAGCAGACTAGGATCTTTGGCATCGTCATGTCATTGATCTTGTCTCCTTTTGGAAGGTACGTGAGGAGGACGAGATGTAAAGTCTTCATCATCATCGTCAGGAATCATCCATGGGTGTTTCTATAGGTAGTTTTTTAGAACCACAGTTTTGTGTATCACATCCAGGAAATAGGTGTTCCTCAAAGAGTGCTTGCAACAAAGTAAACATTGCATTATTAGAATGCATGAAAATATTGCCATGACCTCCTGGTGCTGGACCTAGATAAGTCATTAGTTCTGACTTTCATCCGAGTTTATTCTTTCAAATGTCTTCTAGTGTGTGAACATAAGCTCCACATCCAAAAACTCGTAAGTGATCAATGCGTGGCTTCTCTTTTCAAGAAATTTGTGGTGATGTAGCAGTGTGTGTGCATAAATATGTACAGCATGTGTAACAGCAAATTCCCACCAGGATTCCAGTAGGCATGCTAAATGACGCATTGCTTCAGCCTTATCCATCATAGTGCACATAAAACGCTCAGCACGACCATTTTGTTGTGGTGTGTATGGTGCGCTTTGAAGGATTTTAATTCCCTTATCAAGTAACATTTGATGGAAAATGCCCTTGATAAATTCTCCCCCTGCATCAGACATCCATTGTTCAACTTCCACGTTATATTGTGTTTTAACCATAGCAAAGAACTGCTTGGTAGCAGCAACAATGTTTTTCTGTTTCAGAAGTGTTATCCATGCATTGGAAGTATAATCATCAAAGTAGACGACTACATACTTGTACTTGTGGTATGATTCTATAGGGAATTCTTTTAAATCTGAATGAATAAGCTGAAAAGGACGTGTTGCACGTCATTTCAATGGAGGAAATAGATGTAAAGGCATTTTTCCTTCAGCACATCCTCAGCATATCGGGATTTTATCTGGATTAGGGATTGAAATATCTGGAAAGCCAGTAGTGTGGTTTTGTGCTTGTTTTAAAACATCACAAGAAGGATGCCCAATGCGACGGTGTAACGTCTCATAATCTAGTAGGTAAACTAGAGTGTCTGCTGTTAAAAGAGTGACATCTTGGTGTTTGTTCGGAAGTTAGTATAACGTATCGTCCGGGCTTCTTTTTGTAAAGTCTAAAAATCTAGGTAGACCTTGTTCATTGGTTTTACCTATGAGGGATAATTGCTGTGAGTCACCACACACATATAATCCCTCTTTAAGGAATTGACCAAGTGATAACAGACGCTGGTTTAGTTCAGGAATGTAATAGACCTGATCTAATTTAAAGACTCTATTTTGTTGTTTTAATAGAACTGTTCCTGACACAGCAGTGTGCAATGCTGTTAGCAGTTTGAACAGTAATAGGCTTTATTTTCTTTATTTCAACAAAGTCTTTTGCATCAAACGTAAAATGTGCAGATGCACCAGAGTCAAGTAACCATCCATCATCATCATGATGTTGGCTAGAACTTATTTTTCCCTTACACTTAGCACACGATGCATAAGAGGTGTCACAGGCACATAAATATATATTATTGTACATAAAGGGGGTGATGGTGCCCAAAGGTGCAACATGAATGTTATATATAGATAATTGAATGTCTGCATCAGTCACTTGCACTGCAGAAAAATGCACGTTAGTGCCTTTATTAACAATAAGGGAAGAAGAATCTTGCCTGTAATAGTGGTCACTAGACCAACTGTCCTCTGGACCCATAGGATCCTCATCAGACCATGGCATCAACTCTAACTCTGGCATGCTTGTGGGAGTTGCAGCACCTTCGGGAGTTACAGACTCCAGGAATGGAGTTCCAGTACAAGGCACTGGGCTGATAGAACTCAGTCCGGCAACCGGACTTGTACCAATATGTTCCCTTAGGCGTTTGAATGCCTCAGTAGTTACCCAATCGTCCATAGCTGCTTTGGCTAGGGCGATCCTGCAGTCCATGTCCTCCTTGGTTTCCAAATCGCTGCCGAGTGACACCTGGTTGTCAGTCAGCCTGTTGATGAGGGAGTTCCAGAGTGACGCAGGGGCCAAAGTGGCCCTGGTTCTGTGTGCATCGACATCCTGATACTCGCCAAATACACTGCCTAGGGCAGTCGTGTGAGCTGCATGTCCTCAATGAAGTCGGCATCAGAGTCCGGATCGCATATCATATTGGCATCGGTCTGAATTGGCTGATTGCACATATTCAGATCGTTCCAGTTTTGGTTTTCGGAGTTAGTACCCCAACCATCATTGGCATTGTTAAGGTTTGACCAATAGATTCGTTCCATGAGGGATTGAGTGTCAGATTTGGAAGTGGGAGGATGAGAGTCAGCCATAACGATGTCTTCAAGAGTGGCGATAGTCTCACCAGTTGGCTTAGCACCGATATTGTGACCAAGGTTAATAGCCTTCTTAGTAGAAGTAAAGAAGGCGTCAAAAGGCTTTTCAGTTTCAGTAAAGGGTAGATGCTGATTCACAATAGTAGCCTTGTGAATAACAGGGGAAATACCCTGTGCCTTCTGCTGGACCTGCTTGCCGGCACGCTGCCACGCTGGTAGTGACCTCCACGGCCTTTAGCACTGCTGCTGCCACGAGGTGGGTGCTGCTGCTGCTGTTGCTGATGGTCGGTATTAGCTGGGCGCTGTTGCTGTTGAAAGTTTGGATTTCCACGTTTGCGCTTGACAGCAGAAAGCCGATTGGCTTGTGGCTGTCCCTGGTTTAACCTAAAACCTGACTCCCAGACATTGATGATCTCATTTTGCAGATCGTCGAGGTCAATGTTATCGAGGGACTCGATAGTGTTCTGAGTGATCCTTTGGACAACAAATTCGTAGTGAGGGGTAGGACACTTGGTTACGATGAACATAACCTTTAGGTACTTGGGGATTAGAGTGGTAGAGGTAGTTCCACCATTGCTGTTGGTAGTAGCACCAGCAGCATCAACCTGAGAGAGGTACATCCAGATCTGCTCGATGGCAGTTCCAGGGTGTTGATTGTTAGGGATGGTGATGGACATAGCGCATTTATAGTCCTGATAGATGGCGGAAGTGCCAGGATTCCCATAAGTGTCCTTGTGAACTTTCCAGATGACTCCAGCAGTGGTCAAACCACTAGTAGTGGTGTTCTGACAAATGGCAGTGGACATGTGAAGTTTGATAGAACTGATGGCCTTGTTGTTATCAGTGTCCCAGGCCTTCTGTTCCTCCTGAACAGCAGAGATAGCTGCAGCTTGAGCCGATGCCTGCTCAGGGGTAAGAGGAGTAGCAGCAGTACTCACAGAGGCATCCTCAGGACGCAGATTAAGGATGACATGCCAGAGACCAGTGGCTTGGAGCCAGGACTGCATGATGTCAGCCCAGATGTTGTAGTTGGGACCGTTGAAGATGGGGACAGTGGTCATCAAAGTGTTGGAAGACATTTTACAAAAATATCTGGGGATAAAGTCAACTGTCAGCATTCATCCTAATGCAAAAAGGTGGCAGCTACCAAAGTGTGCCGAATGAAGTAAAGAGGCTGCAATGAGTGCACCAGACAGTGACGATACCCCTGAGTGCATTTAATCAACTGCTGCAGAGACAGAGTCTCACGCTGTTGGCACTATGTCTGCCATTGAAGGCGACAGTGTCTGCCATTTATAGGTGACATCCAGGTAGTAGGAGTCTATGACCTGCTGCCAACGAGGGCACTGATCAAGGGCCTCCAGGGCCATAACCTGACGAGCAGGCATGGTACAGTATAGTGTTGCATGTGGCTCGACTCGACTCCGGCTAAGCCGAGAGCCAAGCCGATGTTTAGCCAAGCTGAGTCGAACAAAAATGAGCCGGCTCTGTGTACCTCGGCTCTGGCTGGCTTTGTAGCCTAAAATAGAGAGCCCCATACAAAGACCCTGAAACGATGAATACAGGAAACGACCCAAGGTCTAGAGCCGTTTAATAGACCTGTATACAAAATCATGTAGCCGCTGTATGATCTGTATTCAAATAAATAACTGGCGGCTCGATTCAGCTCAAGCCGGAGTCAACGAGTTGTTTATGGCTCGAAAGCCAAGCCACGGTTATGACTTCATCAAGCCGTTCATAGCCAAGCCGGAGTAAGCCGGAGTCGAGCCGGTGCAACACTAGTACAGTATGTACACTAAAAGTGGAGTGGCAACCCTGTACTTACCTGGGGATGAGTAGTTGCTTGTTAGAGCTGTTAGAGGCTTGTTAGAGCAATGATACACCATACAAAATCGCCGTATACACACCTCGATTTTGGTCCATAATATCAGTTTTTGATGTTCTTTAAGGGAATAAGAGGACTAGGGTGAGCCCTGAACTGCTAGTTAATATCTAGTGGGACTAAGAAAACAACAGTACAATAATATTAAGTACTTACAAATGGAGAAACAACTCATTCTAAGTACTATGATAGATATGTACAAGTTTGGAGTTATAATAGCAGGCCCACCAAATGATAAAGATAGTCTATAAAGGCTTTTGAATCCTATTATAATGACTAGTACCGCTAGCATAATCCAAAGGGACAGTGAAGTGCGAGGTAGCCCCTATTCGCAGGCATAGGAACGTGTAGGCAGCACAATCCTCAGCTGAAAGGTCAATCGGAGAAGACAGCACTAAGATCGGACAAGCAGACAAGCACACTAGGTTTAGATCTATGTATCATTAAATCCCATAGTACTAAGACAGCTTCAAGGGAATCTTAAATATCTGTAAAAGGTACATGTGGACAAAAGTAGGACAAAGTATATATGTACAGGATCCCAGAGAGTTCAGCTATCCATCAGTACAGAAGGGATAGTGAACAGACATCTCTACACAGAGATATAAGGGACAGAAGCACTAAGTCACAGTACATCTGAACAATCAGAATACAACCCAAACGGGTAACATTATTTCTGGATAAGGATAAATCTGTCAGTAATCGTCTAGCTAGGCGTTGAAAGCATTGAAGGAGGAATAAGTATGCAAATGGGACTGCAGAAGAGCTGGACTTGTATGTAGGCCTCAGTAGTAGACTGCTGGCAATACATAAAACACAAATAAAGCAAGATTGGAGAAAAGAGAAAGGAAAACTGAATGGAATAAAGAAACTACAAGAAAACCCTATGCCCGTAGTGTAAGGATGCGTATGAAGGACCTAATGGTCATAAGTGGAGCGTTCTGAGTCATAGATGTGATGCTTGCTAACCAGGACGGTACACAAAAACACCAGATGGCTTACAAAGGGAACTGAAGAAAGTTCCTACGAATATTTAGATAATATTGAACAGTTTCTGTATACCCTAATAAGCAAGTCTTTACTTACAAGGAAATAGGTAGAACTTGCTAGCAGACTTTTTGATTTGTTATATATTTTCTCTACGTACCTTTTAGTGGACCTCGAAAAGAAATAGGTAACTGTATAGTTGTAGCTGCAAGTAGTATAAAAGGACCAGATATTACGAGTAGCTACCCAAGCCACATACTGTAGAGTATCAGATCTCGCTAGCAATAGTAGAGGACGTGAAACACAGACTAAAGCTTCTAAACAGTTATAACCACAAAATGTTCAATTTTAAACTCTATTATCTCCAACACAATGTTTATACTCGTAGAGAGTGCAGTTAAGTTTGTTTAGAAGCTTTAGTCTGTGTTTCACGTCCTCTACTATTGCTAGTGAGATCCAATACTCTACAGTACATGGCTTGGGTAGCTACTCGTAATATCTGGTCCTTTTATACTACTCGCAGCTACAACTATACAGTTACCTATTTCTTTTCAAGGTCCGCTAAAAGGTACGTAGAGAAAATATAAAACAAATCGAAAAGTCTGCTAGCGAGTTCTACCTATTTCCTCATAAGTAAAGACTTGCTTATTAGGGTATACAGAAACTGTTCAATATTATCTAAATATTCGTAGGAACTTTCTTCAGTTCCCTTTGTAAGCCATCTGGTGTTTTCGTGTACTGTCCTGGTTAGCGAGCATCGCATCTATGACTCAGAACACTCCACTTATGACTGCTAGGTCCTTCATACATGTCCTTACGCTAAGGGCATAGGGTTTTCTTGTAGTTTCTTTATTCCGTTCAGTTTTCCTTTCCCTTTTCTCCGATCTTGCTTTATTCGCATTCTATGTATTGCCAGCAGTCTACTACTGAGTCCTACATATCAGTCCAGCTCTTCTGCAGTCCCGTTTGCATACTTATTCCTCTTTCAATGCTTTCAACACCTAGCTAGACAATTACTGATGGATTTATCCTTATCCAGAAATAAACATTACCCATTTGGGTTGTATTCCGATTATTCAGATGTACTGTGACTTTGTACAGCATATGTATGATAAAAATGTGAAATAGTGGCAGGGGTAGTATAATCTTAGTAAGTCTGGCCTGGCTTTGGCACATAACATCCTCAACACTAATGCACAGAATTTTTCAAATTTTAATGACTATGAAGGACAGTACAGAGTATATTTACTTCGTGTGTTTTGAGTGGACTGAAACTAAACCAATGTAGGCTTGTACCAAGTTCTCAAAAACTAATGCTTATAATAACCATGTATATACCCTTTTTCAAGGTGTGCAGTGCTGAGTGAGGGAAGTCCAGAGCTTAATAATAAAAAAGAGTGAGGGCTGAAGGTTCAAGTGGATTATAACCTGAGTTAGTTAGAATGAGAAGATGGGGCTGCAACATTACTAATGGCCATACCCTTGCCATACTCTTTTTTGAGGCGTGCAGTGCCAAGTGAGTCCTCATAATAAGTAACCCTGTATATATACCCCTATTATTGAGCAGGGTCCAGGGGCGCAGCCCCAGCAAGCTGTGAATCTGTGCTGTAGGCAGGTGTGAGCGATAGTGAGTCATTGTGCTGAAGGCACATGTTCACAGCTTGTATATACTTCACTAGATCAAAGAGACTTGAACTCAGTGAGTGAAGATAAACTGCTAAATATATTAAATACCTAGATCAAAGAGACTTGAACTACAATGATATCAGTATAGATACTAAGAAAGGAAATAAAGATACTAACCTCAGCAAGTGAAGATAAACTGCTGAGGTATACATGACTATGTTACACATTATATACCAAATGAAGATGAGACAGGAGTAAGTAAACAATCAAGAAAGTTTGAAATACCAGAGACGAGTCTGTCTTGCCTATATACAGCCACAAAATCCAACATTGTTTGGAGAGGAGAATAGGGGAGTTAGGTGGGTTTTCTTTTTCTTTTTCAGACCATTTTTTCGTTAGGCTGGGTTTGTTTGTCTTCCAATGATTTTTTTTTTTCCTTTTTCTTTTCAACAAACATGTCAACACTCGCTCAGGGTTGCTCTTTGTTGGTGGTGCTGTGGATATTACTGCTTTCTTCTTTTTCCCACATGAATTTTCTTCTTTTCTTTGCTGTTCCCTTGCTTTCTGTCCTTTCTTCATGTTGGCTTCTTTTTGTTCACCTTTCATGTCCTGGTGGCCTCTTCTGGTGTTTTACTAATTGATATGACAGTATACATGTTGCGGGTAACTGGTGCAGAATACTGAAGACTTCGGGGCTCAAGCAGAGGCAGAAGTCACATTGGGTGGCCATTTAAGGCTGGCCAGAAGCACACACTTGAAATTGCATGATTGTTTGTTCCAGACTGCTATTGTTCCTCCCTTTTTGGCATCTATTGTTCTCCTGAATATATAATTTGACATCATTGACTGAGCAGGCCTCGACTCAAACCAACCTCAAACCCCCCTCAGAGCCATGGCATCGCTTTTTGCTGTCCCAACAGAGTACTGCTACTCCAAAAATACTACAAATGCTGGATGTGGTGACAAGTTCCCTAGGAAGATGGCTGCTGGATTATGTGGGCTGTGTAAAATGGCGGAACTTGATCCAGATGGACTTCTGGTTCATGTTATTTTTCATCCTTTGCTTGAAAAGATTGACTTATCTTGATTTCTGTAGGCTTATTCTCAATGTCTGGACTGCAGAATTGCCAATGTGTGACCTTTCCCTGCTGGTAAATGTCAAGGCTGTTTTCAATGTGCATCAGAAGATTCCCTTTCTTGATTCATTTAAATGACTGAGATCATTCCATTAGCTGAAACCAATGAAAAAGTAGCAGCAGAATGTGTTTGCATTGCAAATGAAGCTCGCAGTAGTGCTTGGGGAGTCCAGATGTTTGGCAATGAGACAGTAGGTGAATAGGGGTCTGGTAAATTTTATAAGATTGCAGTCGACTATCCTGATGTAGTATATGTAGTTATCTTACTTGAGACGTAGTGTTTTCGATCCCCCAGCAGAAGGGATTGACAGGGTCGTAGGATATGAAGGTAAAGTGACGAATGAAGAAGTCAGAGCCTGCCAGAGGGATAGGCCTAGTCCACCTGAGTACCAGGGTACGGGCATAGTCTTGTAATGTTGCCTCTTAAGTGGGACAGGTAGTCCAACTGGTTCGTCATGTGCGATTCCAACGTGTTCCATTTTAGGCAGGAACGTTACATAGAAAATACAGCCCCCAAACAATGCCAACTGAAATCCAGAGGGTTCCAATAGATGGCCATGTTCAAGAATTAAGAATCCAGTTTGAGATAATGTTCATATATTACATTGTTACAAGGGGCAAATCACTCAATTTCACATGTATAGTTAACTACTACTCTCTGATTCCAGAGCCATTGTCTGTTTTAGTCACATTAACATTCTTCTCAGGAATCCCACCCTCAATGTCCTCATCTTCATCATCAAGCTTGTCAATCTCTGGCCCTTCCCCAGTCTGGCTTTCTGTATTGGAGTTGGAGGAAACAAGTGTGATTCAGCGACATTTAGATGCTGGACCTGTACTGGAGGAACATGTACGGCGAGTTTGAGTTCTATGTTCAGTGTTGGAGGAACGTGTACAGCGACTTTGAGTTCTATGTCCAGTGTTGGAGGGACGTGTACAGTTAGTTTGACGGTCACCAGATGGATGATGGCAGGCAATGTCTGACTCAGGGGTAATGCTCTCTGTTTCAGAGCGAAGGGAAACATCATAGGTGGAAGTTGGAGACCCAAGCAAATGTTGTTGCATTGCATTTCGTTATGCTGATCAACAACAGCTTGGAGTCCCTTGTCTCCCATGTCCCCCATGCAAGAATCTCTGCAGTTACACATCAGTGGCAAGCATCAATGGATTATACTGTCACACATACCCCTCTTTAGTGTGAGCCATAGGATCAAACAAGACGTAGCCTTTGGCAGTGAGAGTGCCTACAGAAAGTATCAGTCATTGGTCAAAATAAGAGGCACTTGTGTGTACCTTGCAAATCCACCAGCACCTTGACTCCATCAGTGCAATAGTAAACGTAATGAGTGAACACATTGATAGTTTTGAACACCAAATTATTCTTGTCCACTTGCTGCATCATACCAGAGGATTTGATGACCTCAGTAGTGCACCGAGGTTCAATTAACCAGGTAGCATCTTCGCAAATTGCATCACCAGACAATCCTGATGCCACAGAAGGCTGCCCATCAGGCCCTGCAGAGGTCTCACGAGCAAGAATCACATCAGTGAAAGACATGTCTAATTGCAGTGGAAGTGAGTTAATTGACTAGATAGATGATGCTGGTGAAAAGACTGACTGGTGATATCCAGACCATGTAGCTTGCATTCTTGTGAGAATGCACTCAGCAGTTTCTGTCCCAATTTCACTAATCAGAACTCATTCTTGAGAGCTTGGACATTTGCGTGTGTATTGTCAGCGGCATTGAGGAGCCTCTTGAAAATTTTTGGAACAGTCTCAACACCTAACATTCCCTATCATGAAACAGATTCAGCTATATATCTCTGAAACAAGTAACAACTGACATACCTGGAAGACAGACTTTGAAAGACCATTTCCAATGCTTGAGCTGGAAATTGTAGTGCTGACAATCGTGTTGCTGCTAAAGAAGAGATCACCATCTTCACTGTCATTGTTGGTCACATCAGTCGCAAATGAAAGCTTGATCTCACTGATAACAGCAGGTTTGAAGCCCGCTGTGCGACCAAAAATTGCACACTGACTCTGCCTAAAGGTAGACATTGGTGGACCTAGAAAGGTGTGTTTCAGAAAAGTGATGTACTGGAGGCAGATAAATAACAAACAACGAACCAGTAAACCGTGAAGCTGGAGCAACGGTGGAAGAAGAAATGTCTGCATCATCATTTATCTGTTTGCATTTGGCTTTGGCTCTACTAGGACCGCTTCCACCTAATTCCTTTGGTAGCAATTGGCCATAGCGGGCTTCAACCTTATGTACAGTAGAAAGCTTCAGCAAAAAACTTTTAGAGCACTGGAAAAACACACATACCTCTGCAATCTTGATGTTCAGAGCTAGCTGCATAAATTTACCACCACCACTGAGCTTCTTTCTACTAGCCTGATCTGCTGGTGATCGCAGAAATTTCATATTGAACCCCTCAAGATGAAGGTGAGAGTCATGTACAGCGCCAATGGTTACAAACTGAGATGTGCCACCGAGTTGAAAGTAATCAGGCCAGCAGAGCTCAACCTCATTCCTGTAAATGAACATTAATGTTGTCAAATGGTACAGAGTGATGGAATGCGAGATAGTTTCTTACAGTTGAAGTTTTCCTGGTGCCAAAAACTGCCAGCAAAGATTCAAACACTCAAGCCAGTGTGCCTTGACATCTACAACAATGAGAAAATATTAGAAACATTGAAAGAGCATGTCCAAATGTTATCACGTACCATGCATGAGAGTGGCAGCATCGAAAGGATGGTATTCGGGCATCAGCTCCACAACTTCTTTTCTCCCAACTCTTGGATGACAGTAGACCATGATCGACACACCGCTCTTGTTGCCTTTGCTTTCCCTGAGTTCTAGCATCTCGTTAGGAGTAATCACAGGTGACAGCATGTTGCTATAATTGACAGCCAGACTGGCAGCATCAACCAGAGCTTTACACTGCTTGGCCTGATTCATTGTATCCATAAATGATTGGGACATAGCAGCATGCTGTGTTGTGAGAAGAGGATTTTGATTTTGAGAACCATAGGGAACTGTAGGATGAAGTGATTGAGTCGGAACAGGAGGAAACCTGGTCTGAGGTGGAGGTGGCACTGCCTGAGATGGAAGAGCAGGGGGTTGCACAGTCTGTGCATGGTTCAGCTCTGGCGAGGATGAATGAAAAAAATTTAGAAGTTGATATCTTCAAGTAACAAACGAAATACCTTGAACCGTAGCTTGCGTCTGCAACTCCAGGAGCTTGCACCGTCCACATTTATCACCTTTCATCCGACTAGCAATAGCACCACAGCCAATGCATTGAGGTTTACTCTAGAAAAGATTGAAGTCAGAACTGTGCAGTTATTGCAGGATACATGTAATGCACTTCTTCATCCGGAAACTGAATATCATGGAGACACTTTTTGCAAAGTCCAGGCTCCACTTTATTGGGAAAGTATCCAGCGCAACAGTCGATCATGTCCGTCTGGTAATATGCATGTATGTATGTATCCTTGTCAAATCCTTGTATATATGTACATAGGTGTCCGTATATGCATTCTCAGTCCCTAATATCCTTCTGGCCTCCCTTTATCTGTACACATTGACAGCGTATCCTGCAGTCTGCATAAGCTATGTGCTGCATTATTATTCATAGACGCCCGATTTGCGCCCAATGGCCGGCAGTTGTTCGGCACTCGGAACCCGGAACAATAAAAACCAAGCGTGCGCATCCTGCCGATGATAGGCCGTTGGCTCCATGCTGATGTCGTTGACGGCAATTTGGATCCCGATGCTCCTTTGCCGGACTGATCCAAGACTGATCTCCTCTCGGATGCCACTGGCAGTGCTTCAAATGCTCGTTACTATGGTTTGGCCCTTCGCTATGGTTTTGCTTTGCCACTCCAATCTCTTTGCCATCGTTCATCGATTTATTTTAGTACCACATGTGGGTATGTAACGAATACAAGATCATTGATTGAATAATGTCTATAATTGACCACGTACATACTCAACAGGAAGGGGCCTCGTAACCTGCCATGCGAAGCAGTGGCATCTTTCCCCAGTCTTGACTATCATATGGTATCTGTCTAAGTCCATCAGATTTGTCCCAGCACGAGTCGTAAGGAATTCACATGTGACTGTTACAAGTGTAGATGTGCACTATCAGCCTGACGGCACTAGTGTAGAGGTTGTAGAGAGGAAGATTTAAAAGAGCTGTTTTCTGAGGACGACGACTCGATGAAGAGAAAAGGTAGATTCAATTACTGCTTGGTGACTATAGACAGGGGAATGCAATGAGGGAGTAGTAAGATGTAAAGATAGATGAGAGAAGGGAAAGAAAAAAAGGAACAGAGATCAAAGAACTCGTACCCGAGGAGATGGGAATCATATCTATACAATGAGAATGTCAATCTAAATGTTGCATGATGTCGTTCGCACCCGTAAGCCCGTAGTACGTACACATCATCTTTGACCCGAGTAACTCAGAAAGAAAGACAAGAGCAGCAAGTGAAGCGACGATAGCAGAACTACGATAGCAAAGTAACAGCACTGACAGAAAGCGGGAGAAAAACTGGAAAGCATGAAGGATTGTCTAAAAGAAGGAGAATTTGGGTACATTAGTTACACTTTTGAATATTTTCCTCCGTCAATTTTTGTGGTGGGGGAGCAAATCCCAGAATGCTACGTCGAACTCCATTTGGCCTTGAAGCAAGTGAATTAGGGGGGGGGGACTCGAATTACACTGCGGAAACTGGAGGTTGAGCTCACCTTGGGGGTTTACAGAATTGAAAGAGTCGGTATTGTTTGATATGGTGTTGCGGGAATTTGAGTGGTTTGAGTTTTCGTTGTGAGAATACAATGTAATGCCGCCAGCAGCATTTGGGTCGAGAGGAAGGTTCTGGGCGAAAGGGTTGTTACTTGCCCTCACGCCAAAAATTGCTGCATTAAATTTGAGAATTCATCTGGGCGATATCCCAGGTTAGTACGTACCTGAAATAGGGTTCTGATCCATACGAACCCCGTTGAAAGCTCTGACATTATCCTCGATGTGATTGTCGGAGTCAAAGCGGTTGGAGTCGACGTTGTACGACCATACAGTGCTACCGCTCTGCTGCTGCGCGTTGAGTAACCGGCTGTTGTGGCTGGTCGTTGACTGGTGGTCATTCATGTTGTAACCTATGGCATTTGACTGATTCCCAAAATTCTGGTAGGTGTTGGCCGAGCCGACAGTGGACCGTTCTATTCAAGATGTGCATCGTCGGGTAGAAAGCGTGGTACATCACCACCATTACAAAGTCGAAGGAGAATGATATCTCACCTCGAGCCGTCGCGTTAAAACACTCCCTGTTATTCGAGATAGTGTTACCGGAACCGACGAGATTTGAGTTGTGATTGTGGGAATAGTACGATCCTGAAGTGAAGTTTGTAGGTACGCGGTCGGGAAAAGGCATGGCGTTGGAACCTGACCAAATTTCATTATTCAAAACTTACACCAGGATAGGAGAGAAACAATCATATTGCATACCAAAAGACGACATAATCTGCTGGATAGTTGTCCCATTGAATGAGCCAACATTCCCCTCGACGCAATTATTGGAATCCCATTGGTTGGAATCGGTGTTGTGCGAGAATGCAGCCGTAAAGTTTTGGGTGTTGTAGGAGCCTCTCGTCGTGCTGCTATTGTGGCTTGTAGAGACGCGTTGGCTACCATGTACAGTGTTATAAACCACTTGAATGTCAGAGCGATCGTGGTGGTTGTTGATATTCCCGGAAGTGTGATATGCGGGCGAGGGACCTCTCCTCTGTTCAACAGGGGATTGTGTCCGGTGTTGGTGACGAGAGTTGGACATAGTTGGAAAGAATTCGCAGAACGAGCGAAATGTATGAGCGAGAGGAGAAAGAAAGGAAGATGTGGGTAGAGGAGAAGGAGAATAAAGAGCATGCTGATTACGCGTCCTTATTTATGGGACGAGCCAGGAACATACATCCTTTTCTGTCGACACGGCAGACTCGGCACCATGCACCTCCGCACATTCTCTGTCAAGCTTTCGTCGAGGAACCAGTGCAGACCAGTGTCTAGCTTGGGGCCCAACCTGACGGTTCTATGGGTGGCGGAGACACCATAAGCGATTATCGATTATCGATTATCTATTGCCTATATACGGAAAAACAGCCAACGAACTCCGCTTAGATTTACCCGTTTTGTACTTACCGCCGTCTATTGAAAGTCTACTCTTCACCTGTACATCACCTGATCCGAAGTGCATAGACATGCCAAGCCTACCGGGTTATGGCAATTGTACACTAATGAAAGTTGTTATATCTCAGACACTGCCAATAATTCTGTGAATATCGTCTACTATCTCTCTTCTAGGAAACATCAAACTCCTCCCATACGAGGTAGGCACCTCGTGAGGTCTCTTCGGAAGCACATCCGGGAGGTAATCAGCCCTGAGATGTCCGTCCCGCCTTCAACGACGTCATGATCGAAACTTCCCATACTGCTCATCAACCATCACCACCATCATCACCGTCCGCTCGTCGTGCTCGCTTATCCCTCCCACTGCTTATCTCATTTTCCCGACCTCGCACCTTCCCACACCCGCTCGCTATCCACCACCGCCATCAAATCCCTTTGTTCGCTGTCCCCTCGGCTATATCTCCCCTCGCTTATATCTTCGTGTACTTACGTCGGTTCTGCCCGCCCGTACGCTTGATGTTGTATGCCTCCCTCCCCGTTGTGCCAGACCGCTATGCGGGTAATTGTTCCTTCTCTTTTGCAAGACCCGGCTAATATCGCAGAGACATATGTATTGACTTAGATACTCATAAACGTGTGTATATCGACTTGCAATATATGTATGCTTCTCTTTTTCTACATAAATCTTGCGTGGATCCCCAACATTTTTGTTATGGCGCTTACGGTGAGCCACATAGGTATCGTTAATCTGCTTCCAGTCCAAAGTGCTCGTAGAGGCCCTCGAGAATGGCAACAAAGGTGTGCGGCTGTACTAATCGAGATAAATTCTCACGATAACTGTCCACAATCGCAGCTTATTGAACCGCCTCGGTATGTGCAAGGAACACTTGCAGCGGAACTCGGATGGCACGGAATATGTACTTCTACATCCCATGTAGCCGCGGAATTTTTTTATCTGCCAATTCCTCGGTGTAGCATTCCTCATGCGACAACGATTCAAAAACAGCCAAAATTCCATCCAAAACGACACTTCGTACTCGAATAGAGTCATCGTCACCCTCTGTATAAATCTAAAAAAATTACCAGGGTACTCCCTGATATGTATAATCTTGTTAACATCAGTATACCATGCTATTCAAGAGATTTGTAAAGTACACAAGTGGATGATACTTTGGGTTCAAGTTTTGCAGTGGATCCTTGTTCACGAAATGCTCAAAGTTCAGAACATATCTCGGATGAGGTAGGGTGTGTATTCTTTCACATCTAATCAATGCATATATGTATCCAGTGTCATATTCTAGAGCCATAAGTCTAGATCTTTTGTTTTGGCTTGGTCATCGTGCTGTACATTGTGCATGCAAATCAGATACAAAAGGCATCCATTATGGTGCAGGACGTAGGCGGGACAAATTTATCCTATGCTCAAATGATCTCTGAGTCTTAATATCATTGATAGACCAGGTATATATAACGATTGGAGCTTGCAATTCCGGGTGTCTGGGAGCTGCATATATAAGTCATATCTTCATATTAAAAACTATCCAAGGGTTGTGGACCTGCCAATAGATCCATTCAAGTATCTCAAACAACATATAAAATATATAGAGCAAGGGGAAATGTATCTCAGCTTCTATTCTTGAAAGCGGTCAATGTCGGTGTATAGGCGGGATGACCGACGCGCACGCCTCTATCAGAATATCACCACGCCCTATCAAAATATCACCACGCGGCACGCCTTTCTTTTGGGTGAAAGTTGAAACCTTCGCTTAAATGGTAAACCGGGAATTAACACCTGGGCCCGTTCGTCGACCCGACAGCAGTACTAGCAGTGACCCGCATTGGACATGTATATAAAAGTATGTACCGTCTAATTCGAAGTGAAATACATCCTCAACAATGAAGTCCTGCATTCACATTGTACTAGTGTGTTGACTACTACACACCTAGCACAACCATTGTCGTTATTCGGAATTGGACCTTGGTCATGTCTGTAGTACTAAAAATGGAGAGAGACAATACAGCCAGCGGGGAGGTGGGAGACAATGTTCGGGGCCCAATAGCCGGAGGATAAGCTAAGTACAGTAAAGGACAGCGACCGACGGACTTTGATGGGGGTGATGGTGTGGTCGTACTACCTGCCTTGCAGGTAGAATGACCCTACCTCTAGGCTTTTCCTTCAAGAGTACGGTAACAAGACAAGCCCACGAAGATTCCATCATATTCCTTTAATGTCGACTCTCTACGCCTTCAGGCTGTAGTATTCCGTGGCCGTTCGTATTCTACTCTGGAGAAGGAACGATATGGGAGAATGGGTTACGTGTTTGGGATGTTTAGGGTCTTCTGTTGTTTCTTTTCTTTATCTTTCGTTTCTTTTCATGTTCGTCGCTGTGGCTCTGATGACTGTACTGGCAATGTGGATAGGGAGTTGACGGTTCAAGACGACGCTCGGACCACCGAAGCTTCTCCAACGTAGTGTGCGGGAGGAGCACTACGTTGTCGATGAGGTGGATACGGTTGGTGGTACCCTGGCTCTGAGGACTCGATACGAACTGGAAACTTAGCTGGCTCTAGTAGAATTAACGGTCACATGTATAGTATTTAGACGCGTGTTCCCAATGGGTGGGAATATTATCTTCCTTTCTCTCTCTCTCTCACTTAGAGTCCAACGAGGCTTCAACTAAGATCATTCAGACGCCAACGCGCTTCTAGACTCTTAGTTTCAGAGTATAGCTTGGAAGACCAACGTGTTTTCTACTAGGCGAGTGCTCTTATATTCCTTTCTCTTACTTATCTACTCTACCGCCTCTGAGGAGCGGTTAGATTTAGTATTCTACGCGTAAGCGAGTGTCCGGTATTCCAACTGTATTCTCTGCTTCCCTCTATAGGGTAGACTCTTCTTCCTCAATGGATGATGAGGGGGTGTGGGAACATGTGATGATACCGCATGGACGGCAGAAAGGGACAGACAGTACAGAGAGATATACTTCTGAGAGACCCTTAGGCCCCTACCACTTATAGGAAGAGCTTGCACTTACCTTAGAAGAGAAAAGGGAGGCATTAGTCACGGAATTACTGCCAGTGTGTGAGATTCAACAACTTTGATTACTGTACAATCGGCATAACGGGGTAGGCTTGGCATTTCTATACGCGTCGGATGTTGTGATGTAGAGGTGCTACTCTTTACCTCTAGCTTGCCTCTAACTCTAACCACCACCTTTGTTTCAATCCCCTTCACCTTTATCTTCCTTTAATCACTCTTTTTCCTCTTATATGATTTCAACACCAGTGCTTCCGAGTCCGAATCCCACATCTGAAATGCCGGAAGAGTCGACGGAAATTCAGCGGTCATTCGTTCTATGAGCCGGTTTTGGATGCATGCTGCAGACTCCTCAAGTCTGGTTCCCTAGGATTTCCTCATGATATTAAAATTTTCTACCCGGATTATTGCATTCCGATTTTGTCTTTTGGTCTGGGCTGCAAGCTGTCACACCCAAATTCCTCGCCAAATGCAGCCTGAGGCCGCATTGTCCAAAGGGCCTGGCAAGATGATCTGATGGTTTCTACTTATTAACGCCTACTACAAGCCACGCAGGTGCGTTGCTGGCTTAGAGATGACTCATTTGGTCCAGGCTCAAGATATGCGCCAGAAGTATCATATCCATGCACTGGATATCAACGAAGATACCACGGATCCAGCCGACTGGTGGAAAGTAAGTAGTACATATCACAGATCAACTCGTTGATTTTATGACTGTATTGATTGATTACTGGTACCAGTCTTATGTGTACGATCCCGTCTCAAAGACCCTTGCATGGGTCGAGGTGTTGTTAGTGA
Source organism: Tetrapyrgos nigripes (assembly GCA_013368315.1). Lineage (NCBI taxonomy): Eukaryota > Fungi > Basidiomycota > Agaricomycetes > Agaricales > Campanellaceae > Tetrapyrgos > Tetrapyrgos nigripes. The sequence continues at coordinate 252,518 of JAACJM010000036.1, forward strand.
CAGTAGAGCAGCTATTCAAGTCAAAATCGGCCATTACTCGAGAATTGGTGCTTATCTTCGTGACACACACGTAAAAGTTCAAGGAGAAAATATATAGCCCATGATTCGATCATTGATGAATTTCAGTTTGCAGGTAGGTAAGTACCCCATTTTCTGCAATGAAGAACCCGTTTGGAAGTTTTGTCTAGGCACTCCTCGCTATGGATCAGAGGCATTTCGGCCGATATGGGGATGTTTGCGTGAAAATTTGCTTCCGAATTGTGTAAATGTCCCCACAACAACAGCCACACTTCCTTATGTTGAGCACGTAGTTTCGAATGCGATGGGTACAACGCACTACACCGAGATCCGAACCACCGTAAACTGACACAATGTCGTGTATGCTATGCATTACGGTGTCATTACAGAGATGAAAGAACTCGTACACGAGGAGATGGGAGTGCGTGTCTATACATTGAGGATGAAAGGGAATAAATGCTGTATGATGTTCTCCGCACCCGTAAGCCCGTACACCCGCACATAGTACACATCATCTTTGAACCGAGCAACTCAGAAAGAAAGACAAGAGTAGGAAGTGAAGCCACGATAGCAGAACTACGATAGCACAAGTAACAGCACTGTCAGAAAGCGGGAGAAAAGCTGGAAAGCATGAAAGATTATCTAAAAGAAGGAAAATTTGGTACATTAATTACATTTTCGAATATTTCCTCCGTCAGTTTTTGGGGTGATGAAGCAAATCCCAGAATACCGCGTCGAACTCCATTTGGCCTTGAAGGAAGTGAATTAGGAGGAGAGGACTCGAATTTCACTGCGGAAATTGGAGGTTGAGCTCGCCTTAGGGATTTGGCAAAAAACTGGAAAGCATGAAGAATTAATGAAGCAACTCCTGGTATACCGCGTCGAATGGAGCCACAAGTTTGGTCCTGTTGGGAATTACATGGCCTTTTGACCGATGGCGGCGAATCTTCTGCATGAGCTGATGTAGTGGGTCATGGGCAGATTGATCCGCACTACGACCACCGTCTCCCAGACATAATTTGAGGACCTCGTGGTGCCAGTGTTCGAGTCTTAGGTCTTGAAGTTCTTCGTCATTGTAACCAAGACTGCGACAGGTGGCAATCACTTGCTCCACTTGTTGAAGATTCAGGCCTTGAAGGCGCATCAGGAGGCTAATTACATTGACAAAATCGAAGCTTGAGCTCACCTTCAAGTGGGTTTACTGCACCTGCAGTATTGAACGAGTCGGTATTGTTCGATATGGTGTTGCGGGAATTGGAATGGTTTGAGTTTTCATTGTGAGAATACGCTGTAATGCCGCCAGCGGTATTTAGGTTGAAAGGTACGCTCTGGGAAAAAGGATTGTTTCTTGCCCTCGCGCCAGTGATTGCTGCATTGAATTTGAGAATTCGCCCGGGCGATAATTCAGGTTAGTACGCACCTGAAATAGGGTTCTGATCGATACTAACCCCGTTGAAAGCTCTGACATTACCCTCGATGCGATTATCGGAGTCAAAGTAGTTGGAATCGACGTTGTACGACCATACAGTGCTACCGCTCTGCTGTTGCGCGTTGAGTAGCTGGCTATTGTGGCTAGTCGTTGACCGGTGGTGATTCATGTTGTAACGATGGCTTTCTGTGGCGTTTGCCTGATTCCCAAAACTCTGATAAGTATTGGTTGAGCCGACAGGGAACCGTTCTATTCAAGACGTACGTACGTCCGGGGGAGGAGGGGGGTATATCAGCACATTGACAAAGTAGTCGAACAATGATACCTCACCTCGAGCCGTCGCGTTAAAAGAGTCCCTGTTATTTGATATATTGTTACCGGAAGTGGCGTGATTTGAGTTGTGGTTGTTGGAATACCACGATCCTGAAGTGAAGTTTGTAGGTACGTGACCGGGAAAGGGCATGGCGTTACTAGTAGATCCTGACCAAATTTCAGTATTCAAAGCTTACGGCGGGATAAGAGAGAAACAATCATATTACGTACCGAAGGCCGACATAACCTGCTGGACAGTTGTCCCATTGAATGAGCCAACGTTCCCCTCGACGCAATTATTGGAATCCCAATGGTTGGAACCAATGTTGTTCGAGAACACAGAAGTAACATTTTTGGTTTGGTAGGAGTCTGTTGTCGTGCTGTTATTGTGGCTTGTAGAGACGTGTTGGCTACCATGTATAGTGTTATGAACCACCTGAATGTCAGAGCGATCGTGGATGTTATTGCTATTCCCGGAAGTGTCATATGCGGGCGGATCCCCCGCCTGCTCAACAGGGGATTGTGTCCGGTATTGGTGACCCATTTCTCTATCTTGCTGACGACGAGCGTTGGACCTCTGCATAGCGTTGTGGTTGTATTGGGACTAAGTAGATTCAAAGTCAGAGATGAGTCTAGCAAGCGAGAGAATCTTTGACCAACCTGAGCAGACATGGTCAAAAGCGAAGGATGTGATTGAAGATGGTAGAAGTTGCAGATGTAGGGAAGTAGCTGAAGATCTATCGATGAGCGTCTGCCTTTCCCCATCTTTGACTGCGCCTTTTATCGTTCGTCTGGCCAGCTATTCAGTTCCTTTGGAACAGGGACCCTTAGAGTGACCTTCAGCTTCATGCCTCGTCCGTACGCCGTGGCGACAGAGCAAGAATTGTTTCCACAACTGATGGAGCTAACATCTATTTACTTCAACAGCTCGAAGTTCATTAAGAGCGGAGCTTTTCGACGCCGACACCGCCGTCAGGTTCGAGAACGTGAATATGCGCTTCTATTTGGGCTATAGTTTAGATCTCACCACTAAACCCTAAACCCTCAGACGGTCGACAGGGTTTTGAAACATAGGAACAAGCTGGTGAGTCAGGTAGGAAGGATGACATCGATGGCCGCTCCATTCCCGCTCCATGACGAGGAAAGCATACATGAACTTCAAATTCAGCGCTCAGCGCTCAGCACCCAGCTTCAAATTCGAATGCAGAACGATTCGAATCAACATCTTGGCATGTTGGCATGTTTCCTGACCAAAAGTTACAATCCGTCCGAGGTGGAGGCACCTATCCCAGTATGGAACGAAAAACCAATCGAGGAACTACCGATAGACCGTATAGGTAGCATTGCGTCTCATTGCATCAGGAGGTCACTAAAAACGTGCTGCGGCAATGTTTAGTAGTGGTCAGGGATACCGGACGTTCAATGGAGCCTCCCCTTCGCGGGAAGTCCTGTGGTGAAATTGTACAAGGCAGCAGTATTGGTCTTTCATCGCGTAATTGCAAGACTCTAGATCTTTCGAGGAATGACAGGTAGACCAAATGTAGGTGTAAGAATGTACTCTTTGCGACTGCTAATATTTGACCAGGGAAGCGGCTTCAATGTGGATGTGCGGCCAGCATTGAACCGAGATGATCTCGGAGACGACCAGGGTCAAAGGAGAACTTCGAAAAATCATCAATGATTCATCATCTCGCTTGTCAAGGTCCTATGTCCGACAATGTCCGCATTCGAGCTCTTTATCATCCATATGTACAAACAAAGGATGTCGTGCGGTCTAGACCTTCTGGCCTTCTCCGCGGCAACATCGCGACGCGTCCTTTAGCTGCAGCCTGTCATCACAAGAAAACGTTCAGCGAAAAAGCTCGCAGCTCAGCTTTCTGAAACACAGTGGTTACCAAGAGCAATCAAGGTTGGCGCCTTGCCACGAGGCCCTTCTCCAGTTATTCATCTTGAGAAGAATGAACGTAGCAATGCAATATATGTATGTAGCCAGACACGAGTCCAGAGAGAATAGGAGAGAATTTAGTTCGGGAATTGTTCGGGGTGTAGCATGTGCTCGAAGCGGCACAGATCCGTGGCCACAGGCGCAACTTGTGTGGGAGGGTCCTACCTCGCGTAGATAGCCAAACTGTACATGTTCATTTTTCATTTTTCGATCATCGACGGATGAAACTTTAAGTCGCGCGAAGAGCGAAGAAAATTGGAATATATAACGTGTCATATAACAGAAAATTGTGTTAGTAACACAGTTGTGACATACCTATATACCACTACAGTACAACAGAGATGATGTAGCAGTGACCAGCTAGCGACTACTTAAGAAACTGGGAGATGTCCCAAGCACCAGGCTTCCCTTTGGGAGCTTGAGACACCAGAGTCAAGCTCATCGTTGCACCATCAGCCGATGCCCTCCATCCACCAAACCCACGAACCCACGAAGCTGATGAAGGAGACGAAGTACTAGCGGTATGAAACGTGAAGAGTTTGGCAGGATCATACAATGCCGAACAGGACACGGCTTCATTGGCGAGTACTACAAACGTTTCGTACCTGATGAGAACGTTGACTGCTCCTGTGGCTAGTCTCTCTCAGCCAGACCCTAATGTAGTTAGGCCCTGTGGCGAAGCTTTACAAACCCGGGTACACATCCTCTGTGTCTGCCCCTATATGAACCACACCGTGACCTACTCCATGAGGTGTCTGAAAACCTTGAACTCCCCGAGCTACTGGGTACCAAGGATGGCATTGAAGCCCTCACGGAGTTCATTAAGAAGTCCGGTGCATTCACCAAAACTGGAAAGCCCCCACGCGAACCCCAGGCCCCTGCATACCGGCCTTTTGACGAGACAGCTCTAATGCTGAACGACGAGTACTGGGAAGACCTCACAGAAGGCCAGGAACGAGTTGTTGTGACACATGGAGAAGCAGTCGACGATGAACCCAGGGACCTCGGATAGAACATCTGAGCACACCTGCCCAATCACCTACCACCTCTACAACCCTGCGTGTGTACGTCAGGGAGTACGAGATCCCCGTCGATGAAGGGGCTAGTAAAACGCCCTGAGGCAAGTTCTTTCTCCTCCACCCTGTTCCGACTATTTTTCTCTCGGTAATCTTTCACCAAAAAGCCATCTTACAACCGAACACCCCACACATCTACACACACACCACGAAACCCCAACACGACCTCTTAGTTCGGTAAACAACTCAGTCAAACCAACGTGTGGATGAGGACAGCCTGTCCCGGAACCGGAACTATACTTAGAAATACCGAATACTGTACATGTGTAGCTACTCATTTGGGGTAGCCTGCCCAGACGCCTTGGCCGTAGGTCTGGCGTCGTTAAATAAAGAGACAAAAAAAAAAACATCAGCCGATGCTCCTGGCCCTAGTCTCCCCTAGGCAGACTGATGATATACACGACGGATGTGTGTATATATCAAGTATATATAGTCTGTTAGGACGCGCGTCGCTTTTAGCCGCCAGCGGCTTATTAGTCATAAACCCAAAAAAGGAAATCATGTATCAATCACGTATCTTACCGTCTTTTGTATTGTATTCTACCAGATGTACTTAGTTGTCCTTGCAAAAGTTGATTACAGCTTCCGAAGTCAGTAGACTTAAATTTGACCATGAAAAGCGGTCAACAACCGCTCAGAACGAGCCCGCAGCATATCGGACAATGCCGTGGTGCACTGCCACAGCAGAACGCGGATTGCGAATGAACAAATTTTGGGCTTCTTTCACGCTGAAATTTTCTCTGAGCGCGTAGAATGTCCTCAAGCAGCCTGTACTATGTCAAAATCTTCGGAAACTCACAGGAAGATGGCAAACTCGAAAGGTATGACTCACGTGCATTTTCTTTTTGGGTTTATTACTAATAAGCCATCAACGGCTAAAAAACGACGCGGCTACTACAGGACTATCCTGGCCCCAAGTAGTCAAGAGGCTGATAAGCTTCTGGTCATCTAGCTTGATGTACAATGTTGAACCGGATCTGAGAGCTTATGACTCAGACTGACTGTCATGTCGTCAGAGAATCATCCACACCAAATCAGCGAGATTGAAAGAGTTGTCTGAGCGGATAAAGTCTTCGCAGTGCTTGAGAAGAGCTTGTTGGGCCATTTGCAATGAGGGCTCTGGCGGTGCTGGCAACTCGACCGACGTTAAAATTTTCGCTGTCGGAAGTTGTTTCCAGTCCGTCTCCCGCTACCATACGCATCATGAATTGACCGGCGGCGTCGGGATCCTCTCAGGAATAAATCACAATATCTCACTGAGCATTTTGGACCCCAGCTTGTGAATAATGTGTGATATATAACATGTTACTAACATTTCGATAACAAAAAACCCAGCCCTAGATGAAAGTCTTGACCTCTTAGAGTAAGACCGAGAGATTCTGTGATATTGCCTAGTAGCGCGCTTTGCCACTGCAATATCTCATCTTCAACTGAAGAGAAGGGCAAATATGCGCGGAATCTGTTGAAATTTTCTTCTTGAGTCGCTGTGAGTCCCAGCACACGAGAGCGAGATGCAGCAAGAGAATGAGTATATTCCGTCAAGTTATCCTGCTAGATGACGGCGGGATGGGATAGGATAGGATAAGCCGGCACTACGGACCCATGAGGAGCGGGAAGCAAGGACAATCGGATGCGGAACTTGAACATCCGAAACAACATACTACAGAAATAGGGGCTACGTACAAGCTACGTGTCTAATTAAAATCTACGGGCTTCCAAGCTCGCCATCAAGACATGAGAATCGACCCAACTCGGATCTTCGTCAAGGAATTGCTTGCGCTATAGAAAGTGCGGAAGGGTACCTGATAGAATGTTATATACTTGAAGGTACATATCTGGAGAGCCTGCAGACACTTATTGTCATCGCCGACTCGTCCCAGTAGGGGAAAGAGCAGCACAATATCTTTAATCGAGCGGCCTTCTCGTTTGAATGAGCAAATTTTCTATCATTTTGCACGAATATTGAAGAAGAGGCGACCAAATCGTAAATCACGCCAGCAGCTGGAGTTAATAGCTTACAAGCGCACGTAAGACCTCGAGTATAATGTCGAGTCCGCAGGTATAGAGAATCCCAGAGGCAGCCACTTTTCGAAGGATCACCATGATGCCATGGTGATAATGTGGTTGAGACTTGACTTGGCAGTTCTATCCAGATAACGAATTTCTCTTAGCGTGTAGTTGTAACGTGGCGAGCCCTGCAAGGCCCTGCAGGGAAGTTTCAATGGACTTGGTCGCCCAAACTACTTAAAGGCCGTTAGATAGATATGACATCCCTAAAATGCCCTCGGAAACACGTGCGGTTTTATGAATTATGAGGCCGTTCCATGACCGACGTCATGCGAATCGCGTGTTTGCAACTTGAACAAGGTACTAACCGAGGATGTAAAGCTGCCTCTTGGAGACGATACATACTCGAAGCTCAGCGCGACTGAAGTTATGCAGTTTCAGATCATTGATTCGACGTATCTAAGAGCTATAGGTAGAGCGGCAAGAGGTGGGTTCAATGTGTGGCAAGAGGTGGGTTTAGTGATTTTTTCTAGGCACTCCTCGCTATGGGTTAGAGGCATTGAAATTTGAGGCCGACATGGGGATTTTTGTAATCTCCTCTAGGCAGACTGATGAATACATACTATGTACCGTAGTATGTATATGATGTCTTTACTCTCCAGTGATCTCCGACTAAAATTCACATCTCAGCCAATCAGCTATCTTCAATACTTGCTTCGACCCCACACAGCAGAAGAAAGAGCCGATTTCAAAAGGGCGATGTGGTGTTCCAGCAAGAAGGCAGAGGATATTTCACGGAACAGGCTACACAGCGTATGTAATTCGCCATTCTCTAACTCTACACCAAAAGCATACTAATGCACATGAGAGACCAGACTTACTCGTTGGAGATTTGAGGAAGATGTTTGGTAAAAGGGACCTGTTTATGGGATTGTTACTGGGAAGACTGGGTAAGTGCCGAGGTCGAAGAGCCAAGCTGTGATGCATGCGATGTTTGGTTCAGCGTCAGTAAAAATTGGTAGTGTACTTAAATCATAAATGAGCCTCTCATGCATGTAGGAAGTATTTCCACTTCCTAGCTTCACTTTACTTCCCTTTCTTCATTTCCTGTATCTGTATGTTGGCTACTTTAGTTTGCTGTCACTTTTCGATGCTTGTATTCACTCACGGATAGTACTTGGAGTTCACTTTAAGATCATAGGAGTTCGCGAGAGAAGGCATGAATTCGGGAGATATCAAAAACATAAGTTTGGGAGAGATCACTGGGTGTGAGTTTGCGGGAGATGAAAAGGTGTAAAATCTGGTTAATTTGAGCGAAATCTGCCTGACTTTCGTTGATTTTTGTTCGAATAATTTTGTCCAGTTTATAACAGCATAGGAGAAGGAGAATAAGAGCATGCTGATTACGAGTCCTTATTTATAGGACGAGCCAGGAACATACATCCTTTTCTGTCGACACGGCAGACTCGGCACCATGCACCTCCGCAAATTCTCTGTCAAGCTTTCGTCGAGGAACCAGTGCAGACCAGTGTCTAGCTTGGGGCCCAACCTGACGGTTCTATGGGTGGCGGAGACACCATAAGCGATTATCGATTATCGATTATTTATTGCCTATATACAGAAAAACAGGCAACGAATTTACCCGTTTTGGACTTACCGCCGTCTATTGAAAGTCTACTCTTTACCTCTAGCTTGCCTCTAACTCTAACCACCACCTTCGTTTCAATCCCCTTCACCTTTATCTTCCTTTAATCACTCTTTTTCCTCTTATATGATTTCAACACCAGTGCTTCCGAGTCCGAATCCCACATCTGAAATGCCGGAAGAGTCGACGGAAATTCAGCGGTCATTCGTTCTATGAGCCGGTTTTGGATGTATGCTGCAGACTCCTCAAAGTCTGGTTCCCTAGGATTTCCTCATGATATTAAATTTTTCTACCCGGATTATTGCATTCCGATTTTGTCTTTTGGTCTGGGCTGCAAGCTGTCACACCCAAATTCCTCGCCAAATGCAGCCTGAGGCCGCATTGTCCATGTATCATGGTCAAAGCACGCTGGCCATTGCGGGAAGTGAGCCCGGAAAAATTCTCATTGTTGTGATGTTGAGTCTTATTCAAGGGCCTGGCAAGATGATCTGATGGTTTCTACTTATTAACGCCTACTACAAACCACGCAGGTGCGTTGCTGGCTTAGAGATGACTCATTTGGTCCAGGCTCAAGATATGCGCCAGAAGTATCATATCCACGCACTGGATATCAACGAAGATACCACGGATCCAGCCGACTGGTGGAAAGTAAGTAGTACATATCACAGATCAACTCGTTGATTTTATGACTGTATTGATTGATTACTGGTACCAGTCTTATGTGTACGATTCCGTCTCAAAGACCCTTGCATGGGTCGAGGTGTTGTTAGTGACACTGGAGCAACTATTCAGGTCAAAATCGGCCATTACTCGAGAATTGGCACTTATCTTCGTGACACACATGTAAAAGTTCAAGGAGAAAATATATAGCCCATGATTCGATCATTGATGAATTTCAGTTTGCAGGTAGGTAAGTACCCCATTTTCTGCAATGAAGAACCCGTTTAGAAGTTTTGTCTAGGCAATCCTCGCTAGGCATTTCGGCCGATATGGGGATGTTTACGTGAAAATTTGCTTCCGAATTGTGTAAATGTCCCCGCAACAACAGCCACACTTCCTTATGTTGAGCACGTAGTTCTGAATGCGATAGGTACAACGCACTACACCGAGATCCGAACCACCGTAAACTGGCACAATGTCGTGTATGCTATGCATTTCGGTGTCATTACAGAGATGAAAGAACTCGTACACGAGGAGATGGGAATGCGTATCTATACAATGAGGATGAAAGGGAATAAATGCTGTATGATGTTCTCCACACCCGTAAGCCCGTACACCCGCACAGAGTACACATCATCTTTGAATCGAGCAACTCAGAAAGAAAGACAAGAGCAGGAAGTGAAGCGACGATAGCAGAACTACGATAGCACAAGTAACAGCACTGACAGAAAGCGGGAGAAAAGCTGGAAAGCATGAAAGATTATCTAAAAGAAGGAAAATTTGGTACATTAATTACATTTTCGAATATTTCCTCGGTCAGTTTTTGGGGTGATGAAGCAAATCCCAGACCGCGTCGAACTCCATTTGGCCTTGAAGGAAGTGAATTAGGAGGAGAGGACTCGAATTTCACTGCGGAATTTGGAGGTTGAGCTCACCTTGGGGCTTTGGCAAAAAACTGGAAAGCATGAAGAATTAATGAAGCAACTCCTGGTATGTTGCATCGAATGGTGCCACAAGTTTGGTCCTGTTGGGAATTACATGGCTTTTTGACCGATGGCGGCGAACCTTCTGCATGAGCTGATGTAGTGAGTCATGGGGAGATTGATCCGCACTACGACCACCGTCTCCCAGACATAATTTGAGGACCTCGTGGTGCCAGTGTTCGAGTCTTAGGTCTTGAAGTTCTTCGTCGTTGTAACCAAGACTGCGACAGGCGGCAACCACTTGCTCCAGTTGTTGAAGATTCAGGCCTTGAAGGCGCATCAGGAAGCCCATTACATTGACGGAATCGGAGCTTGAGCTCACCTTCGAGTGGGTTTACTGCACCTGCAGTATTGAACGAGTCGGTATTGTTCGATATGGTGTTGCGGGAATTGGTTTGGTTTGAGTTTTCATTGTGAGAATACGCTGTAATGCCGCCAGCGGCATTTAGGTTGAAAGGTACGCTCTGGGCAAAAGGATTGTTTCTTGCCCTCGCGCCAGTGATTGCTGCATTGAATTTGAGAATTCGCCCGGGCGATATCTCAGGTTAGTACGCACCTGAAATAGGGTTCTGATCGATACTAACCCCGTTGAAAGCTCTGACATTACCCTCTATGCGATTATCGGAGTCAAAGTGGTTGGAGTCGACGTTGTACGACCATACGGTGCTACCGCCCTTCTGTTGCGCGTTGAGTAACCGGCTGTTGTGGCTAGTCGTTGACTGGTGGCGATTCCTGTTGTAACGATGGCTTTCTGTGCCGTTTGCCTGATTCCCAAAATTCTGGTAGGTGTTGGTCGAGCCGACAGGGAACCGTTCTATTCAAGACGTACGTACGTCCGGGGAGGGGAGGGGGGGGGGGGGATTATATCAGCACTTTGACAAAGTAGTCGAACAATGATACCTCACCTCGAGCCGTCGCGTTAAAAGAGTCCCTGTTATTCAAGATAGTGTTACCGGAACTGGCGAGATTTGAGTTGCGGTTGTGGGAATAGTACGATCCCGAAGTAAAGTTTGTAGGTACGTGGTTGGGAAAAGGTCTGGCGTCAGATCCTGACCAAATTTCAGTATTCAAAGCTTACGGCGGGATAAGAGAGAAACAATCATATTACGTACCGAAGGCCGACATAACCTGCTGGACAGTTGTCCCATTGAATGAGTCAACGTTCCCCTCGACGCAATTATTGGAATCCCAATGGTTGGAACCAATGTTGTTCGAGAACACAGAAGTAACATTTTTGGTTTGGTAGGAGTCTGTCGTCGTGCTGTTATTGTGGCTTGTAGAGACGTGTTGGCTACCATGTATAGTGTTATAAACCACCTGAATATCAGAGCGATCGTGGTTGTTGTTGATATTCCCGAAAGTGTTATATGCAGGCGGATCTCTCGGCTGCTCAACAGGGGATTGTGTCCGGTCTTGGTGACTCATTTCTCTATCTTGCTGACGACGAGGGTTGGACGTCTGCATAGCGTTGTAGTTGTATTGGAACTGGATTCACAAATCAGAGATGAGTCTAGCAAGCGAGAGTCGCAGAGAACCTTTGACCAACCTGAGCAGACATGGTCAAAAGCGAGGAATGTGATTGAAGACGGTAGAAGTTGCGGATGTAGGGAAGTAGCTGAAGACGATGAGTGTCTGTCTTCCCCCATCTTTGAGTGTGCTCCGATTTTATCCTTCGTCTGGCTAGCTATTCAGTCCCTTTGGACCCTTTGGAACAGAGACCCTGAAAGCGACTTCATGCCTACTCATCCGCGTTGTGATGATCATCGAGACAAAGCAACAATCCTCCCCAACTTTGATGGAGCTAACATCTATTTATTTCAACAGCACGAAGTTCATTAAGAGCGGAGCTTTCCGATGCCGCTACCGCGTTAGGCTCTTGGAGACGACATCGGTATTCGGAGTTGGTATGAAGCTCAGCGCGACAGAAGTTATGCGGTTTCAGACCATAGAATCGACGTATCGAGATTCATAGAAGCCACGACAATACTCGATGTGTTTGCACCAGTAATCCTGCTCACATACACCAATTCAATGTGACCCACATCTCAACGTCCATTGAATGAAAAACACTGTACCGAGTTCCATGTGTTACTTGTCATCAAGTAAGAACAAACCCTTCATAGCCCTTCTCCGCGACTTCCACACAAATATGATCATAGTTCTGCACCCCTCCAGTCCAGTTCAACGGTTCAACGGCCTTTCCTGGTATGTTACTGCCCAAATACCAGTTGGTATGAATGGTTTTCAACCACAGACCCTTGGCACTGAGGTCGTGCACTCTCTTCCGCCAGTCCTGCTCAGATTGAGGGTCGGCCTCGATACGAGTGAGGTTGTTTTCCATCATGTACTTGACGCAGTTGACGATCCAGTCGCCTTGGATCTCCTGTAAGAGGAATGGAAGGATACAAGAACGCCATAGTTAGCAAATGAGTACGTGATGTTCCCATGAGGTTAGCCATACCAGACACGTCGGGCCATTACAAAAAGCCGTAGGACCCTGAGGCCCGTACATGAAAAACATATTCGGGAAACCCGTAGAGGTCATTCCCAAATAAGAATACACCCCAGGCTTCCACTTCTCCGCAATAGTCCCTCCATCCACTCCCTTGATATCTATCTGCGTAATCCCACCCGTCAAACTATCAAATCCCGTCGCCAGAACAATCACATCCAACTCGTGTTCTTCATAGTCCCCATCTTTACCCGTCCGAATTCCCCTTGGTGTCACCTCAACGATAGGGCTTTCCTCCAAATCCACCAACGTCACATTGGGTTGATTAAATACTTCGTAATAACGCTGCTCGAGACAAGGTCGTTTAATGCCGAATGGATGAGGTGGGATTGTTGGAGCGAGTTTCTCTTGCATTCTAGGATCTACCAGTCGTTCCCGGACTTTATCCCTCCAAAACGCGTAGACTTGATCGTTGGCTTCTTGATTTGTGCGTAGGTCGTTGTAATTGCCAGTGGAAAAACGAAAACCGCCTTGGGCCCATAGTTCTTCGAGGTGGATGAGACGTTCTTCTGGTGTAGCTTCGAGAGCACTTTTCGGGTATCTGTCGTAGTAGTAGCCCGCTAGAGAGAGAGAGAGAGAGAGAGAGAGAGAGAGAGAGAGAGAGAGAAGCAGAAAACAGCTCAGGTAAGGACCAGCATGCAAATCATTAGTCAGGCACGTACTGTTTGTCTGTCGCCTTCGTTTGTAAAGCGTCGGATACAACTTCTTCCTCCTCGTTTGCTCTTCCTTATCCAACTTGGCCTGCCTCATTGGTATAGTCATATTCGGGGTGCGTTGAAAAACCGTCAAATGTCCAACTTCAGGTCCAATTTCCTGAATAACTTGAACCCCACTAGCACCTGTACCCACTACTCCAACGCGCTTTCCACGTAAATCAACACCTGACTGAGGCCAGCGAGATGTATGGTGACAGATGCCTTGGAAGGAGGCGAGGCCTTTGATAGATGGTATGTAGGTTTTGGCTGCGAAGCCAACGCAGAGAGCGAGGAATCGTGCTCGTACTCGCACTGGAGTCGTCGTTGGCGTCTCATCGGCAGAGTTTGTGCAGTCCTCAGCTTCAACAACCCACTCCCTCTTCTCTTCATCCCACCTCGCACCCACGACCCTCGTATTGAACCTTATATCCTTCCTAACATTCCACTTTTCATCAACATGCTCGAAATATTCCCTCAACTCCTTCCAATCAGGGAACTTTTCCGTCCAAGTCCAATCTTTCCAAAGCTCTGGTAGAGAGTATTCGTAATTAGGTACGTCAGAATCGACTCGTGCGCCGGGGTAACAGTTCCAATACCAGACTCCCCCGAGGTCAGGTGCAGCATCGAGGATTTGGACTCGGTAGCCGAGGTTGCGGTAGTGGTACAATTGATAGAGACCGCCAAAGCCGCAGCCGACGATAAGGACATCTAGGAGCGAATCTGATGAGGGACCGAAGGCAGAAGTTGAGGGATGCCCGTTGGGAATGGAGGCCATGATGGATTAATGATGAGATGGGTCTTTAAATGGTGCAAGACCTTCTACATGGTGTGAGAAGGAGAAGGAGATACGGGTGTTCCGGTGTATAGGTCTTGTGGCCATGTATGACGGGTTGATTGGACGCCTACGCATGATGGCACCCATTCCTCCGACTTCTTCTACCTCCATCGAGGTCAACGCTGGTGGATTTCTGGCCTTCTAATTAACGGGGATCAGTAGCGGATTTGTTATGGGGCAAGAAATCGACTTACCTGTGTCCTAACCTAATGGCATTGGTAATGACAAGTACTCGGGTATACTTGGCCTTCAAGTTCGATAAGAAGAATATTAATACCTGAATGACGTTTTCGGTGCACTGGCTCCTTTAGAAGTCTTCGCTTTCCTTGTCAAGACGTGTCAAATCCGACCAGAATCCGACGTTCACTTGCTTGGTTCCATTCTAGTGTGCTTCAAGGTGAAGTGAGGCGAAAAGTCGTAATGGAAGTTATGGTGGAAGATGAGGGCAGAGATGGGGACACAAACGAGGCGGCCTAACAGAACGAGAGGATAGGCGACCCGGGGCCATCTCGAGGTGTCATTACACCAGTCCATCTATCAACTCAAATGAGAAAGTTGTGGAAGAACAGGAAAGCTACTAATCCACCAGAATGACCGTTTTACTCTTGAAAACATCAATCATTGGAGTAGTACTAGATACTGAAGGCTGGGGTGTATTGCACGTTCCATTCGTTGTAGGCATAGCCTCAGAGCCTGTGGTGATATGTGGACGGTGGACGGTGGTTGAAGGTGGACGCGCTGTAGTTGAGAAAGTTGGACCTGGTTGTCAGCAGACAGTGGAGAGCAAAGTTTTACTTCGACCAATGCCGCGTATGCTGGGACATGATAGACAGGTGTTTAGGCCATCACAGCCGAGAGAAGTCGCGAGCCGACTCTACGAAGACATCCAGAACGTCCAGGAAGGAAATTCTGGTAGAACGTGAAAGTGGTAGAACAACAAAAGGTGCGCACTCTGTACGCGGCACATTCTCAGGCACTAGTCCTAAGCCTTACTCAAGATGCGCAGAGCATCAAAGGGATCGAGGACAATATATTATATACATGTAGCCGTTCCAACTTCCTACACCTGGCACAGAACCAAACATTGCATGCATCACAACTTGGCCCACTCCGCTCCTACCCAGTCTTTCCAGTAACAATCCCATAAACTACAAATGCCTCTAATCCATAGCGAGTAGTGCCTAGAACAAATCACTAAAGCCACCTCTTGCCAACCCATTTGCAACTTGGCGCTCCACCTATAGCTCTTGAATCTCGATACGACTCAAAACTGCATAACTTCAGTCGCGCCGAACTTCAAGTATGTATATCGTCCCGATATCGTCTCCAAGAGGCATCCGATCCTCGGTTACCCGTTGCAAACACGCGATTTCCATGTGGAAAATGACGTCTGTCATGGAACGGATATAATGTTTCCGAGAGCATTTTAGGAATGATATCTATAATGGCCTTCAAGTAGTTTGGGCCACTAAGTCCATTGAAACTTCCCTGCAGGGCTCGCCACGTTACAAATAAACGGTAAGAGAAATCTGGACGGTTTCTGATAGAACTGACCACACTCAAACCACACTACAGTCAACTCTCTCTTAAGGCACATCAGTAAAACGGCAAACCGGCTTTTTGCAACTTTTACGTGACTTTTTCGGATCCGCGCCATACTTTCAAAACACAGGCCCGATCGCTTTTGAAAGCTACCTTCTGCTTTTGAAAGTCACTGGAAAAGCTGCTGAAAAGGTGCAGGGAAAGCTGCTAAATAGGATTAGTAAAACCACCTCCTCATACCTTAGATTTCTATTAGTAGTGCATTAAAAGGGATATCATTTTAGTCACTGTAAAATATGTACATGGAATGAAAGTGCTATGGTACTATAGACGGGGCCCTTCCCTCAACCACTGCTGCGTACAATTCAGATGTCGCAGTGTACCGTCAACCAATGAAAGCGGATCCCATTGTCCTGAATGTACACAGCAGGTTAGGTTCCAATATCGCGTCGTGGAGAACAAGCTGACTTACCAAATGAATATGCCTCTTCAAAAGATATCCTACGCCTGAAGGAGGAAGATCTCTGCGTTAGTAATAATTACAGTAAAAAAAAGTGTAAAAGAAACGCACCACAAACTGTCCTTTCAAGGATTAAACTACCTCAGTATGCAGCACAGCGGAATAGCGGGGACAAGTCAGACATGTTGAAGGACTAGAAAATGTAAAGCACGCACCTATCCGTTCCTATCTCTCCACTGACACATCGCAAATATTCGGGTGAGCTGGGAGCTGCGCTAGGACAACAAAGCATTTAGTGCGGTAAGAAAGACTTTTAGACACAACAAACGTACCGTCAAAAAAGCGCTGAAGGGTGATGAGGATGAGTGCAGTGACGCGCAATCGCAAAGTCAACACAACATGTGACCGCAGCTATACAGTTGACCGGCATTTACCGGAGCTGCGGCTGCATCAAAATTTCGTCCATAGAGAGGCTCGAGTCCCTCTAAGCGTCCCTCAGCTTCCTCCCGCCTCTTCCCTCAGGCTGTGTTCCTGCATGTAAGTGGATTAAGCAAAGTGTGTATGTACCAAATCTCAGAGAGTTTCCCCAGACAGTACAATACCAGACGGGAGAATTAATACATATACGTACTTGACTCGAGTCTATTTTACCCATTTGGTGTAGAAAGTGAGATCCTCCAGAAAAGCTCGGGAAAAGCTGGCAAAAGTTGTTGAAAAGTAGGTGCCATTCGGAAAAAAGTAAAAGGCGGGAAAAGGCTTCCGGAAGAAAGTAGAAGTCGGAAAAAGCTTCCATCAAAAAAGTCGATCAAAAGTCTTGATGGGAAAAAGTTACCGAAAGCTCCGAAAAGTGGGGGAAAGTCGATTTGCCGTTTTACTGATGCATACCCCAGATAATGCATACTCTCTCATAGGGCATACCTTTTGGCCGTGACGAAAACCCACTTTCCCTGCCAAAATGCACTCTCGAAAGGCATACTCTCTCATAAGGCATACCTTTTGGCCGTGACCGAGGAGTATGCCTTAAGAGAGAGTTGACTGTACATACATAGTCAGCAAACAGTCTTATCATCATGACATCATGGCCCCTATTTGTGATGAACCTTCGAAAAGTAGCTGCCTCTGGAATTCTCTATCATACCTGCGGACTCGACATCATACTCGAGGTCTTACGTGCGCTTGTAACTCCAGCGGTTGGCGTGATTCACGATTTGGTCGCGTCTTTTCAATGTTCGTCGTGCAAAAAGGCAAAAATTATTCATTCAAACAAGACGGCCGCTCGATTAAAGATACTGTGCTCTTTCCCCTACTTGGACGAGTCAGCGGCGGCAATAAGGGTTTGCAGGCTCTCCAGATATGCTCCCTTCAAGTATATAACATTCTATCGGGTACCCCTTCCGCTTTTTCTGTGGCGCAAACAATTCTTTGACGAAGATTTGATCATATGCATGAGTTGGGTCAATTCCGCCTTTCTCTTCAGTTGAAGATGAAATATTGCAGCGGCAAAGCGCGCTACTAAGCAATGTCACAGATCTAACCTGAGATCATGCGCCGCTGATGCGCGCTCCTTAGAGTAAGATTAAGGTCAAGATTTTCGTCCGTCAATGATTGAATGACAATGAAGGCAGGAAAAATGAAAAATGTTCAATTTGGCTATCTAATGCAAACCCACACGAGCTGCGCCAGGTTGCGCCTGTGGCCACGGATTTGTGTCAAGCACATAGTACAGCCCGCGAACAATAGATTCTCGATCTGGAAGTGTCTGGAAATTGCTACGTTCATTCTTTTCAACAAATTCTCAACATGAATGACTGGAGAACGGCTTCGTGCCAAGGCGCCGATTTTGCTTGCTCTTGGCAAGTACCGTGTCGCAGTATTGTGTTGCTGAGCGTCGAGCGCTGAGCTGAACGTTTTCTCGGCGATGACAGACTGCAGCGTCGCAGGACTAGACCGCATGACATTATTTGTTTGTACATGTAGACGATAAAGCTCGATAAGGCTCGAAAAGTGCTTCAATATTGTCGGCATTGTCGGACTTAAGAGGACCTTGACAAGCATCAGCAACTTGAAGCATCTTGATTCGATGCTGGCCGCGTATACCCTAGTACTTGTCAGGACGTTGCCCCTGCTGCGCTGTTGCTTGCCCCGCTGAAGCAGTGATTGGTTTCACGGTCTAAGCTTCTTCCGTTATCTTCCTAGACGATACAACATCATGTATTTAACGGTAGCGGTGTATACCATCTATCTATCGTATCCACATTGAAGCCGCTTCCCAGGTCAACATCTACATTTGGTCTACCTGAGTCTACCTCTAGTAATTCCTCGAAAGAGTCTTTCAATCACGCGTCGAGTGCTGAAGTACCGTATCCAACCAATGTTGCTGCTTTGTACAATTTGATCACATGCCTTCCCACGAAGGGGACCTGGAGGCTCTGATTCATCATGATGATTGAACGTCCAGGCCAATCCCTGATCACTACCAAAACATCATCGCAGCACGTTTTGGTGACCTGCTGACGCGATGCTACGTTATACTACCGAAAGACCGCCGAACGATACAAGAATGATAAGTCCCTGGGTTCGTTTCCGTTCCATACTGGGATAGATGCGTTCAACTCGGACGGATTGCAACTTTTGGTCAGGAAATGGGGGCAGCGGGAGCTATCCTTGAGAGAGCGTAACGACATCAGCATTTATAAACATGTTGATCCGATCGCGAATCGTTCTGCATTCGAATTTCAAGTTGTGCGCTGAATTTGAAGTTCATCATGATGTATGCTTTCCTCGTCATGGAGTTCGAGCGGGAATGGAGCGGTCGCCGGTCATCCTTCCTAACTTAACAGCCTGTTCCTATGTTTCAAAACCCTGTCGACAGGTCTGAGGATTTAGGGTTTAGTGGTGAGACTTAACCATGTATAACGCAAATAGAAGTGCATCATGATATTCACGTTCCTGATTCTTGAACCTGACGGCGGTATCGGTGTCGAAAAGCTCCGCTCTTAATGAACTTCGTGCTGTTGAAATAAATAGATGTTAGCTCCATCAGTAGGGAAACGATTGTTGGTTTGTCTCGGACATCGCAACGGCGGACGAGGAGGCATGAAGTCACTTTCAGGGTCTCTATTCCAAAGGGACTGAATAGCTGGCCAGACGAAGGATAAAAGAGCACACTCGAAGATGGGGAAAGACGGACACTCATCGCCTTCAGCTACTTCCCTACATCTGCAATTTCTACCCTCTTCAATCACATTTCTCGCTTTGACCATGTCTGCTCAGGTTGGTCAAAGGTTCTCTCGCTTGGTAGACTTATCTCTGACTCGTGAATCTAGTCCCAATACAGCTACAACGCTATGCAGACGTCCAACTCTCGTCGTCAGCAAGATAGAGAAATGCGTCACCAATACCGGACACAATCCCCTCAGGCTGTTGAGCGGGCGAGAGAACCGCCTGCATATAACACTTCCGGAAATATCAACAACAACCACGATCGCTCCGACATTCAGGTGGTTTATAATAATACTATACATGGTAGCCAACACGTCTCTACAAGCCACAATAGCAGCACGACGACAGACTCCTACAGAACCCAAAATGTTACGACTGTATTCTCGAACAACATTGGTTCCAACCATTGGGATTCCAATAATCGCGTCGAGGAGAACGATGGCTCATTCAATGGGACAGGTATGCAGCAGGTTATGTCGTCTTTTGGTACGCGATATGATTTTTTTCTTTCTTATCCCTCTGTAAGCTTTGAATACTAAAATCTAGTCAGGATCTGACGCCACGCCTTTTCCCAACCACGTACCTACAAACTTTACTTCGGGATCGTACTATTCCCACAACCGCAACTCAAATCTCGCCAGTTCCGGTAACACTATCTCGAATAACAGGGAGTCTTTTAACGCGACGGCTCGAGGTGAGATATCATTCTTCGATTACTTTGTAATGGTGCTGATGTACCACGGTTCTCCCCCACGATGCACATCTCGCGATCGAATAGAACGGTTCACTGTCGGCTCGACCAACACCTACCAGAATTTTGGGAATCAGGCAAACGCCACAGAAAGCCATCGTTACAACAGGAATCGCCACCAGTCAACGACTGGCCACAATACCCGGTTACTCAACGCGCAACAGCAGAGCGGTAGCACCGTATGGTCGTACAACGTCGACTCCAACCACTTTGACTCCGATAATCGCATCGAGGGAAATGTCAGAGCTTTCAACGGGGTTAGTATGGATCAGAACCCTATTTCAGGTACGTACTAACCTGAGATATCGTCCGGATGAATTCTCAAATTTAATGCAGCAATTACTGGCGCGAGGGCAAGAAACAACCCTTTCGCCCAGAACCTTCCTCTCGACCTAGATGCTGGCAACATCATAGCTTATTCTCACAACGAAAACTCGAACCAATCCAATTCGCGCAACACTATATCAAACAATACCGACTCTTTCAATTCTGTAAACCCGCAAGGTGAGCTCAACCTCCTCCTAATTGACCTCCTTCAAGGCCTGAATCATCAAATAGAGTTCGACGCAGTATTCTGGGATTTGCTTCATCACCATAAAAATTGACGGAGGAAAATATTCGAAAGTGTAACTAAATGTACCCAAATTTTCCTTGTTTTAGATAATTATCCTTCATGCTTTCCAGTTTTTCTCTCGCTTTCTGTCAATGCTGTTACTTTGCTATCGTAGTTCTGCTGTCGTCGCTTTACTGGTGTACGGGCTTACGGGTAGGTAGCAGGGTAGGACAACATCATACAATAAAGTACGCATACTTATCTTTCTCGAACGATAGCTTCAATTGCGAGTGTGCAGCGATCACTGTCTCCAGAACAAAAACATATACATTTCTTCGAACACTTCCAGGACCACACCGTGTCAACACTTTGGGGTATAGATGTGAGCAAAGTGCTTCGAGAAGCCCAACAATAAAACTCGTAGTCCATCGAATAATAGTTCCATAAACCCGTTCCCAAAGACCTGATTCCATCAGACTGCTTTTTTTAACTGAAAGCTTGTGCACCTCTACTAATCAATAACCAGCATAGCAGAACCCATCACTGTTAGTGATATAGTTAATGCTTCCATCCGGCTGACTCTGTCCACCGGCGTTGATGGCAGTCTCAGGACCTTGGCAGGCCGTGTAGAGGGAGCAAGTCAACAATGGGCTTCCGTCCTGTGAATCCATGGAGAATGTTTAGAAACAAATGTCGAACAAGCAATTTATCGCACTCGGCGTACGCACCTTTCCGTTCACATCGTGATAGGTGTTGATAAAGACACATCCTTGAACACTCGAGCACATAGCCTTGCAGTCTGAATGGTAGGTAGATACACTCATTGTTAGTTCACTCATCTAAGCACATTGATTGCAATTTGCGACTGACCGTCAACGGTATCCACCAGACCGTAAGTCAAATATCCATCCGCCTGAGTAGCAGCGGTGAGGTCACTGAATGTCTGCTTCCATCCATCGCTGGGAGGAGGAGGAGAGGGAGGAGGGTACTGAGGAGGAGGAGGGGGAGGAGGGGCATGAGGCTTAGGGCAATGCAAGCAAAATGGAAGGAGGTCGAGGAGTTTGCAGATCAACTAGATAGAATATGGCCAAAGTCCGAGGTCAATAACAACAATTCGCATCGGAGATGTCAACCTAAAAACTCACGCTATCCTTCAAATGCGGAAGGAAGAACTTGAAGATATCCAAATGCTCTGGGTGGTCACCGTAATACCAACCGGGTTTTGCACCTTTTTTCCAAGGAGGAATGGGCGCCCCGTAGTGATTAGCAGTGGTCATGGTGGATCCGAGGGTGATCGAGAGGGCGGCATTGGTGCTGCTCGTAGCAGGCACTGCGGAGACCGGTGCAATGACAGCACTGGTGAGTGCAGCAGCGATGGTGATGAGACCGGTGAGTTGCATTGTTGTAAGCGATTATTGACCTTGGGGCTGAGGATGCTGCAGTATTCGACAACACCAGCGAGGTTTTATACATCTCGTCCCCTGCATACATCGTTGTAGGAGTACGCCGTCACTCTCTCTGTAATCAGAGCAAATCAGAACAGGACGCGAACGTTAAACATCACGCACGTCAAGTTTCAACTGAAGCGGAACACATTTCTTAGTCTCATCAAGGAACAACCGTCCGCGCTAATGTTGACCATCTATGGTAAACTACCTGCCATATCATGACGCCCCTAGAAATTTAGAATTACTCTCGACTTGACAGAGGCGTCTGGAATGTTGCTGTGCCTTAAGAGTGACATAAAAGGATATAGAAACACAGACATACAGGAGCTTAAAACGGTTAGACGAATGCGCTTCTGAAGGAGCATGAACGGAAGGAATCAGAAATAAGGGTGAAGGAGGAAGAAATCAGGTAAGATTCTAGAACTAATCACATCGACATCGTCGAAGAGTAATGGCTTTTCTTCTATAGCAGGGCCTGCAGCTACGTCCCTGGGTTATTTGTGTGAAGACGAAAGATAGGAGGTTCAATATTATAAGAATAGGAGTACAAATTTGAAATACTTTCATTCAGCAAGGCGATGAATACGTTTGCTCAAGCGCTCAAGCGCTCAAGGGTCGAGGAACAGGGGCTGAAACACCTCTAGGCTCTAGAGGTAGCAAAGAAGTAGAGGTTGGGTATCTTCTTGAGGTTGCTTGGATGCGTCGGATTTTTGGGTAGAAGCTCCATCATTCTCAGCGCGCTCTGAATGGAGGACATTCCCATCAACATTGGTCATTGTGGCTTGTGATAGTTTGAGGAGAGTGGCTTGACAGTAAAAATGATGACGAGACTTGTGTCAGTGATCGGGACTCACAAGAACGTGATTGTGACTGGTCGCGACTCGCGAATTTCAAAATTCGACTGGTGCCGATGAGGAGTCGACGACACTGAAGTGACTGAACCCTAGAAGTTAGAACGTTTAGTGCAATTCATTTCTGGAGGAGGAGTCTTTTACCCGGGCTGTCTGGAATGGATTCTATTCGCGTCGTTGTATACTCTAGGATGTACTAGTATACACAAAATATGAAAATACCTATGCTACAATTTATTGCAACGTTACCGTCAATACAGTATCGAAGTCTAAACGTCCATGTTGCATGAAAAGCTTTCATGAGATTGAGATTTGTGGTTCCTTTTTCTTATCTACGGATTCCACGGATTCCTCGTCCACAACCTTTGACCCCGAAGGAACATCGACGGGATGTCTTGACGCGTAATATGCATTGAAAACTGTGCCAAGAAGGTATACAGCACTGAAAAGGTCGCTTCAGTCAGCACTTCGACCAGAACATGTGCAAAGGCAAAGCCAGAATGCTCACAAGAATACAGAAGTCACTTTATAACCTGCAGGGTAATTGGGTGCTTTGCTAGCGGGGAAGATGACGTTTGGTGCCCAGGCATTGATGACATACGACATCTAGGAAGAAATGGCAGATGAGAGACAATGATATACGAAGATGAAATAACGCCCTTACCGTATTTATGAACCCAATGACGATGGCACGATTCTCGGCATTTGAAGACATCAGTTCGTTGATCCAGGCCTGGGGCATGCAGGTGTCAGCGCTTCGGCTTCGCTACAGCGATTGCTCAACTCACAAATGTTAACGCTCCAGTACCTGTAATCGTAAAGTTCAAATAAAACCCGACAAACTTGGCCGTATCGCTTGCAGGCCAACTGGCTAGGATGATGTTCCCAGTAAGAGGAAGTAGAGCAGCGAAAGCAATGATAGGCCAGCGAGTTTGAAGTATATCCGATGCCCAGGAGTATACTAGTCCGAAAACGATCTGGAGGGCATAGCCACCTGTCGGAATGGTGTTAATCTGGCTGACGGTGTACTTTCCAGTGGATTTGAGCCAGAGGTTCATGTACGTGTATGATCCCAGCCTAGATGTCATTTAGTAGATCAAGTTGATCAGAGTAAGCGCAAGTGTAAACTCACCCGACGACGTCGCAGGTGTATGGCACGACGAAGAACCAAGGTACCCAACAACGGAAAGCTTGAATCATTCCTTTGACAGAAAAACCTTTAGGTGGCTCGCGTTGGAATCGCTCGGCTCTGCTGAGTGCGATGTCGAGGTCAGATTCCCTAAACCACAACTTGCTACGAGGGTTTAGTTTATGGGGTGTGTCTGGGATCATGAAGAATCCGGCTAGTGCGATGGGAAACGATATCATGCCGTCGACGAAGAATAACCATTGCCACCCGCTGTTTTTCAGATTAGAAAGAGTCGAAAGAGTCACAATCAGAACGCCTCTTACCTATAGCCATTGACACCATTCAGACCATTGTATACACCAGCTTGCAGATACCCACTAATCATCGTTCCGACCGCAGAACACGAGATGAATATAACCATCCGCTTTCCTAGCTCACTGGGCATATACCAGCTTCCTAGAACCCACAGCATACCGGGATATGCAGATGCCTCACATAGGCCGATGAAGAAACGAAGGATATACAACGTCCGTACATTTTTAGCTGCTGCACAGGCTATGACGAGCGAAGTCCAGATCATTTCGCAGCAAGGTACTGAAGAAAACGGAATTGTTCGTCAGTTGGTGGAGGAACTCTGGGGCCGGAAGGAGGACACTAACGCCAAATTGATGGAGATACTTTGACCATGAGAAGTGTTCCTGGATATTGGCCGACAACGTATCCAACCTGTAAAACTCATCTTGTCAATCCTCAATCTCGCCCACAGAATCCGAGAATACAGACCGTGAACATCGTGAGCAGCGTGTTGTATTCATCTCCTTGTATATTCAAATCCTCCTTCATTCCACTCACGTATGCGTTTTGAACATTGGCCTGATCCAAGTATTTGATGAAGTCTGACGGAAAACGATGAATCGAGACGCGTTTTTGCATTCAAACAGAAAGAAAGACGTACAACCCAAGCATGCAATGGTCATCAAACCGAGATCAAGTCGCTGAACGTATTTACGTTCCTCTTCGGACTTATCATCTCTGGAGACGCAAAACGCACAATGATAAGCTAGAGATAAACGAAGACTTTAGAGAAACATACCTATCCCATACAACCTGGCTTATCCTGCGGCCCCACGAGATCTCTTGTTGTCCAGAGGCCATCTCGCAGGAAGAACGCGAGGAACGCAGCTTTTCGGAACGAAATAAGCCATCAAATTGGAAGGCTTTTTACTGTCCTGCAGCGATTGCGTGCTTATGTGCAAAGACTACTCCAAAGTCGATGTTGGGAAAACGTTGCCCCCGGCCAAGGCGCAAAAGATTAACCTAGATTGGTCCATAGAGCCGAAAAAGATATTTCCGGACTAAGTCACGCTATTGAGAGAAACAGTAGCCGTCTTCGAGAGTTTTTGGTCAACTGAAGGTGGTGGTAATGGAAGGAGTGATTATTGCGATAGACAGAGGGGGCACGTTCACTGGTACGCGCCAAACCTTAACCTTGTACCTTCACTAACCCCGTCAAGATGTCTGGGCCTTCATTCCTTCTCATCTCTTCGAGAATCCATCATCAGAACTTCTCGGAAACGCGGTCATTTCACCTGGTCAGAACGGTGTACAAGTACAACTGAAGTTGCTCAGCGAGGACCCTCTCAACTACGATGACGCGCCTACAGAAGGGATTCGTCGAATACTACAGATCGTAGAGGGAAGGAAGATTCTTAGAGGCGAAGCTTTGAATGCAGAGTTGATTGGTGAGTTTGAATCGATATCCACCAATAGCGGATGGCTCAAATGACATTAGATTCTGTGAGAATGGGTACCACGGTCGCAACGAACGCCTTATTAGAGAGAAAGGGCGAAAAATTCGGTCTAGTCATGACGAAAGGGTTCAGAGATCTGCTCGAGATAGGTACGATCATATCCTTGAAGAGTAGAACGAGCCTCATTATTTTTAAGGCGACCAAACGCGACCTGACCTTTTCGATTTGAGCATTTCCACCAAACCAGGGCTTTTGTATGATCCTGCCTATATCATTGAAGCTGACGAAAGAGTGACAATTGAAGGATGGTCGCTGGATCCTCAAGGACAGACTGTCGGTGGATTGTTGAAGGATTCGGAGAAAAACGGTGAGGAGGGAACGGTCGAGGTCGGTATTAGCGGGGATGTTGTCCGTGTTTTCAAGAAACTGGGTACGTGCTGGCTACTCTGATATCTTTCGAGTACCTCAATCTTGATCTAGACGAGGAATCCATACGCACATCCTTGCAAGCCTTATATAATTCTGGTATTCGTGGACTTGCTGTCTTGCTGCTTCATTCATGGACATATCCTACTCACGAGAACAAGATTGCTGAAATAGCATCGTCGATAGGCTTCACGCAGATATCACTGTCTTCTCAGCTATCACCTGCCATCAAGGTAGCTCTTTCCTCATCTACGGCCAATGTTCATGCACTGATGAGCACCCAGGCTGTCCCAAGGGGTAATGCTGCTTGCGTAGATGCTTACCTGAGCCCGGTAGTCCGTCGATATGTTGACAACTTCCTTTCCAACTTTGTCGACACTAAGGCCGGCAAGAGATGTGATTTCATGCAAAGTGACGGGGGTCTGGTTAGTGCTAAAAAGTAGGTATATTCCTCTGTCTTCCACTCGTCTAAGCTTATATGTAAACGCGTCCAGGTTCTCTGGTCTACGTGCTGTTTTATCTGGCCCAGCTGGAGGAGTCGTTGGATTTGCGAAGGTAAAATATGTCTGGAAATTATTACTATTGTACTTTCTGACAGTCTATATTGGAGACGACGTATGCTGAAAAATCCGGCGTTCCCGTCATTGGGTTCGATATGGGTGGTACCTCTACGGACGTCTCTCGATTTGCTGGCAAGTTTGAGCACGAGTTCGACAATGTCTGCGCTGGGATCAAAGTTTCTATCCCTCAGCTTGGGATAGAGACAGTGGCCGCGTGAGTTTTCCAATCCGCCTCGATCTTGACTACATTTCTAACCTTTTTTACTTAGTGGTGGAGGTTCTCGACTGACATACAAGAACAATACTTTCTGCGTGGGTCCAGAATCCGTTGGGGCACATCCCGGACCTGCCTGCTACCGGAAAGGTGGAGAACTCGCCATTACCGTAGGTGTCTTCTTAGTCTTTATACTGTGCATCCGCTGACGTCGGCGAAAGGACGCAAATTTGATATTAGGCCGACTCGTTCCAAGCACATTCCCCTGCATATTCGGTCCAAACGCAGACTCCCCACTCGATGCAGAAGCCTCACGGACAAAATTCGCAAAATTGACAGAAGAAATCAATTCTCAGCGACCTGGAACCAAGCCTTATTCGATTGATGAAGTCGCTGCTGGGTTTTTACGAGTTGCTAATGAGAACATGTCACGGCCTATGCGTTCCTTGACCGAGCAACGTGGGTATGCTGCTTCTGCTCACAATTTGTGTTGTTTTGGAGGTGCTGGTGGTCAGGTATGTCTTTCATGACTCTCTATTGACCTTGCGTGAATAATTCGACATAGCATGCTTGTGTGATTGCCAAAGGTCTTGGGATTGGACTGGTCATTGTACCCCGGTTTTCTAGTATATTGTCGGCCTACGGTATTGCTTGTGCTGACTCCGTCAGCGAGGTTTCCGAACCCACGACGGTTAACTTGTCCAAAGGCAACAACGCCACGTGGTCAACCATCCAGGAGCGTATCGAGAAGCTCCGTGCTCAAGTTTCCAAAAACCTGCAGGAACAAGATGTTGAGCAGGTCACGTACCATGTCGGTGTCTTTCCCTTACATTTTTCGTCTTCTCAAACTGATTATGCAAACAGGTGGAGTTGGGGTGCGCCTATGACGGTAGCGATACTGTTCTCCAGATACCTTACCATGGACCGTCAGTTGTTGAAGACTTCATTGCTGCTCATTTACAAGAAACATCATTTTCCATGCCTCGAGATGTCCTTGGTGTCAGCGTCCGTGTACGCGGGACAGGCAAAACTGTCGATTTCACACCTATCGGCTTTGGAGACGAATTAGCTGCTGCCGAGTCCGCTTGGGCCAATGGAAAGGATGTGCCATCGCCAAAGGAAGCCGAGCTCGTTTCTGCCTATTTCGATTTCACTTCTGGCGGTAAGCGCGTACAGACACTAGTATACGCTCTCGGTAGTGTTCCGCATGGAAGCAGGATACCTGGACCTGCAATTATTGCAGATAATACTCAGACAATCGTCATAGAGCCAGGATGCGTTGCATTCGTCCTAAGCGAGCATGTCGTCATTCGAGTTGGGAACGAGGAGTCGTCTGTCATAAAGGATTCGGAAGTTGATATCCAAGTGGCTGACCCTATAATGCTGGCTGTCTTTGGAAACAGATTTATGAGGTATGTCATCCATCTGTAAAATATGGGATTCCCGCTCTTATTATTTCTTTCGTTAGCATCGCAGAGCAAATGGGCCATACTCTCGAAAGGACGTCCATCTCAGTCTCAATCAAGGAGCGCCTGGATTTCAGTTGCTCCATTCACAGCACCGACGGTTCTCTTGTCGCCAACGCTCCTCATGCAAGTCACAGCCTTCTTTCATGATATTTTTTGTCCATCACTCACCTCCGTCTAGATTCCAGTTCACCTCGGCTCTATGCAATATGCTGTCCAATCCCAACATCAACACTGGCTTGGCAAGCTCAGACCAGGGGACGTTTTGCTCACAAATCATCCGGAATGGGGAGGTACTCATCTGCCTGATTTGACTGTTGTCACTCCGGTGTTCAGCCCCGAGGATACCAAGGTCTTGTTCTACGTGGCTTCAAGGGGTCATCATGTATGTGCTTGCCTTTCTCATAACTTGATTAGAACTCAAGGCCCCTTCGTGTACAGACCGATATTGGAGGGACTTCAGTGACAAGCATGAATCCTATCTCCAAAGAGCTATGGCAAGAAGGTGTCAGGTGCGTGCCCTCACTCCTGTATTAACAAGTAGATTTTTGACTGACAAAATAGCGTCAAGTCGTTCCTCCTGTGCTCCCAGGGCAAATTCAATGAGGAAGGTACGTCAGGAATATTGACAAGCGAGCTGAATCTGATCATTTTCGCGCAGGCTTTAGAGAATTATTTGCAGAGCCCGCAAAATATCCCGGTAGCAGCGCTACGAGACGTATCGACCACAACATCACCGACATCCAGGCAGCCATTTCTGCCAATGTTCGTGGTATAAGTCTGATGAAGACCTTGTTTGAAGAGTTTGGGACGAAGACTGTCTTGGTGAGTGCAAATTTTCAGTGTCGGCTACATCAATCTAATCGCCGTATAGTTCTACATGTCTCAAATACAGACTCTCGCTGCACAAACCGTACGGACGTTCTTCCAAGACGTCTACAAGCGATTCGAAGGGAGACCTCTTGAAGCTCAAGACTACATGGACGACGGGACCATCATCAAAGTCAGAATTACTATAGACCCGGAGACATGGAATGCTGTCTTTGACTGGACGGGTACCGGACCTCAAACACACGGGAATTTCAACTGTCCAATCTCGTTGTCGTATGCAGCTATCATCTACAGTCTGCGTTCTATGATCAGAGGTACTATCTTTTCTCCAACAGTTGTCCTGCTTCGCTGACTGGTTCTGCAGCCGACATCCCAATGCCTTTGAACCAGGGTGTCTTGGATCCTATCACGAACATCGTGCCTAAGGGCTGCTTCTTAAACCCAACTGGCGTCGTAGCCATTTCTGGATCAACCATCTCGTCTCAGCGGCTCGTCGATGTCATTCTCCGCGCATTTATGGCAGCTGCAGCAAGTCAAGGCTGCGCCAATTCGCTTGGTTTTGGTACTGGAGGAAAAGATGCTTTTGGGAATGTCATCCCGGGATTTGCTTATGGTGAAGCCATTGGCGGGGTACGTGCACTATTCACTGGACAGTAAGATGGTATTTACCAGCTATGAATCAGGGAAGTGGTGCGGGACCGGGATGGCATGGCAGTCATGCAATATCTGTTCACTCAACAAACACTCGTTTGACGGATGCCGAAGTCATTGAAGCACGATGCCCACTTTTAGTGGAGGAGTTCACTATACGGAGAGATA
Organism: Tetrapyrgos nigripes; assembly: GCA_013368315.1. NCBI lineage: Eukaryota > Fungi > Basidiomycota > Agaricomycetes > Agaricales > Campanellaceae > Tetrapyrgos > Tetrapyrgos nigripes. The sequence goes on from JAACJM010000036.1 coordinate 282,658, forward strand.
GTGGTGGAAAGGGTAGGTGGATGGGAGGTGCGTCAATATATCTGCTGCACGTCAAGTTGCCAGACGATTGATTGTTTCACCCCTCTAGGAAACGGTTGCATTCGCCAAATCAAGGCTCGCATACCTGTCAACTGTTCCATCGTATCTCAGCGCCGTGTCTTTGCACCTTTTGGTCTGGAGGGCGCTAGTGACGGTGCAAGAGGCAAGAATATCTGGATTAGACATGATCCTGAAGACCAAAGCACGGCGGAAATTAGCATGGGTAACAACAGCTTGGTCAGGTTGGGCAAAGGGGACAGTGTACGAATAGAAACGCCTGGCGGTGGAGGCTGGGGTGCACCAGCGTGAACGGAGATGTTCTGTCAATTTTTAAACTTTTACATCTCACGTTAGAACTCATCGCGTCTCGTCACGGTCACGAGGTCTGTGACACCTCCCGTGTTCCTGCGCTCTTAGTAGGAGTACATGTGCAATATTCACGCAAATATTAGTCTTAATTCAGCTCACCAATAGCCACGCCAGAGTGAACTCAATTGACGCGTTCGACGTGCGCAACTCGTCCAGCAAACTTAACCTGAATCAATATTGCAATGGAGAGCTACCAAGTGCAAATATTCCACCAGCTTTCAAAACATTAAACAAGGTATCATATCGACTTGACTCAAACAATAGACTAGCTGATTCTACTCGTCTCCGTTTCCAGTGTGCTTTGGGTAACGCGTGGTAGTAGCGAACTTGAAATACCTCAGCCTGTTCCAACTGCAGTGACTGTCTGAGGAACACGCGACCACGCTTAGCTCGCCAGACAAGTGTCGCGTCGTCAAGCCAGGTTACTCAAACCATAACGAAAGAGTTTGCGGAAGCAAATCGAGCCAAAGGCAAATCAGTTGGAAAAAAAAAACAAGTCTTGCGTGAATAAGTAGAGAACCAAGCTGGGTATTCAAAGAGACAGCCAGCCAATGTCCTCTCTGCTTCAACACAGCTTTATGGCAGGCTCACGGGCGAGCTTGGTTGAAAAAAATTGTGGTGTAAAGAAAAATACCGTCGGGCTGCGGAGGCAAATCAAGCCATGGAACCTGTTTAGACTAGAAGATGAAATTTGCAAGTAGCTACGCTACTAAAACGACCTGTCTAACGTGTGATAACCGTTGCTCTTCAAGCAGATTCTGGATATAAAAGACGTGAGTGTTTAGAGTTTCCATCAACTTCCTTCTAATTCTCCTCACGGGTTTCCAAGATGTACATCCAGTCCCCAAGTGGTTCATGCGAATCCCAGTTATCCTGGTCTGCTCGGAATCGAAAAAGTCTGACTCTCTCCCGGAGATCTTCCGCTGCTCTTCCCACAAACCATCCTAATCCTACTCTTTCACCTGTTTCTCCCGATTCACCACCTTCCTCACCTTCGGTGAAAGATTCAGCGTCGAAACCCAGAGGACTGCGCAGGGTCACGTCCTTGTTGACGAACCTAAAAGTACTCTCACCCAAATCGGTCACCTTCACCGGATTGACTCCTCCATTATCACCATCTACACCTGCACCTGACATGACCCAGAGATCCCGCTCACTTCCAGAGAGAACTGCTCTTGACTCCATGCTAAAGGATGAAAGAGGCGGACGATCTACGAAGGAGGTTTCTGTGGTGACGGAGAGATGCATTACGACTCGGAAACGAGCACAATCATTACATGTTACTGTCATTGATTTCCCTCCCGTCCCTCCTCTTCCTCCATCCCTTGTGCTCAAGTTAGAGGCTCAGAAGAAAAATGGAATAGAGATGCGTACTTCCAACCGTAGACCCTCAGTCAGTGCCAGTGTTCCTGCGACCGCGGTCCCTGTATACAGGGACTCTCTAGCAAAACGGCACAGGGATTCCCTTATTATCACTCCTCCACCTTCACCACGCTCCGCACCTCCTTCCCAGCAGCATTTCGTCCTGCACGTTACCGCTCCTCCTCCAGATTTCCCTCCAGCTGTGAGAAGCGCAATTGTAGGAGAATTCTCGCCGCTCCCAGCTGCTCACAGTAGACATCCGGTTCTCCCTCGTATTCGGACTCGGAGGAACTCGTTGGCTGACTATATGATGGGAAAGTCAAACGCTGCGCAAGCTGAGTTGGAAGGAAAGATGTTAGACTGTTTGGAGCCTCGATCTGCACCGTCGACTACCTTGGCTTTCTCGCAAGCGTTCGTTGAGGATCCTAAGTATCTGGCGCCGTTTCTGCCTCCTCCTCCTACCCCAAAGATAAAGACAAGACTAGGAACGCCAGCCTCGCCCGTCTCATCATCTAGTCCACTCCCAACCGCACATCTTCCGCCTACATCCAAGGGAATGAAACGTTCCAAAAGTCCTGCGCTCCTGATATTAAATTACCGATCTCCCCAGAAATCGAATTCTCAATCAAGTACGCGGGGTAGGGAAGAACACCCCGTAAGCTTCTGGGTGGAGGATTAGAGTGCAGAAAGGAGAGCATGAATCTTGTCAAACTGACAATGACATGATGATGTTGTTCAAAGGCGCTCTCATTCACGTGTACATATTGGCGGGTCTTTCTTTTTCATCACTTGCACCAGGACCCTTGACTTTATACGGACTACTCTACACATACATATTAATCTTTACAATACTACGTTTACGACTACTTCACGTTCTTTTCAGTGTTGCTCTTTTGACTACCTTATATAACTTACATCCACTAATCCTATTTATTATCCTACCTTACCTATTGTATCTATAGTTCTATACTTAATGTTATCACTTGTATCATTACAGCAATGACCGCGTCAGAATGTTGGGCTCGATAATCCTCCCTGGGCACTTTTGACCCCTATCCTCGTCTGCTTAGTCGCAAATCTTTGATGCCTAAAATATGTTTGGCTGATAGCTTGTCGTGCTTCAAGTTGGTAGCAATAAATATCAAAAAGTGTAGGATTGATTAAACAAAAGAATTAGACTATTTAAGTGGGTATAGTACTACTAGATGCAAAGTCAGACATTAAATTTCATACAAATTTCGTAGCACCTTCTCCTCCTCGTTCATGAAAGGAAGTGATGTTTGGTTGGCGAAAGTCGAATGTACATATCATCCAACGTACTGCGGTACTGATCTTCAGCACTTTTTCGTCTGCCCAAAGTAAATAATCAGAACAGAGCCTGAATCCAGTGCGTCAGATGAGTCTCACCTTATGTTGCCTTTAGACTACGAGAACAGCGTAGAGTCAGCGATACTTCCAAGGGTCCTGATCACCGTACAAAATTAGGACTTACTTTAGTTCGAGGAAGTACCCCTGCTTCAAGGACCAGAACGAGACCAGGATCGCTGATGCGTTCGTGAGGGAAGCGCTGCTTGTTGAATTCCGCAAGCCTATCGACTATCAAGTTCTGAATCTCAACATGATGCGTTACGGATGCATTCTCCTTGACTTCTACCAACAAAGCTGGACCACGGCGGTTTTGACCTACAACGACACAGTCGGATATGAGATCTGCACAATGCCGCCATACCGCGTCTTCGATAGCTCTGCCAAGCAGTTTGTCAACGATGTGGTTCACTCTTGGAATCTGTAGACTCGGAACTCACTTTGCATCACATATCTGGCCCATTGCACATTTAATCCAATCATTCTTTCGACCTCGGAAGATATACCGATCCTCCCCATTTGAGTATGTTGTACGCTCGAAATAGTCGCCTGTGTAAAACCGTCCATCGGTGGGATCTAGTAGTTCTTTGGAGGTAGGAAAATCTGGAGAATCAGGGAGAATGACAAATTCCAGCAGCTCCATGCCTCCAAAAGTGTCCTCTAAATCCTGAGCAGGTACGAACGTGTAGGAAATACCGGAAAGAGGTCTGAATAGAGAGGGTATGGGACCCGGTGAGGAGATCATCAAGAGACCTGGTCAGACGTGATTTGGGATGAGTTACGTCCCACGTCTTTGACAAGCTGTACTCACCGCATTCAGAACTGGCAAATACGTTCTAGTAGATCGTCAGAAAGGCCCAATCGAAGTCCAAGGCAGTTGCCACTTACCCCCATAGCAAGCCCACTCTGATGTGCCCAAAGCTCAATCTCTGGAGCTAGAGAAGTCCCTCCGTACAGAACTGACCTCAGTCCCTTCAATGTCTGGAAGAACTCCGGTTCTCTACGAGCTCTCTCCAACACGGGTTGCATCAACATCGAGTATTGTGACAACCGGTTCAAGCCACAGCACTTGATCATATTCAAAAGTTCTTGTGTCGAGAACGACAAGGTCGAGGGCATGATCATACATCCTCCATATAGGACGCATCCAATATATTCTACAATCAGAACGTCAGCAAATGGAATTGCTTTGCAGCCAGAGGAATCTACTGACCATACCACGTAGCACAATGATTAAAATTCCCCAATCGCACAAAGACGTCCTGCGTGGCGTATTCCGGCCCAGGAGCCCAGGCCTCTCTGAATTTCCCATAAACAGACGTGAGCCACTGATGAGTCCATGGTATCAACTTAGGAATCTTCCCAGTCGACCCAGACGTATGATGCATGATGGCAACTCCATCTTTCTCCTTCGTAAAATCAAAGTCCTCCCCCTGTAGACTCTCCCACACAGATCTCTCTCCAGGGCCAGATGCTACATCATCGGAACCATCATTAGCAGTGGCTAAGGGGCCAACAATCTCTGCCTTCGATACGTCTATCACAGGTACTGGACATCCGGACAAATCGGATTCAGAGATCAATGCCGAATCGATGACGAGTGCTCTGGCACCGGAGTTGATGAGCAGCTCGAAGACGACTTCGGAGTTGGAGTAATATAGACTAAACAATTGGGGAACGCATCCTGCCGCTGAGACGCCCAATGCATGGATCAGATCCGTAAGGTAATTCCCCGATAACCTTGAAGAATGGACAGCCACAAAAATATCAAAACACCGGGAATACGTCAGTGTTAGGAGACACGCAGGTTGAGTTACTTACCAGAGCCCGACGATAGAGCCGGTGGGTATACCCATCATCAGAAATCGAGAAACGTAAAACCTCTTTGCCAGGACGACCTGCCAATGAAACTGTCTTCGTGTCAACGGCGTCCATTCTTCGACAGCTACACCAGTTTGAGAGGGTAGTTTAGGTAGCCAGAATAGTGGTTTGTCGGGATCTGACCTGGCAGTTTCGTCCAGGAGCTGTAAGTGGGTCTTTTGGAGAGCTGATGGCATAACAGTGGTGAGGGCGTTAGACTTGGGGCCCATTGACGGCACAAGCCTCGTCCCTTTATATGTTCGCTCTTGTCCCGATGATGGCGCATTACCTGTCCGTTTACGCTTGAGGATAACGGAAATGAGAAATGCACTGCGTGACTGAAAGCAAACATACCATACCTGTGATCGTCACAGCGGATACTCGTCGGCGGTGGTATTGATGATTCTTGTCCAGCCTTGAGAATAAAATAAACAGTCAATTCGTGATTAAATAACATGCAACAGCCTCCGTCCTTAAAGTTTGGAATTACGCTCACAGTTTGAGCCGTTCAAATCTACCCTGGTACTATGTAAAATTGACTCAGCCGGGCTTTCTCTGTGACACACTCTCGGTATTCTCGCAGTTCGTGGTGGATGCTTGTGGGTGGCAAAATTGGAGCAGCCATTACCTCGCGACCAATTTGGTCCATCCCTGACTACTTAGTATCGCCGCTTTGAGGAATCAAAATAAGTACTGGTACTGTTCTCAGTAAGAATGATGAGTTTCGGGATAACAGTCATGTTCTATAGATGATCACTTACAATAAGGCTGTTGGTGATGTTATCCCGTCGCCTCTCCAACCGATCTCCAGTGCGTTTTCAGCTCGGTAAGACTCTAGAAATTTAGAATACAGGGTAAGCGGATAGCACGGACCTCAAAATGGAGTTGAGACCTACTGAACTCGGACTTCACAAGTTTAGCAACGAAACCATTGGCTCTTCCTTCGCATGCGTAGCAGCATAAGAGCCTATCAAGATCAGGCACCGAAATAAATAGAAGAACAGCCAAACAACATATGGTTCCAAACCGGCATTATTGTACTGCCTTACACTGAGCAGTTTCGGGATTAGGCAACTTGAGTCATGCAGTGGGTTGAGTCAGCTATACAGTCACCGGAGCTATGCACATGAGTTTTTATGCTCGATCTACCTTTGCTGCTATCACGTACAGTCTAGGACTTTTCACCAGAGGCCACGTACACGTAGTTCCTGGAACTAGATGTAGGTGACGAGAAAGTAGTTTCAGAGACAAACATAGTTTGAATACCGGTCTCACCTCTTCATAGCAACTGCGGTCCACGTCTCAGTAGCATTGTACTCCTTGTTTGTCGGGGGCGGGAGCAAGTCGTCGGGTTTGTTCACAGCTCCATTTATGATGATCAATGTCTTCACCCTGCGTTTAAATTTTTGTGGCTTCAATGGAACAGCGGGTATCGCATTTATACGAACCTGTAAATTGCATTTTTGAGATCTTCAACATATCGAGTCAGCGTTCTCATAAAATTGATCTTTAAGTTGCTTGTTTCCAAGGTCGTGCGATGTTCAAGGAAGGTCTTTCCGCATCAGGGAGGGTAAACAGTGCAGGAATGGTATCAGTTAGCAACGAATTCCTGACCCTTTTGTAAATGTGTATCTGAGAGGCGGTAAAGCAAGGGCCCGTTTCCGTCGTCGGGCTAGTAGACCTCTAGTTCACGAGTTTATCGGAGCCATTCACTGCGGCTTGCCCCAATCCTTTGCGCTGAGATATCAGCGTATTCCCTGAGAGCAGTCTTTGGATATTTCTCCAGAATCATCAGAGTCAAAATCTGCAAAGATAATAACAGTCGGTGAGGCGAGAGGCGGAGTGAAGACAAGAAAGGTGTGTGGGAATTTCCAGTAACATTGAAACCGCGCGTTATTGTCAACGTCCACATCATCGAGCATGGTGAGCAGCTCTTTGTGCCTTTCTTTCTAGTCCTTTCTGAAATTTTATGGTGTCTGTTAGGGTGGAGGAGGTCAATATCCTTATCCTAAAACGGTCTGGTCACCAGCCGGTACGCAAGTGACCTTCACACTTTGCTGACCTTCTCGTCTGACGACCTTTGGACTTGCCAATTTGCTCTTCTATGAATGTTTTTAGGTGGCTGGTGGGTACGTCCATCAAACTGGAAAACCAACACTGCTGTATTCGGTGTCTTCATCGGAGCGGCAATATACGGAATTGGGCAATGGACTTCACAGAGAGAGGTGCGTGTCTCATCCCTTTCTCTCATACTGAACAGACAATTAAGAATTTCATTTTACAGGTACGATACGTGAAGCCAGCGAAGCAATTGATTGGAACGAGGGTGCGTAGTTATCTGCCTTGGATGAAGAATTTTGTTTGCTAATTGTCCGTCTTACACTCCACAGGTGACCCAGGAGAAGGAATCTTAGTTTTGCTGCCTTATCTTATCCTGCCTTTACACCACACTCAATAGAAGGAATGAAACACTCGTTAGTGCCTCTGCTGAAATCCGCTGCTTCTGGGCGACCATGGCTTCACAAGTATCCTTACCAACGAACGCGTCTGTCCTGACTCTTATGAGGGTGTCATATCATAACTGACGTTTGCTTGCTTCTGCCACGCTGCTTGCAAGTTATCTGTGTTTTATGGGCCAGATTTGGACATACCAGAGCTGGAAGTGCTTCGGTTCCACGTCTACTTTCGTCTCCGAAGTCACGGAACTCAAAACTCTTCGGTCTTCCCTTAGGCTACTCCTTGCTCGGTTCTCCAACCGTTGCTGTCTTTCATGCCCTAACTATGACCACCTCAATGCCTACTGGCTTTCCGAGATCCGAAGGATGGCCAAGGTCGAGACTCGAAACTTAAGACGACCTTTTTCTCCCTTTCGCATCGGCTCCTACGTCTTCGCCCTGATTATCAGCCATCTTCACCACATTGTGCAGACCTGTTGCTTAGTTCCGGAATGGAAACTGCCAGTCTAACCCCATGCTCTGCTCAACTACAGAGGCCCTAATTAGAAAATGAACGAGCCGGTGTTCGACTTCCTATCTCTCCTCTTTCATTTTCCATCGTCGAGTTTCGAAGGATTATCGAGACTCTTGACCCTGTACTCCCAACCTACAAATTTCAAATCGTATACAACTTTTTCCCGGTTCGTTCGGTTGGGAGGCTGAAGCGTCCAGACTCCAGACTCTTGCGGACTCCACACTTCTCCACTATCCGATGTTTAACCCTATGAAACTGAGCCCGGTAGTGACTACTACTACCCCAGCATATCTTACGCTTGGAATTGTGCCTGTACCGAAGGCCTAACTATGGGGCGGTTGCTTCACAAAAATTGATTGTTCTCGCTCAGAAATTGTGCGACAGGGGTGTGTGGCCTTTCGCTAAAGGCGCTTAGCTACAGGGACAGTCCGTATACGCTCGTATACTCTACGTCAGGCTCTGAATCGGTAGCGCATGCATCCTGGTAGTTACCATGTGGTTCCCTGTGGTTTCTTGCCACAGGTGAGCGCTGCCTATCGACAATCGGGGGTATGAGCCGCCCGAGAGTCCTAAAGGCGCTTGGACAGTCTTGGATAAGAAATACCTTCGCCTTGCCTACAATCCGACTTGGTTCCTATCTCGAATGCCTGGGTGGTTTACTAGTTCCATCTGAGAAGCTGAGGTCCGTAGGATTTGGCTGCCTTCAAGTGCTACGGCTTCTGACCATCTCAGTCTCTACAGTCTCAGATAGGGATGATGGCCCAGACCTTCGGAAATATCCGGAACGACTCCGAACTCCGTTGACGCGCGTCTACCATGCCTCTCCCTTCTACATTTGTTCTTGACACTATCCACATAACGCATCATAGTTTATGCCTGTTCCAGAGTTTACTTGTTCCTCCTGTCCGAATGAGGTGAAATCTGTAAGCTATTTGAGCTGTATGATGATTCCGGGACTGACGCACAATCATTTCGAATTGTTTATTGACACCCTCCATTACTCGGTGAAGAATTCTGATGGAGAGGTCTGCAGAGGTGCTCCTCTGGAATTTCCGGAAACTCCGTCATATCCGGGTCTTTCTCATGACTACATTTTCACCTCGCATGCGGTCCGCTATCAGCCGCAACCCCACTCACAGCAAATCATTTTGCGGCATTGCCATTCAGAAGTGTTCCCAAACGAGAAATCGAAGTGGAGCTTCTCAACGTCATGAAGAATAGGCCAACACGCGAGTATAAAACCCTGGTTGTATTTTCAAAAAGACATAGTCAGCTGTCAACGCGACCTCATTCCTCTCGGGAATCCGTGTACAACGACGATCGCCATCTTCAAAGATGACGAACTCGAAGACACCTTCAGCCCATAACGAAAAGCCCATTGTTCAACACTTTGACAACTACGTTGATCCGTCCAGTGATCCCCATTTTGTAGAAGAGGTGGCATCTCATGCACCGAAATTACGAGGCCGAAAATTAACGCTCGCACTGGCTATCTTGTCTGGGACTGGGTTCACGCTATTTGGGTGAGTTTCCGTTGTCCTTGGATCCTTCGTTGGATTTGTCATGAACGCGATGGACACGGTCTTTAGCTATGATCAAGGAGTGATGTCGGCTTTGCTCACAGCAAACCAGGTATGTGAAGTGTCATGGCTTAACTACGTCTGCAAAGCTGATTCAGTCGTTCAATGCTCCAGTTCAAGAAAGTCTTCCCAGAGACCGACGACGCAACCTTACAGAGTTTGCTAGTGGCGATCTATGTATGTCGTTCATCTGGTCCCTTCACGGCATACCCAGGGTGCTGAACAAAACTTCCCAATCCTTGTCGTCATCCGTTGTGTCATTTGACAGGAAATAGGCTGTCTTTTCGGCGCACTCTCGACTTTATTTGTTGGTGACCGACTCGGGAGAAGGCGTGTAATCATGTGTGGTGAGTCGTTCCGGTCATAGGCTTCGTATTCTTCTCAGAGAACTTCCACAGGTTGCGTTATTATGGCAATAGGGGCTGTTCTGCAAGCAGCTTCGTATAGTTATGCACAAATGATTGTTGCTCGGATAGTCACTGGTCTGGGAAATGGGATGAATGTGAGTTGGCCCATGTATCTATATTTTCGCAAATGCTCAAATGATACCACGGGAAAAGACCTCGACCGTTCCAGCGTACCATGCCGAGTGAGACAGTCCATCTCTATGGATGCTCAAATTCAAACGTTGTAGGGCTAATTTCTATGCAGATGTTCTTCTCCAGAGAGAAGAGGAAGTCTCATCATGATTGAAGGGAGTTTAATTACATTGGGCATTATGATATCGCAAGTATCCTAATCACTCTTCTCCGCTTCCGCTTTTCTGAAGTTCGTCTATTCTCGCAGATATGTATGTCACATCCGTAATCCTTCTCTTTCAAGACCTGACTGACTTGACTTGGTAGTGGATTGATTTCGCATTGTACGTTTGTCTACCTTTGAAGTAGCGCTCGCAGCAGAAGGACACTAACCTTGTTTTCTGACAGCTTCTGGTTATCGGGAAGCTCTGCTCAGTGGAGAGTCCCTATTGCATTGCAGATTGTGTTCGCAGTAGTGGTCTTGGCATTTATACCTTTGGTGAGTCCTACCTGATTTTTCTTCAAGTACACTCTTGGCCTGACAGACGTCTTCTCTCAGCTTCCAGAGTCCCCACGTTGGTTGATGAAAGCAGGTCGACCAGCTGAGGCTATGGCAGTAGTTTCTGCTCTCAACGACAAGCCAATTTCAGACCCCGATGTTTTGAGGACCTATAATGGTATCCGAGAGGCCGTCAACATTGAAGGATCTAAAGAGAGACAGATATCGTTTTCAGAGCTTTTCACCGGTGGGCGCAGTCAGAACTTTAGGAGGATATCTTTAGGCGTTGTTGTTCAGTGTTTCCAACAGGTAAGTTGAGCAAAACTGTATGGGATTTTGACGTTCAGTACTTGATTAGATCACTGGTATCAATCTCATTACCTACTATGCGGTGAGTATAGCTCTCTCTTTGACTCGGTACATCTTCTCTAACTATTCCTTCAAACTTCAGACCCTGCTTTTCGAGCGCCTTGGCATTTCCGACGTCAACTCCCGCATCCTTGCCGCCTGCAACGGCACCGAGTACTTCCTTGCATCTCTCATAGCCATTAGCTTAATTGACCGCATCGGTCGTCGAAAGCTCATGCTTTTTGGAGCCATTGGCCAATGCATCACGATGATTCTCCTTGCAATTCTCGGCAGTATCGACAACTCACCTGCACAAATTGTTTCAGCTGTTTTGCTCTTCGTTTTCAACTCCTTCTTCGCTGTAGGATGGCTGGGAATGACATGGCTGTATCCTGCTGAGATTACGGGACTGCGAGTTCGTGGGCCTGCAAATGCGTTGAGTACGGTGAGTGTTGGGTTTCGTGCTGAGAGAGCGAAAGGCTGACGACCTTATCGTTCGCGTTGTTGTAGGCAAGTAACTGGACCTTTAACTTCCTAGGTAAGAGTGGACAGTTGTCGCTGGAAGTGCCATTGTGCTAATACCCTTTTCGCAGTTGTCATGATTACTGGTCCATCCTTCGCAAACATCAACTGGGGAACCTATATCGGCGAGTAGCGTAACACCAATCGTAGAACACCCAACTAAGGTTTCCGCTACAGTGTTTGCTGCCTTGAACGCGTTTATCGTTCCTGTCGTATACTTGTTCTTCCCTGAAACAGCGGGAAGGTCTCTAGAAGGTGAGCTGTCTTAACAGCGTGTGTGCCAGTGTACATACCAATACTCATTGTCAAATGCTTATGTTAGATATGGATGTCGTATTTGCCCTTGCACACATCGAGAAAGTATCCCCCGTAGCTATCTCTCTCAGAAAGGATGTTCCACTTGCTGGATCCAAGGAAGCAGAGATTATCCTTGGCATTGAAGGAAGACGAGCATCGCCCACACAGGAGAGAGAGGTAAACGAGAAAAGAAGTGTATCAGAAGGTGAATCGAATGAAGTTTAGAGAGGCAAGTAATAATTAGATGTACATAATATAAATTGTTATGCAGGCATGTTCGTTTTTTGTATCTTGTATCACTAGTACTACTAGCTTTATAACTTGACTACTATGTACTGGCGCGGCCCTGTCCAAATCCAAAATCTACTTGAAGACATCCTTCCGCACACCACTTTTTTGCTCGCCTATGTCTTCACAACGTGTCACGACCAGATCCGTACCTGCATCTGACAGCTTCTCCAAGTGTGTATCAGAATCGTCTTCCATGCCATTACTATTCAGCTTGAGCTTGACTGATCGCAATTTTGCAAAGCGCCGCTTCTCTCCGTCTCGGGGAGCTTCAGGTGGACCGTGTGGTGAGATAGACGCAGTATGGAACGGTGACTCGAGCACCTCTAGGCCGGATTCTGGCCATGTATCCATCGCACAGGTGAAAGAGAGTTCTCTAAGAGCCGGGAGGAGAATAGGGGGTGATTCTGGTCAGGGCTTCCAAAAACGCCCTGTTGCCGCCGACTGTTGCACAACGGCCCTCGAAATCATCGTCTCTCGATGTGCAATTCGGTTACGTTAGGAAATGTGAACAGTTTGACGGGTCCATACGTTGGTTGTACTTATTTCTGGTGTGCGGCGTTCTTGAGCTTGATCACAGATATTGGGAATTTGCATCCAATCTGCATCTTGTCAGAAAGGAGGACATTATGTCCGCTGTGTCCACGTTATTGCAATAGGGCAGATAAAATACTTGAAGAGAAGGAATCTGACACAGCCTGCCATCGAAGTCATTGACTTTACCAATGTAATTGTAAAGGATCAACGATCGGAGTTAAGTGCAATGCTCGAGAGCTTCTCGAAATGTAGGAAAACCCCCAACTTCAAGCTGTTTGTTCGGAGTGGATTTCAACTAGACAGCGAAGCCGACTACAACGTATATTCGCCGTGGAGATGAAATGCGATTGATTGGTGAGAGAGATGTTATCTCGGAAGCCTTGGAGAGCAAGATTGGCTGATGGTCTCGTAATTAGCCAGGTTGAAAAGCTTCAGGAGAGGCATCGGTGTTATCGCTGTATTCAAAGTGGCAACATTAATATTGATGGCGCACCGGGAAGATCTTGTTATGCAAATCTCTGCCCAGCGATGGGACTGGCCTACAAGCAAATGCAGGATATCTCCAAACTCTGCAGCTGGGACGTCATTGAAGGGCGGCGGACAGATGACTACGGATAGGGGCGCCTGTTGTGAGTGTTCGAGACACTTTTCAGTGCCCTGTTACAAGCCGCACGACACAAGTCTTACGTCCCCCTTGCCCACATAGTTGAAAACCACCCTGTCGTACTCAATGATGATTGAAACCGCGACCACAGGTAGAAAGTGAGATCTGGCGTCAGTGAGAGCAGACTGAGAAAGGTGACCGATATCATGAAAGCGAGGATACAACCTTTCTCGACAGCCAGGTCCTGATACGTGTAGAAGATCTCCCTCAGAACTCGGGAGGTAGTTTCCGGATAGGTACAACGTAGTGCTGGCTCGGAAACGTATTAAGAGATTCTCGTTTCTCTCTGATAGAGAACAGGATCTCCTCCAGGCAAGAGATGTCCAGATCATATTCCGCCATATCCTTCTGAGCATCCTGGACGATCTGAAATCTGCTGGGCTGCGGAATTGCTGCGGAATGGGATATGAAGGCCACTGGTTGACTGACGATTGATTGGTCGACGTGAACACGAGGTGTATAAGGTGTGGTCCTTTCCCAACGATCTCGTTTCTAAGAGACTACTGAGAGCACTCGGTACTAGATTTCAGAGTCTCCAGTACGACGTTGTTCCGCTGGCAAGGTCTTGAGGCCTGAGCAGTGAAGAGTCGTTCCCAGTAAGAAGTGTGATGATCATCTCCAAGTAAGGAATCAGTCACACGGTCATTGACCTTCAAGCACACTGATTGATTGGTTCTCGGTCTGGGCCCAGTGTATATGAGCTTGGTTGAAAGGAAAATTTGCGCGTCTCAGTCCAGGCACCGCCACAAAACCACATACAAGCAGATCGGAAAGTAAAACACAAAATCCCTTGGTATAAATGAATGACTCTAGGTCAGGTTCTAGTAGGATAAGTAAGCTAAGCAGCAGTAACTAATAAATATGTATCTCTCTAAAAATTTTCAGCTTTTCGTCATAAATAACCTGTATATATCACACATGTACACACACACGGAGGTTGACACAACGACAGTGACAATGACATGCAGCATCCAGAACCCAACGGCATGGATGACCTAAAAGTCTGTTCATAAGCTACGACAACGTATACGACCCCGCGAAATACCAAGAAGTGAGAAAAATTAACAGAAAAAAGAGATGTTGTTGAATGGATGATGGATAAAGGTGAAGTGTCGTTAACAAGCGGGAGGGTCAGTTAAACAGTGTAAGTAGAGAACAAAGGAAGTTAGTTACAAATGCATTTGTACTTGATCGTGTCACCAGTGATCATGAAAAAAACCAGGAATGCCCAAAGCGAGAGGGATGTATAGACGATGATGTTGAGTATAAGTGGTAGGTAGGTAGAGCGTAGAAAACAACAATTTGACGAAGAAGAGAAATTCATCATGTGCAAAGAAGGTAGGAGGCGAGGGTAAAAACGATTTGATTCAGCGAGCGATATTCACAACGAATGAACGAACGAATGCGAAACGAAAGTGAATGGTGAAGTGAATGGTGATAATCATGTGGATAAACCTCAGCTCTTCCCCTTTACATCAGCACAAGGGTGGTCGTAAATGGACTTCTTTCCCCCAAAAATTTTTCTCTACCAGTTCATACTACTCTGTTGCAGAATAGGAGCTGAAATCTGTGGTACCGGTTTTCGTTGTCCCATCGTCGACATCCGGTTTGAAGACGGGTTCCGAGTGGGAATAGGGCGGGTACTAGTGGAGGCTTGTCCTTCCTGAGCTCTTCCAGAATACCCAGCATAACCGTATCCTAGACTAGCCGCACCACTAGGCCCTGCCCCCGACCCCGACGCCTGAGTCATCGGCTGAGTCATCGCTTGAGTCTGAATAACTGAATCCCTCAACGAGTCCTGTGCAAAGTAGAAACTCCTCCTCCTCTGTCCTCCAATACTATCCCGATCAAACTCCCTCCCAGGCTGCCTCATACCCGGGTCCTGGGCATCCGACAGACGTTTATGCAACGTCTCTTGTCTCCTTCTCCAGGATCTATACACCAGATAGCCTAATACCAAAATCGCAATGGCACCGAGGGAAGTAGTTACTCCTATAATAGCGTCTTCACGAGTTCGGCTGTTACCGCTGCCGCCAGAGTTGGATTGTCCAGCACCGTTGTTATCAGAGGATGAATCTGTTGCGGGTACGGAGAGGACGGAGAAACCTGAATCGACACGCTGTACTAGTTGTTGAGCGACTGGGTTGCCCATGCCAGTGTAGAACTTGGAGGTTTTGACACGAAGTTCGGATTGCAGGTCGTCGACATTCTTAGTGGGTATATATGCGAGATACATCGTTCCCAATTCTTGAGCATCGCCAGGTCCTCTATAGGTGCTGGGAATGTTGACTTGAAGGAGCCAGGTCTTGACTTGGTCGGCTATACACGTGAAAAGAAGAGGATATAGTCAGTAAAAAAAACAGACAAAATAAGAACACTAATCACATACCCGACAATCCCAAAGCTATCTGCAATATCTGCGGCATAAAGACCAAAATCTGACTACTGGCAAGATCATTGTTCACGACGAAAGGCCAGTTCAATTGGTCGTTGAACAGGATACTAATCAACGAGTACCCTGACAAATCCTGGTTCGTGTCTAATTGCTGCGGTGGTCTAATCTGATTAGGCAATCCCGATGGCAGAGCTGCTGTAGACACCGGTGCAGAGGCTGCTGCTCCTTGACTAGGAATCACAGTCGTAGGCTGATCTGGATCGGTAATAGTTGGTGATGGCGTAGAGACAGAAGTGAAGACCAAGGAAGACTCGGTAAGGAAAGAGAAGCTGGCAGGGATCGAAATGACAGTGATAGTGGTAGCGGTGACGACGCTGGTAGAGACCTGGGTGGTGAGGCTCACACTGACGGTGGAACTACCAGTAGAAGGGAACGTGATAGAAACGCCGGAAGAGTTTGCTGATGCGGTGGAGGACTGCAAGATGGCGGAGGTCGAGTTGGATGATGCTGTTACAGATGCAGAGACGGAGGAAGCTGATACTGATGCTGATCCAGACCCAGACACCGATACCGATGCAGACCCTGATGCCGACACCGATGCAGACCCTGATGCCGACACCGATGCAGACCCTGATGCCGACACCGATGCAGACCCTGATGCCGACACCGATGCAGACCCTGATGCCGATGCAGACCCTGACGCCGACACTGATGCGGACCCTGACGCCGAAACTGATGCAGACTCAGACGCTGACACTGACGCAGAACCTGACGCCGACACGGAGACAGATGACGAATTACCTGGTGCAGAAACCGTCGAAACGGACGAAGGTACACTGGAGGCATTGGCCGACGACGAAGGGAAGAATGTCGTAATAGACGAGGGTAGAACTGTTATTGATCCAGGCAAAGAACTCGGTATTGACGAAGGCAGGATGGTTATTGACCCAGGCAGAGAAGACGGCAATGACGACGGCAAAATCGTCAACGATGCAGATGAAGATGCATTCGCTGTTGATGACGGGAAGACCGAAGATATCGAGAAGCTAATGGGCAAACTAATCGATATCGAGGGCAGGGAAATCGGCAAGGAGATGCTGATGGAGGGTATTATCCCGCTTGACGAAGCGACAGTGGTGATGCTGCTCGCATTACTGGAAGCTGAAGCAGATCCAGAGACTGGGGCAGACGACGCAATGGGTATCGATGCAGAGCCTGATGCCGATGACGCAGGTGCAGAGGAAATGGGTGCAGACTCTGAGACTGGGGCAGACGACGCAATGGGTATCGATGCAGAGCCTGATGCCGATGACGCAGGTGCAGAGGAAATGGGTGCAGACTCTGAGACTGGGGCAGACGATGCAGAGGGTATCGATGCAGAGCCTGATGCCGATGCCGACGAAGGTGCTGAGGATATCGATGCAGAACCAGACACTGGCACTGAAATGGGTGCAGACTCTGAGACTGGGGCAGACGATGCAGAGGGTATCGATGCAGAGCCTGATGCCGATGCCGACGAAGGTGCTGAGGATATCGATGCAGAACCAGACACTGGCACTGAAATGGGTGCAGACTCTGAGACTGGGGCAGACGATGCAGAGGGTATCGATGCAGAGCCTGATGCCGATGCCGACGAAGGTGCTGAGGATATCGATGCAGAACCAGACACTGACACTGACGAAGGTGCTACAGACAATGAAGGCGTCGGCGGCGATAAGACACTCGAAAGCCCAGAAAGAACCGAGCTTAAGACATTCCCATCACTAGTCGAGCTACTAATCACTGAGACAGACGCTGAACCTGACGAGGAAGGCTCAGAGACAGGCCCAGAGACAGGAACCGACGACAAAGGAGCAGAAGTCGCCGAAACCGGACTCGAGACGTTCGAACTCGAAGGGGACACTGAGGCCGAGATGGAACCTTAAAAGACATGACATAATTGCACATCAGCCAATGCTAATTAACCGCGCAAGACTTAAATTAAGATACTCACTCGACGGTGTGGGAGTAGGCGGGAATAAGATACTGCTCAAAATACCTCCTCCAGCATCAGAAGATGAAGAAGCAGAGGCAGCCGAAGAGCTTGCACTGACAGATCCAGACTCTGATTGTCTAGAGACTGACGACGGGGCTGACGAGGCCGATTCCGAAGAAGGCAAAGCAGTGGCCGACGATGATGCTGAAGAGCGTGTCTCTGAAGAAGCTGACGAGACATTCACATCTGATGATGACACTGAAGCCGACGTGGAAGGTTTAGGTGGGAAAAGACCACTGGTCAGAGTGTCCAAAATGCCAGAAACAATCGACGAAATATTTCCGGGCTTCCCAGTTGAGGCACTGGCAGAGTCTGATGCTGAATCAGAGGGAGTCGACTCAGGTGCTGATGTGAGTGTGCTTGCTGGACCTGAAGACTTGGTGTTTGATTCCGATGCCTGCGATGCGGACGACGAGATGCTTGCATCACTGTCTGTGGACGTGGCACTAGCACTAGTACTATCCCTGTCGGTAGACGGGACCCTGACACTGGAACTAGCACTAGCAGATGCCGATGTTGAAACAGACGTTTCGGGAGTACGAGTGCTTTCTGGACCTGAGGACTCGGTATCTGATGCTGAGGCCCGTGATGAGGATGGCGAAATGCTCGCATCGTTGTCTGTGGACGTGGCACTGGCACTACTACTATCCCTGTCCGCGGATGTAATGGAACTAGCACCAGTAGCAGATGCCGAGGACGAAACAGATGTGTCTGGACGCGAAGCACTAGTTGAGACAGATTCGTCGGATGGTTTGCTCGGACTTGCTGAGCTAACTGTGGACGATTCAGTTGGTTGTACCGATTGTGGTGGAACAAGAGAGGTTATGGGCCTGTCGTCCGTGAGGGTGCTGCTGGCGTTTGGCGCTGAGTTTGAGTCGCTTCCTGTAGATGTGTCCCGCACGCCTCCGTCACTGGAAGAGTCGGAACTAGCGGGCGCAGCAGTGTCTGTCGGGTTGGACGATGGAGATTCCACGGAATCAGATGAGTCGTTCTGGTCGTCGGACACTGCATCTGGATCCGCAGACTGCCCGTCTTGACCAGGGAAGATAGGATCTGTTATGGAGTCCACCAAATTACCAAGGCTACCGGCTAGCCGATGGAATGGCCCTATTGACCTGTCTTGTTCGCGATTTGCTGGAGTTGAAGAATGGCCGCCACGTCAAATTGGGCCCAACTGACGCGGCTGGGTCTCACTCACCAACAAAACCTTTCAGCTGCCTCTTCGCGCCCCCCGACATGGACTTGCGCGCGAAGGAATGTTCCGGAGAAGAGTGTCCTGCATCGACGAAGGAAGCTGAGAGAAGGAGGAAAAGGACCAAGACGATTAAATGAAGATACGAGAGTGTTGGGCTTGACTTCATGCGGATTTTTGAAGACATTTCAAGAGAACGGGCATGAAGTGCAGCGCGACTCTGGGGGAAAGAAGAGAGCGTGAAAAAAGACGGTCCAAGTTAATACAGTCCAAGAGAATTTCGGTTACATCAGCTGTCCTGTCTTCTCTTTCCATCTACAGCCACAACGAACAGCCATCGCTCTGATCCTTCCCTTGATCATCTTCCCCCATCTCTCTTTTCGTCTCTCGTGTTTTTGCTTGTATTGCCTCTACTTGCCTGTCCAGCTCCAGCTCTGCAAAACCTCACAAATTGAACCATCCAATTCCTAGCAACGGACACGTGCATGCGGTGGCAACCGTTATTTTTCAACAAAGTACCAGCTGTAGCCGTGATGTATACCATGACAGGCCATCACCTCAGGAAACATCCAATTCTCCGAAAGCGACTACATAGAATAATATTACTATATACTCGGGCGAGATGAGGACATCTGTCTGACAGCGTTCCCGGTACCTCCAGGAACCTGTCAGCTTTTTATTCGCCGCAGAGGCTAGTTCACCTCAACGTTCCGTTCTTATCGTAAGCAGACGCCCCTCGTCGGCCCTCAAGCCCCAGGTCTCAAGTCCAGTCTATATCATTCTACTTGGTACATGCTGTTTCAGTCATGTCAAGCTAAAACGGAAAATTGCAAGAAAGTTCACAACGAGGCATTGGAGCAAAATCTTCCGACAAACTCCTCAATTCTCCTGAAATTTCCCGTCGTGACACGTCCTTTATGGGCCATGAGACCACACCATGCATCCCCCAAGACTAGTTTATGTCAATCACAGGCCTACGAACTGCTCTAGATGTCCTGCAAGTTCCAGACATTCAAGTTATTCTTGAACTTGAGGTCCGTAATCAAAGTTCTTTGAGTACTTGATACAGGTGAGTAAAAATAACACAAACCTCGATTTACTTCATCCATCGCATCTTCAGGTTCCCATCTGACTCCCCCGGCTTTCCATATGCTTCATTGCTTCTAGTCAGTCATAAATATGTTCCCATCTTCCCATCTTCCCATCTCTCAAAACCTCGAGTCCCATGATGTCCCCTGAGTCTAAACCCTCCCAAACCTTGTACACGTCTATTGCCGGTTTACCACACCCATCATCGACGGCTCACATTCTCCGTGCCCGGGTACGGTACAACTTCAACGCGTGTAAGCCGCCGCATTCGATAATTTCAGATTCAGTCCTGCTGGCCTGTGTTAATCAGTATCACTTACCTATATTTATCACTCCAAGTCAACACTCCGAGCAGGCCTAGGCTCGTATGTATCATATATGTATATGTTTTTGTATACAAAATTTCAAGCTCTTACGGGCACGATGATTCGCCGACAACCAGTGCACTAATCATCACGGCACTGGTGGATCAGCGTCAAAAGGCCTCTCCATTCCACTCCTTTTCCTTTCCTTTGACCTTCAAGTAATAGTACACACTAATTTTCTTCTCCTACTTGAGCACTTCGGCAAAAGTTCCCAACAAGGTTTCTTCGAAATCATCATCATTGATCAAGTGTTACAAACGACGAGACAGCCCGGTTCGGTTTTCAAAAATTTCAAATTCCACAATGATCGACTTCTCAAGTTCTCCCTAGTCTAGATCTCCAGATTTCATAACCTACGGCTCCACGGTCCTTTCAACGATTGCACTGGGTCCCGTTACACTAGTCTACCAATGTACTGTGTAATGACACTGCGCAGTGCAGCGTTCTTTGGAGCGACTGTGACCTCACAACGTCTCACAACTCTCAAGCTTCATAGTGGAGCGAGCTACGAGCTAGCCTTAGCTAATAGCTTGCACAATATTGGTCACACGTGCAGATGTCTGGAGCGGCCTTTACTGCGGAGTTATACTTTATCGTTCACCCAGTTCAACGCGGTGGCCGCAGGTCTGACCGTCTCCAGGTCTTTTTTCTACTAGTAGATAGGTATGTATGCTCTTTTTCTCTTCTAGTCTTACTGGCGATTCGCGATCAACGAACCGGGAAAAGTCTGGACCTGTGCCTGAGCATGAGGGAAGCCATAAAACCGTGAAACCAGACCGTTGGCAGTTTTACATAGTTTGTCAGGTTCGTGAATCGTCAGGACATTCGTCAAGTCCTCAGAGGCACTCGTCGTCACGGCTGGCGCGCTGACCCTACTGACGTTGGACGGCGGGAAGCAGCCGCAGCGTGCGTGCATCACACGCAGATCCTTTGCTCGAGCGCGTCGGTCACGGTTAGCCTTGATCAGTCAGTCGGACTGGCCCTGACTGACCCTGCTGGCGGTGGACACCAGTAACACTAACAGTTGGACGGCGGGACGAAGCCGCAGCGTGCGTGCCTGCATCACACCGTGTCCTTTGCTCGAGCACGTCGGTTAGCCTTGAGAACTTGGATCAGTGCTCAGTCAGAGTATTTGATCTTCAGATTTGTATCGCTAAAAATCAAACTATCGGGACGCTGATGTGGGAGTGGCTATAGAAAAGCTAGGGAAGTACTATCCAGACGTAGTAAGTTGTAACACCGAGTAACACCCATACAAGATTCAAATACAGCTTTGTAATAGTAATACCATACGCCGTAGGCGTATACCATATAATATCCCCATCAACGATCATCCTCTCGCTGATGGTTATCATAGGTCTATTCCTATTCGAGTTCAACCCACTCACGCGCGAGCTCTCGCCACTTCCGAGTCTGGGAACTGTTCAATTTTTCAACTGAGGTTCATGGGGTATTCATTGATTCACTAGATATCCCCCGAGCCACCGTGGTCGGGCAGTAGGGAAGCTAGGGTAACACCATACGCGTATACCATCAACGATCATCCTCGCTAATGGTTATCGTAGTCTATTCCTATTCAAGTTCAACCTTACTTACGCGCGAGTTCTCGCCACTTCCGAGTGGGAACTTTCAAATTTTCAACTGAGGTTCATGCATCATGGGGTATTGATTCAATAGATATCCCCCGAGGCACCGGGGCCGGGCAGCGTACGCGTGACTTGTAAGTTGTGAGACAAGAGGTGAGGCGGGGTGGTAACCAGCAACGTATTGTACTCACTCTTATTCAAAATCAAGGCCAAAATTTGAAGCTTTCAACTCAGGCTAAGGATTAAACATGGCGGTCTGATCAGAACCAAATAGGAATCGGTTTAGACATTTTATGAGCTTATTATAATTTAAAACTGTGGCTCTGATCTCAGCCACCGACTGCTTCAAGTTTGACTCTTACGAGTTGCTACAGGTCTACTAGTACGGCTAGCCAGGTAGGCAGAATAAATTGAACAAATTGAACAAATGGTCACAATATAACGGTACGAGGAAAGTTAACGTTGTTTCTTCAAACTGGTATTTTCAAAGCACTGCAGCTAAGCGCCACGTCTCGTACACTGTATTCAAGGTATATCATAAGTTGACTAAATATCCTCCGATAATCCTCGTGCGAGGACGAGAACGAGAATATTTGTGAGTTACACACTTACACTGCACCATGCTGGCTGCCGGTATGCAAGCGACACGGGGTACTTAAACCACGTACAAAGTAATACGGCAGAATTTACCATACGCGTGCAAATGTCTGCTCTTCAAAAATATGGACTTAGAGCCACAATGACAGGATGCGAGGGTCTGTAGATTATAGATACCTTGACATGAATGAGTGGCTTCTTAGCATTTCACGACGGAAAGGGACCTATAATATCCTCATGTGCAGTATCTCAGTAGTTTCGCGCCTCCTCTTCGGATAGGAGTATATTACATACATCGCATTCCCGAACATTTTCCACGACCTGACAACTTGGCGTGGATAGACGCGACAAAAATCTTAAGTGTTCATGGAGGCACCTAAAGACAGTCATCTCCCTGCGAGTGTTTAACGACTTCTTTGCAGACTTCGGGGGTGGAATCGCAGACGAGAACTTTCGAAATGTCCAAGCCATCCTGGTCCCAGCGGCGGGTAAATGATTTTAACTGTGTGTCATGTTTACTACTTGCCAACTTTCCCTTACCAAGCTCAATCATCGTTGTTTACTGAGCTATGTAGACGCGCCGAGACGTTCTCTTAAGGCTGTTCTCTGCAGTCTGTGAGCGCGTTATTTTCCGCTTTGACCGGGAAATGACTATCCAAATTAACAAGATTCGATGTGATCCACGTAACATTCAAGGCGTAAGCCACAGCCGTTTTTGCGTTCAAGTCTGCTACTTTATTTTGCTAACCTTCGAACAGTGCCTGACGAAGCAGAGCTTACGATTAGGAAACAGTGTTCAGTAATCATCCCACTAATAGATGCACTGTCAAGCTTCTGGAGTGCCTTTGGCAATGGAGACGACGACGTAGTATAAAGACTGGCAGATGGAATGACTATGGTGTACACGAAAAGTCGCTTGTCTTATTATGTCTTCTCTCGACTTGAAAGGCAAGATTGCCCTCGTTACCGGTGGTGGAACTGGAATGTAAGTGTTCACGAGTATCCCAAGTCATAGCTCTATGTTCTAACTCTTTTGTGCGATCTCGCTTCTTTGGCACAGTGGCCTGATGATTGCAAATGAATTCTCGAAGAATGGAGCAAAAGTTTATATTACTGGAAGACGTCTAGACGTTTTGCAGAAGACTGCAGCTGAGGCAGGATTGGTCCCGTAGGCTGTTCTTTCCCTGCGCTACGGACTTTTTAATACAACTTTTACGTTCGAGTTTTACAGATTGCAGATGGACGTTTCGGACAAACAGTCAATCGCGAACGCAGTGAAGATCATTGATCAAGATGAAGGAAAATTGGACATCCTCGTAAACAAGTAAGTAGTAAGATCAGAAGAGACTTCGGAATGAGTACAAGCTAATCTTCACTTTCAGTGCTGGTGTTCTTGGCCCAAATTTCCCTATCATCACCAACAAACCTACGACTAATGATGCCGCGGTATTTGGAAGCACCTTGTTCACTGAGGGCTCTTTCGATCAGTGGACAGACGTCTTACAAACCAATATCATCGCTCCTTACTTCGTGATCATGGGTTTCCTCCCTCTCCTCGAACGAGGCGCACGTACAAGAGAGGGCGAAACATCTAGTGTCATAAATATTTCCAGTTCTGCTGCATTTTCGAAGCTCACGGGAGGCTTTGTGAGTATAAAACAGTTTCTGTACAACTTCGACCTTCTGACATTTCCTGCGACTAGTCTGTCTACGGAATCAGTAAATCAGCTCTCCACCACCTCACATCAATCTGGGCCACAGAGTTTGCGTTGCACAAGATCCCTGTCCGTGTAAACTGCATTGCACCTGGCCCTTTCCCCTCCGAACTCACAGGTACACGGGATGATATGGCCGAATGGATTACTGAACCTCTTCCTGGGCTGTTCAATCCGGTTCCGACACTGAGGCCTGGAACGTGAGTACTTACTTTCGGAAATTCGTTCAAGTGTCGTGGAGATATCCTCATCTTTTGCTTCTAATGTACAGACAAATCGAGATTGGCGCAGCGGCTGTCGTCCTATCCTCTCGAGCTGGTGAATTTATCAACGGGATAATTATGCCTGTGGATGGAGGTATAAGCTTGGTCAATCCTTAGATCATCCTTGGAGTAAGTAGTGTGGTAGGGTTACGTGCCCCACCCATCGTTTAATCCCTTTACTTCAATTTCGCCGTTACTATACTTTTCTCTTTATGTTTTCTCTTCTTCGTCCTAATAGCTGAACTCTCCTCTTTCACTCGAAGATCCTCATGTTCACTTCCAATGTCTTCTTCTTCCCCATCCGATTACTTAGTGTCTGACACGGACTCCGAGTTCCAATAATCGGTCCCATCCTTCGCACAAACACCTTGAGCAAGTGTTGGAGGTTCAAGGGTGCCCTTTTGCGTGCCATAGTACACGTCTGATGGTGTACTGACTTGAGGGACTTGGAGAATAAACGACATGGGTAAGGCGACTTATCTTCGAAACGGATTCTTGTCCTCCACTAAATTGACTTCTATCTTCTTGAATTCTTGCGCCAAAAACTTCGGATATATCTTCATCGCATCCGATTTGTCGATTCCTTCCCTTATACGCCCCCTAATTGTCATTTCTATCCATTGTTATAGCTACAGTCGTTCCTTGAAAATCTTACGCTCCTTTTAGTATTATTCATTCTTCTATTCTTCTGGGCCGCCATAGTTACAGGATATAGACCTTCGTATGTGCCTCGGGTGTATTGGAATGACATTTAGAGCCGACTTCAACTTGACTTCAACCCCTAAGAACCAGCTTCCTTTCTCAGAATACGCGTCTTAAGCTTGATCACAAGGCCGCGTTGCTTCTCTTTTCTCCTACTTCACGTCGACTGACTCTCGACTACTCTCGACAATCTTTCCCCTACGTCCTTGCCTCGAGGTGCAACTCCCCTATAGTAGTACTTTGACTTAGTGATGAAACGACAATGTGAAATCAGATGGTACTAGTACAATTAGTTTTACAATCCAGTATTGTACAACGACTACAACAACAAATCCTGTAGGGTATTCTATTATTTACAACATTCCAGCTCGAAACCAATGTTCAAATGTTTACAGCTCGAACATACCATGGTCCCTCCAATATTGAATCCATTTTGATGCATCTCGACCGTCCAGCGGCGATGCTGTAGCGACTGAAGGACAAAACTTCTTCGCAATATCAGTAGCAAGCATTCCCATACCCATGGCTTCTCGTTTCACGTTAGTCGTAAGGTCCATCGTTCCAGCAGAGAAGAAGTCGAGTATCCTGACAGCAGTCACTTTTTCTGCCGCGTGAGGTCTCATCGAGATTTCTTGTAGGGCGGAATACCACTGAACATATGGAACAAGGGGTAAATTGCCCAATGCACACGCGATTTCGGTAAAAAGGATATGCCAAGAGACGGGATAGGGGTGTACAACGTTCACGTAGCGTGAGCCGGGAACGGTGAGGAAGATGGCGTTCATGAACTGGAATTAGGAAGAAACATGTGAGTTGTTGAAAATGGGATAGTAGAGCGAGTAACTGACTGCCTCTGCCGCGACATCAATAGGAAGCCAACTGACTACGGACTTTGAAGGGAAATCGGGGAGCATACGAAGGGCGCAGCCGCTCTGCACTATCTGTGGAACCCAATCCGTGAGGTTCCATGAGCCGTTGACTCGTGAACCAGAGAGTTGGCCGATCCGTAGAATACGGGTTCGTAGACCGGTAAATCTCGACGCAGAAAGAAGAACCTGTAAAGCCTTGAATTTCACGTAAGATGGACGAGACATAACCAAGTCGTACCTGCTCAGCAACCCATTTCGCTTCACTGTATCCATTGGTAACTGCATATTGAGGGCCGAGATCCCTTTCAGGTATGTATGAATCTGATTCCCAGCCCAGAATAGTGGCGACCGAGCTGGAGAACAGAATTTGTGGATTGTAGAAAGGGGCTCGAAGGGATAAGTCGACGAGATTACGAATGCCTTTGATATGGCTGTCGAAGGATGATAGAGTCATTGAGAAGTTCAGGGTCCACGCATTGGCGATGATAGTAGTAACAGAATTTCGAATCTACGGTTACGATGAGAAATCGGACAGAGAACTTCAAGTACAAAGACATACCTCCTCGTATAAGCTTTCCGACAAACCAAGCTTTGGGTCAGTCATGTCGTATTCGAGAAGGTGAAGCTTCTGATTTTCCAGTAAGGACACATCGAGTCCCTTGTCTAGAAAGGCGTCGCGCTGTCGTTGAACATGATCTGAACCTCGGTTCAGCGCATATATCGTAACAAACCGCGAATTCCGCAAGAGTTCTCCAAGTAGATATGTTCCCAAGGTCCCCGTCGTTCCTGTGATCAAAACAGTCTCCTTATAGGGGCGGTAACCAACCTTCAAGGGGATTGTGCTGAGAGGCCAATCCTTCGTATACTTGTCGACCATAGCTTTCATCTCTCTGACCTTCCGCTGCTCCCCTTTCAAATCCTCAACACTCTCGTCACGAACAAGCGATAGCAAGAATTCCTCGACCGCATTCTGGGTAAGATGCTCGTAGACAAAATTATTCGGGATCTTGCTCGCGTAGTCAGGAGGAAGTCTAGAACCGACTGTCGAAGCATATTGATGAAGAGCCGTAAGGATCGCCTGACGAATGTAAGTGGCTTGTAGACTGCCAACTCGAGCAATCAGTTCGAGTTATTTTAACTCCAAGAAGGGAAACGTACCTATCACAACCTTGGGTGAACAAATCCTTTCCAGGATCGACTCTAGAGTTCATAGTGACTCCAACGGTGCCATCGATGATCCTATCAACGAAGGCATGGATTCCTTCTGCATCCCATGACTGCGGAGGCTTCGCCCAATCGGAACCAGTGACCTCTTCTACTTCCCTATACAGTCGTTGGATATCCTCCTGATACAACTCGTACGCAGGCTTCCTTTGTACGTCTCCTTTTGGCGTGCGAGGAAGAGGACGATTAGCCGGATCGCATACGAGAATGTACTCTTTGAAGATACGCGAGTGTTGGGGTGCGAGTGCGTTAGCCTTCTCCACAGACGCCCAGATGGCATTTCTGAATTTCGCAATTTCGGTCCGATCAGAAAGGTCAATAGGTTCGGTGGGCTCGACGGCGACCCCAGTGTGGGTGCGCGAACGACCAAACATGAAAGCCCCATTGACTAGAGGGTCTGTCTGAATTATCAGTTCTACCGAAATGGAGATCAGCCTTGTGTTCGTCAAGTATATTCTAGTGATACGTACCAAGGGGCCCTGGATTCGTCTTCTCGCCATTTCTAATGTGGAGAACATTGGTAAATCGCACAGAAGAAGGTTTGGATCGAGACTTACGCCATCATGATCTGGTCATCTGCTCGCCCAACGATGCGATAGTATTCGGACTTTACGGGATGCTCCTCCAATACGTCTTGCGTATTGAATGCTCGGATCCCGTCTTCCTGGACGTTGAGGAAAGGCAAGGCATGGGAATCACAGTTCTACAGATGCGTGATGAGGAAATGACAAAGATGACGGCGACAATGACACACGTACAACGAACTGCAAAATATACCTTCCCCTTTCCTCGGGTATCAGACGTGGCTTGACATGTTTGGAGAAACGGATATACTGTGAAGAGTAATTTTGATTAGCCTGGAGGGAATCAGTCCAAATGGACAAAACACCTTACCTGCCAATCATATCCAGGCTTCTGCTTCGTCAAGATCATACAAGGAACACCTGTTTCAGTCCTTAGAAACACAAGAAAGGATCAGAAGCCTTCTATGAATTACGAGAATGACACTTACAGGCCATAGCAGTTCTGTATATTCACCCCGCCTGCAACAAGTTTATCGCCGACACATTTGGGTAATGGGCCGGCTCCATAGCACTGGTAAATAGAAATTTAGTTGAGTTGAGAACCGAATCGGGTAGAGAATCAGATGGTACACACAACGGCCTCGAGACCAGCTAGCACCTCAATCGCTGCAGGGTCGCTCGACCAGACCTTGAGGAAACTCGGGACTATGACACTATAGTCTGCCTTCGACTTCTTCAAACCATCAAGAAACCTTTCCGGGGTCGAAATAACCGGTGTTCCATCTTGAGGCTTCCAGAGTGCTGATATTGCACCAGCTGGATGATGGAGGTTGAATACAGCGGCGAACGAAGAGGCAGAACAAAACACCTACAGCTAAATGAAGCACCCACATGCATTGCCAAGCCCATACCGTGAAAGCACGGTGTTCCGAGGGTGCCCTGTATTTTCCCCCCAACATCAGTTTCGCAGGTCCAAGGCCATGTCAGCCATTGCTGCAGCCCAGAACGCTGACCGATGTGAACGGGTTTCGGAAACTTGGTGCTTCCGGAACTGTGGATGATGATCCACGGCCATTCGGCATGATTCTCAAGTGCGCCGGGAATGAGTGTCGAGAGTGGGGGAAGAGGTTGAAACTGCTCGGAGGCGGTGAAGGGCACAACGGGGAGGGTGGCTAGTCTCGGGAATAAATCACTGACAGTGAATGGGTTGAGTAGATGCAGAGATCTTCCACTAGCCGACGTTTCGTCAAGAATTGATTGTGTTATTGACTCCAGAGCAGTCGGTTTCAGCCCGGGGACGGGGGTCGAGGCAATAATGTAGGCGCAAGAGGTAATTGAAAGAAGGTGGACTAAAGCTGGACGAGAATTTCTGGGTGATAGAAGAAATGGCTGCGACAAATGAGGACGCTTTGAACAAGTACTGTGAAAGCAAGGACTGACCACAAAACCTGCGCGTACTATGGCAAGAACTGTAACCACATATATAAGGGGATCCAGCGCCGCGTACAGTGCGATAGTCTTCGGCCGTCCATCGGTATCTATGGGCCCGCCAGGTATTGTATTGAGGAGATGACGCCCGAACCTGTGAACTGCTTCCCCAACTACATTTCGGATTGAGCAGGTCGTTCAAAGAAGGTAAACGAGCACATACGTTCTGCATATGTTAAATATATGTCCTCTCCTTCGTCGTCGAGCAAGACAGCATAAGGATAACTCCTGCTCCTCTCCATATGCCAGTCAATCAAGTCGCCGTTGAGAATGGACCCATCCAGAGGCGGGATAGAGAAATCGGAGCAGTTCTGAGCCTGCGCTGTAGTATAGAAGAGCGGTGGTCGGGATTGCAATGAGGAGAACCGTTTAGGCATCGTACATTCCAAGCCTCAATTGAAGACGTGCCTTTAAAACGAACGGATTTGCTGCCCATTTGTCAATTTAATCAAGAATTTTTCGGAATTCCGGAGGGTAATCCTATTAAGCAATACATTCGGCAAATACAGGTCCCGAGTTGAAAAGAAGCACACGGTCTGTCGTCAATCGTCATCACAATTCACAAATTCGCGACATCAGTTTTAGCAGAGTTTAGCAGGTTTTTTAGGCTCGTTGAGCGCGAACATGATCGTTTGATGCGAAGCCATAAGTGCCGGTGACCGCTGGGATGCAGGGAGGTAAGTACAGTAAACGACTCACGAGAACTCCTTGCAGCTACCATGGGCCATGGCCGAGGTTCTAGACAGCAAAAGGACAAGGCCAGTGCCTCCCAGTGCTTATATCTACTGCATACGTGTCCAGGTTACTAGATACAGGGTAACTGGATCTGCAATCATCTGCTTCGACACGTCTCTTCCGCATCCGGTGCTAGTACAAACTATTTGCCTTAGCTTGGAAAATATTCATATGTTGCTGTCTTTTGGTCTCCATTTCGAGCTTAAAGTAGGCCGATTAGGAATGTCATTGTCAAGCAATCCTGACCCAAAACTAATCCAAAACAGCGCCACTTAGAACACGAAAACGATATTGCTTCGACATATTCAAAAGTCATGCCACTCTGCTACCAGTGCCACTCGTACGGAAATTGAATTGTTCATGTTGGCGACAGGAACTGTCAGGAAGTTTTTGTCAATCTGGTACAATCACACCCGTGCGCAAAAGATAGCCGTCGTTAAGTACCTAGCGTCCGCCAGAGACTTGGGTCCGAGTTGCCAGTAGTAGTTGAGAAAAGACTTCACAAGCTTAAGTATCTGAGAATAAGCACGACGTCGAAATGAATAAGTATGCAAGTAGTAGAATGCTAATCCTGCTTTTTGCCAGTGAGCTTGGTACGCCCGTACACAGTATTCCTACCATGGTCCTTTATTAGGACAAATTCAGCAACACTAGTATGTACTAGTACTTCAGGCACTAATAGGACCCTGCGTGGCCGAAGCATATTGAGGGACCAAGCCAATGCCGATCCTACCGCCGGAGACAGTGGCGTGGATTGAGGATCTCCAGAGCTTTGAATGATGACGAATGTTTTCCATTCCAGAAGCCTCTCACGTATTCGTTTGTTGAATCTTTGGTAAAACCTCGGAGTAGAAGAGGGATGTGCTTTTGGACCTCTACAGACCAACAACTCCTCAGATCTTTTGAGACTATGCAAAAGTGGCGTCCCTGAGCGTCTCCGCCGAGTTGTTATAGAACAACGATCACACAAGTTTGACAAGCAACATATGTTGCAACTCCCACCAGTTCCACATACGCCGAGGTGTTTGCGGGAGTGCCCATTCAAATTTGAATCGAGGATGAGAGCAACGTGCTGAAGGGTCAAGAATGCGTACTAATAGAAGTGATATGTCTTCTTGAAGTTTCTAGGATTACACGACATGCAGAAGGATTGAATGTAGCTGGCTATCGTCTGTTCAACTCTAAGCCGTAACTTTAAGCCCCACACTCATTAAACCATCCTTGGACAATCTCCATGGGTTAATCATCAGACCGGAGCCGAACCAACGCAGGTCCCCCCCGGTCTCCAAGCTTATCGGAAATTCAAGTGAGCCTGGTGTCACGTCCATCACATATAGAGCCGCAGTTCTCAAAGATGAAGATACTCTCGAAGGTAGAGTGTGTTTATCAGGAGCTTGTCGTTATCGGAGGTATAAAGTACCTGCCCCAGCGGCCAGCCACCCACACTACGCAATTTCTGCGTTGTGGGTGCTATCTGTAAGCGTCGCTTGTGGGTCCAGGTCATGCCGCATCAGCATGGCTTAGCGATCGTCGGCAATCGTCGGAGATTATCGACCTTGATGGAACGTTCGAACTGTTCAGAAATCAGACATGGAGCATGTGTTCGTATGTATATGTCATCGTAGGATCGCGGAAGCTAATCAGGTGGCTCACCTATGCCACTGGACTGGAACAAGACTTCCAAGAAAAGTAGGTGTGGGTGTTCATGAATCATATACATATCCTTCTACTGAGCGTGTGCCTCCCGGAAACCGGCGTTCAACTCGTGGACCATGCCGTGTAATAAAGATCTCTCTCCTTCATTGTCCTGTATTTATAAAATACTTTCCTTGATCTGCAAGCGGTGCAGTATATAATCATTATTATCAACACATTCGGCCAGACATCATCGTAGTCCAGAAGGGCCCAGTTGTTTTTCCATCGAGTAGAAGTCCTCAGCGAGTGTATGCATTTCTTCAGCGCCCCAACCCCGGTACGGTGACTGGTGTTTGAATGATTCTGGTGGACCTCTCTCCTTGAATTCAGTGACGAAAATAGATATGTTATAAGAATAATAAAGTATAATAAAGTAACTGGATGTATACACTCGAGTATGTAGTAATGCATCTAAACTTCAAAGATCCCCGCGGGATTCATGAATCGTCAAAATCGACTATACAGAGAAGCTCTTCTCCTCATATATGTATAGTCTGTTCTCTGAACGTGAAAACGTCCGGCGCGGGCAGCCACGCTGGAGCGCTGTCATTCATTTTCACAGGAAGCTCTCAAGTTGCTTTCCTGGGTATTGCTGATCACAACGATCTGTCTAGTGGCTTAGGAACCGTTGACACTTTAAGTACTCGACAGCTCGAATTCTTCAGATGTGGCTGATCGTCATCCTGCTGAGTCCTGTATACACCTGGATAGAGACAGGCCATCAGTGTAAGTGAGCCTGTAGCGAATGGTTGGAATGTCTTGTCGCTGATAGGATTCATGTCGGCAGCAGCAGATTTTTGGCAGACTTCTCCTAGACTCGAACCAGTTACTTCTGCAAGGTTTGATGAAAGTCGACCAAACCGCTTGGAGACTTCTCCCAGGCGTACGAGAAGCCTCAGCTTGGCACCTAGGTTGTCTTTGAACGTACTGGATGCTGAGAAATAAAATACCCTGGGGGACAAAGAAGCTTCCAAACTTGATCCAAACACGTTATGCCTGCCAGTGCCATCCCATCACTTCAGTGATCGCTGATACTGTCTGTCTAGGAGAGACTACGTTATGCCGTAGAAAAGTTGATGAGTATCGTAAGTACTGCACTTCAACCATTGGGACTCTCCATAACACGTTCGAGTTCTCTTCTGAAGGGCGGAAACTCTCCCAATATCCAACACTCTTTACAAACAACGGGCACCATTTCAAATTCTTCTTTTGGACCGATGTTCTCGTCTGCTTGGCTACAACTTGCAGTTCTGGGCCTGCCTGTCCCTAACTGCGATGCCTTATGGACTTTGCAACACGCTTGAGCTCCTGCTCTAGCTCCCTTGTCTCCCCCTCACGTTTATCGTTGTCATCTACTTATTGTGCCCTATTTTTTCCTTTGTTTTATAAGTACTGTGTTCTTGGTTCCTTGCAATTTGGTTTGGCTTTTCGGCTCTCGCTATTCATTGACAGTAGTGCTTCTCTCCTCTTGCAGCATTTTCTTGCTTCCTTGATCACAAGAAGGCGACGGCCGCTCCGGGCTCCCTTGTGCCACTGCCTATTAGTATCTCGACGCGACGCAAACATGTGACCGAGGAAGATACGTGGCTGCTTCCAAAAAAGGAAACTGTCCTGCGTCATTGCCAACGTGCCAGTTCATTTAGACAACTCTTGCTCCTTCCCTCCACTGAGGCCGTATGTGTCTTTCTACTCTTTCTTTTCATTCCTAACAAATTCCTGTAGTTCATTATACAATGCGCTTGCCAAAGGCGCTGTCACTTTCACTTATTCTGCTCAACTCATTTGCTGCTGTATATGCCGACAGCGCTGGTGGCCTGTATCCTCCTGGATTGCTACCTCTCATCAACAAGGCAAATGTACTTTTATCATCAGGCCAGTTCAATGAAGCTGCAAAGGCATTCACCGAAGCAATAGGTACGTACTGGATCCATCAAACACGAAAATTTGTGCTAAGATTTTGCTAGACCAATCTCCAGCCGACTATCTCCTTTACTACAAACGAGCTACTGCTTATCTCTCTCTTCAGCGGCATGGGCCCGCTCTTGAAGACTTCGACAAAGTCCTATCTCTCACTTCCAACACCTTCGATAACGCTCATCTCATGAAAGCCCGTATACTCGCTAAAGAAGGCGACTTTACTCTCGCCCGCGAGTCCCTAAACATTTACACCACTTCTCTCAAATCACAAGGCCGAACTCCCGACCCTTCATCCCAAGAACTCTTCGAGTCCATCGACTCTGCTGAAAAACTTGTCACCAAAGCTCGCAAGGAACACCAAGCACAGTTATGGACGGCTTGTGCTGAAAGCTGTACAGCGGTACTTCGTGGTGCTGCGTCGCATTCAGTCGAAGTAAGGAGTATGCGGGCAGAGTGTCAGTTGGCTTCTGGGGATGTGGAAGGTGCCGTTGGGGATTTGACGAGGTTGGGGTACCTCGTTCCTCCTTCTGTTTCGACTGGACTTCAAGGTAGAATCTTCCGAATCTCCTACTTCTTACTACCACCTACGTCTGCGGGCGAGGCGGGCGGTGCTACGGGCGGACCCCTAGCCCCGCTCAAGCAATGTTTACACTTTGACCCCGACTCGAAAGAATGTCTTCCACTTCATCGGTTGGCAAAACAATTCGAGCGTTCGTTCTCAAAACTCGAGGAAATGATGGCAAAAGAGGACTGGAGGGGTATGATTGGGTTATTAACGGATGCGGGTAAAGGCAAGGAAAAGGATTTGCTAGCCAAGTATGAGAAAGCTATGGAGGAGAACACGACACCAGAGTTGTTGCTAGGGTCTTCTTCGTCCTCGGAAATACCTCTTCCCAATGCTCGACTTCATTCACCACGTCGTCAAATTCTCCTCAGGGCTCTATGTAAGGCCTTTA
The DNA here is from genome assembly GCA_013368315.1 of Tetrapyrgos nigripes. Taxonomy (NCBI): domain Eukaryota; kingdom Fungi; phylum Basidiomycota; class Agaricomycetes; order Agaricales; family Campanellaceae; genus Tetrapyrgos; species Tetrapyrgos nigripes. The sequence continues at coordinate 317,223 of JAACJM010000036.1, forward strand.
CGAAGATCGGGCTGTCGTCCTCAGGGACTGCGCATCTGAAGAAGGCCGATCAATACTGTTCCCTTCTCATGGAAATGGACGGTCGTTCGGAGGACCCGGATGCACTCGTAGGCAAGGCAGAGTATCTCCTTGCAGGTGACGACGACGTGGAAATACCCCTTCAAGCCGGTGGTCGGGGCAAGACTGAGACAGATAGTGGGAGGTGGGACCAGGCCGTGAGGATGCTGGAGAAAGCGTTTGAGGCGACGGGAAGGAGCAACAGGGATATACACGCGAGACTCAATGCGGCGAAACAGAAGGTCAAAGAGGGAAGGAGGAAGGACTATTACAAGGTGTTGGGCGTTTCAAGAGATGCTGATGAGAAGACTATCAAGAAGGCTTTGTGAGTAACTTGACATCCTTATACGCCCTATCATTCCTCTTTTTCTGCTCTCCTCGTCACTCAACGCTTTTACTGACACCTTTCCTCAGCCGTAACGCTGCCAAAACTGCGCACCCCGACAAAGGTGGCTCTGAAGCGAAAATGGCAGCAGTCAACGAAGCCTACGAAGTGCTCTCCGATCGTGAACTTCGTGCTCGATTCGACGCAGGTGATGACCCCAACGATCCTTCTGGAGGTGGACAACCTTTCCCCGGTGGTTTCCCATTCGGTGGAGGCGGTGGTGGTTTTACTTACACGTATTCTTCGAGTGGGTCGCATGGAGGAAGAGGTGGTGGTGGTGGAGGAGGAGGAGGCAATCCATTTGCACAGTTCTTCCAGCAAAGTGGAGGTGGATTTCCTGGAGGAGGAGCATATGGACCTGGACAAGGAGGTGGAGGACCGTTCAAGTTCCATTTCGGAGGTTGAGTTTGAGGATGTATATGTCTTAGGTTTTGGAGCGTTGATGATAGGGTTGGTGTTGGCCATCTGGTTGTACCAGGGTACATATCTACATTTGCGAGACGGAGTAGAAGACCTCTTCGCTTTGAGCCGAAGGAAGGGACTGTTGTACGATCTAGATACACATTACTTACTACACTGATATGTGTCCTTCACTGGATAATATATAGCTATGCATATGTTGTCGACTTGGACCTCATCGGGTGATTCAAGCTCCATGACAAAAGCGAAGGTCTCAAAGTTAATTTATAGGCTCTCCTTTGGAGATCCAGAGAGCTTTCCTTAGCGAGAAATTTTGCCAAAGCTACGAGTTAAAAAGATTTGCACCTCTATCAAAGATAGATTGGACACTGTGAGGATTGAACTCACGACCTCATGCAATACAAATTTGCGAAGCATGCGCGCTACCGCTGTGCCAAGTGCCCGACTAAAAAGTGATCTGTACTATCCTAGTACTATCGTTTGATATATGATCATACCCTTCGTCCTATTAAACTTCAAACTGGACTCAGCTTGTACAGTCTTGTACTTGTTCTACATACATGGGCAGCTTATCCGTTCACTAAAGAAGTCGGAATCAGGCTGTAGCTGCTGGCGGAGAACTGGCGGAGACACCAGATGGCGTGGCCCACGGTTGCGGAGCTTCAAAGACATTCCAACTTCTTCTACTCCCTCGAAGTCCCATCCATGCTCAACTGAAGAACTTGGAACAGTGCTTTCTGGCCTACTCAGCTTGCTAGCTCGGTGACAGCTTTCCACATAATTCCACTAATCGATGTAGTGCCTCGGCATGGGCCTCTTGCTTCTTTCAGAAGAAAGATCATCTTTTTCGAATTCAGCTTCACGCTTGGGATTTATTTCCCGAATTCGAGCATATTGCGGGTTGCGCATTGGTTGTCCATGGTCTTTCTTGATTGTTTCTTGATGCTGATCATGATATACCGTCCATTCAAAAAGACAAAGAAGGACTCCAAAGAAGGATACGGAAACTTTTAGCGGAAACATGGTCCGTCCATTTGTTATTAGCCCATAGCACATCAAATAAGTGAGCATCCTATCTCGTCATAGCTACTACCCTTTATATTCTGATCCTTTGACACCATGTGCATCTACCTCAGCTGAATCGTCAGTTGGTCTCTTCTCCAGGTGTGTTTCACCATTTTCGCAAGGTTTGATATGATTGAAGTTGCGATTTTATGTCTTACGCCGCAGTCTTTAGTGGCTCATCATGATGTAGTCTTGATTGAGACCATATGCACATATGTATGATACTGCTGTTAGGTACTGCAGCGTGTTTCTGCTCTGGTACCGTATTAAGCCTGCATAAATACCGAAACTGACCTCTTAGTGCGTTGTAGGAAGACTTGATCCCACTGGTCCATTCTACTACTCCTTCTCCTCCCTGAGCGTTGATTAACATGAAGTCCATCGTCGTCTCTGCGTTGTTGGCCTCTGTTGCAACAGTATCTGCTAGGACCTTCACCGTACGTTTGGTGTTGGTCAATCTCTCTCTGCTGATCATTTACATCGAGATTTCGTCCCTGTAGGTCACTAATGCATGCCCCTTCACGATATGGTATGTCTGCTTCAACCTCAAGCCAGAGTCATCGCGACTAATTCTTGTTCATTGTCGTCGTCTACCAGGCCAGCTGTAAGCCTTTTGTGACACCCCTTTGGGAATGGAACTCGGTAGTTAACAGATATCTCTCTAGATGTTTACCGATTTGAACGTAGGCAGCGCAGTCCCCAATCAGCCTAACGGGTATGTACACTGCATGCTACTAGATGCTTCAACGCGTTATTAAAGGATAGCTGATGTTTCTACAGATGGACAGCTCCCGCTTTCACCTCCGTTTCGTTCACTGTCCCGGATAACTGGACGGCTGGACGTATCTGGGTAGGTCATTTGCGGTGTTCCATTCTCTGTCCCCTGACTTGAGGTTGACTTCAACGTGGTAGGCTCGACGCAACTGTGACTTTTCCTCCAATCCGGGACCAAACAGCTGTCTGGACGGAGGGTGTAATGGTGGTTTGGTGTGTGATTCTCGAACGGGGACAGTGAGTGCTACTTTTTTGTTGCTCAGATGCTCTTGCTTACGATAAGTTGGTGCCACCTTGCTAGGGTGTACCACCTGCAACCCTCGCAGAATTCACTCTGTCCACCAACCCAAGCATTCCCGATAATTATGATGGTGGGTGGAATTCTTAAGCTCCTCGTATTGAACAGCTAGACTGACTACCACGATTATCTGATAGTTTCTCTCGTCGACGGATATAATCTTCCAATGAGGTAGGTAGTTTTCGACAGTTCGCACCCTTTGTGTATACCAGTGGCCATTTGCTTCTCATCATTAAAAATCAACATGTATATATATGTACTGACACCGATTTTTACCACAGGATTACTAACAACGCTGGATGCCATGTTGCGGACTGTCCAGTGGATCTAGGACCCAACTGTAAGTGGACATTTTTAGCTGATGTACTCGCTACAAATCCGCAGCCGTGTGTTGATCGACGTCTAATTATAACAGGCCCAGCAAATCAGAAAGGTCCTTTCGATTCGACTGGCTTCCCAGTTGGATGTAAGTCCGCCTGCGTAAGCCATTTTTCTTTACAACACATTCAGAGTCCGTGGCTGATCCATCATTGGTTCCTTCTAGTTGGTGGATCCTAATCCAAGTGAGTCCGAGAGATATACAGTCATGATTGTCGTCTGAAACACGTCTAGGCAATTCTCGCAACTGCTGCTCGGGGCAATTTAATACCCCAGCTACTTGCCCACCATCTGGTACGTCCTTTTGTCTTCGTCCTTCAGCCTTGGTCTCACAATATGACTCGTGAAGGTGTGTCCAACTACGCTTACTTCAGTAAGTCTTCCCTAAACACAAGTCAATGAGTTGGCGCTCAACTATGATCTACAGAGAACAACTGCCCCAACTCCTACGCATACGCTTTCGACGAATCTAGTGGCACCGCTCTGTGGACCTGTCCCTCGAACTCGAGGGCTAACTACGTTATCACTTTCTGCCCCTGAGGTCTCTGAGTAAGGCTACTTGGCATCTAGGACTATGCTTGGACTAGAGGCCAAGGGAAAGAACCAGTCGGTTTGAATGATCATCATGATGAATTGTCATTTTTTCTCTTGGATTGTTTCACTAGGTGAATGGATTTGGTATTTTGGTTTTCTTGTCATCAATGATATTCTATCAATGTATTCTTTGCAATGTGCATGCCTAAGGTGCTGGTTGCTGGGAGTCCAGCGTTAGGTCGTAGATAAAAGTGGATGAACCGAGAGTTTGGTTGCCGTACAGTGCGCCCGGCCGCACGCCTCAAGGATGCCAAACCACTGGGCAAAATATACACTACCCATATGAAATCGAAATGAGGCTGGAGACCGCGCCCAGGAAAGCTTTGATGGGTGACGACGCGATCATGGCTGTGCATAAATGCTAGCCGGGCCCCCGTCCGTTTCTTGTTTCTTGTTTCTTGTTTCTTCTCCTTCACGATCTTTACCTTCTAACGCTCTCTTTTCTTTCTTTCAATTGCGCTGGTCGCGTCGGGTTCACTCTTCCAAGATCTTTCAGGACAATCGTTACATTACTGACGGACGGACTAGTCGCTTTTGCTTGCTTAACTTTTGCTCTTAGAGAGAGATGCACTCGTTCTCGTTACTCACAAGCAACCTGTTACTCGTCTTTGCATGTGCTTCGCTGTTAATATGCCATGATCCATCAAACTTTGCCTCAGCGTCACCCGTTCCCGATATATTGGCGTCATCAGGTTTGAAGGCGAGGAAGATTCCTGGAGGTTACTCGATACCTTTTAAACGAACAAAAGGCAGTTTGGGAAGGAGAAATGATGGAAGGAAGTCGAAGAGAGTGGGAGGGATGAGGAAGCGCGCTGGCGTCAGCGGAGAGACGGGTCTTGGGGACAATTCAGATTTGTGCGTAATATGTCTGTCTTATGCTTAACCTATGCTAACGTTAGGCTCACATTTACAGGTTGTATACAGTGCCAGTCGAAATAGGTGGAATTGTTACTGCTGTTCATCTAGGTGCGCATTAAGCCCGTTCTGCCACAAATGGACATACCTGACCCAGTACATTCTAACAGATACAGGGTCGTCTGATCTTTGGGTTACCTCTGGTACTGACAAGCCCGTTCTGCCACAAATTTACATTTCTGATCCAATACATTCTATACAGACTCATGTACCGCTGCTTCCTGTAATGGTCCAGCAACTGCCAAGCAGTACCCCATGTCTACTTTCAACGATTCTGGTGCATCCGTAAACATGCAGTTTGGTGACTCCCTCACCGGAACCAGCGCCTCTGGCCCGATCGGTTTTGATACCGCGACCGTTGCAGGTATCGCTATCCAAAACCAAGTATTCTCTGCCGTCAACGTTACCGATAACACCGTAGTCAAGTATGGTGCTGCAGGGATACTTGGCTTATCCTTCCCTGCTGGTTCCAAAGTCCAAGAAGCCATTGTCGTTGAAAAGACAGGACCGTTGGCAAAGACGGATGATTTCATAGTGGGAACGTATCAGTATGGTCCGTTGCTAGCTAGGATAGCGATGACTGGCGCTCTGGATATGCCCATGTTTGCTATTGAACTGCAAAGGGCGACTATTGACGTTGGTGGTCAGGATGGTGTTTTGACGATTGGAGCGTTACCGGAGGGAATCGATAACAGTAGTTTGACATGGGTTCCAGTGAGGTTGTACAAGGACAGTGAAGGAGGGACGCCAGCGCCCAGTTTTGCTCCCAATGAAGTGTATCCTTTGTGAGTGGTCTCTGTGGGCAATTAGTTCTTGATTATTGACCGTCTGGCTTTGGCAGCCGTTGGGAAATTGACATTGACGGTGTCTTCTTGGATGGCGAGAGGGTAGCCGACTCTGCTATTCCGGCCAATGGGGTCTCTGTTACGACAACGTCAGCTTTGATAGATACTGTAAGTGATTGTACGTACGCATTGATCGCTCCTGTGGCTCACTATAGCTTTCTTTTCTCAGGGAAATTCCCTTCTTCGTGGCCCTTCTGACGTTGTCAGCAACATTCTTTCTACAGTCTCGACCACTTACAACCCCAGCAGATCCAACTCCGTTGCAACATTGCCTTGCAATGTCCCGCACACACTGGCATTCCAGATTGGTGGAAAGGTAAAGGAAATTTCTCTTTGTGAGGTGCAGCTGGCTGATATGCACCCTTGTAGATGTTCCCAGTTGACCCAAGAGACTTCATTGGCGAAGGGTCCGACGCATCGACATGCGAAGCGGATAACCTCGTAGTCACCGATCCTCCTAGTCGTGGAGCGTTGTTTAGATGGAGTCTGGGAGATCCCTTCCTGAAGTCGTGAGTGCTTCTTAACTATGCATACAGACTGGTTTATCAATTCTTTGTCTCTTCATGATCCAGTAATCTTGTCGCTTTCCACTACGGCAATCTCACTCACCCTTCAGTCGACCCACCGAGGATCGGTTTCCTTTCCATGGTTCCAGAAAACGCAGACCAACTGCTCACCCAAGCGGTTAACGATGCAGAATCAAACGGGGGTTTGTTTGACAGTACGTCTTACGTCTTTCCTAACTTGCACCATCATCAATCACCTATCCTTTTCCCTCACAGGCACAATCGTAGCAGCACCAACTGCCTCAGCAGCTACCGCCGATCAAATTACCGTAACCCCAGGGTTTACAGGTATCTCAACGAGAGCTCCTTCGCCGACTGCGACGAGTCCTGGTGCGGCTGTTACTGTCACTATGGGTTCTAGTGGGGATACTTCTCAATCGAGTGGAAGTGACCCTAGTGATAATAAGGAAAACGGAGCAGTTGCGGGTGCGAAGATGGGCATGGGACTCGTGTCGGTGTTTGTTGTAGTGGGCATGGTGGTTGGTTGGTGATGTCAGTGTTACGTTGGACCCTCATCGGACTCTTCATCATTCTTCATCTCTTTACCTCGCGCATCATCGATATCCATACCTCATCATAGCACTTAGCAAACTGATTACAGCAACTACTTACTTAATCAACAGGCAACGAACATTAACTCCTTTGCATTGTCCAATGTCCATTGTGGTTATATAGGGATGTATTTATGGGTGCATATATTGTCTTTTCGGTCACTGCACGCTGTCACGGTCGTTCTTGCATTCTCAGAGCCACCAGTTAGTATGGTCACAGCCTAACATTGGCAGTGAGCAAGAAAATTGACCGGTGTGCAAATATTTGGCAAATATCCGGCAACCAGCTGTCACCGCCTTCTGAGTGCTTCTTCGAATTCCTCATCCTCACCAATTCTTACCTCACTGCTGGTGCCATGGTTGTTCTGATTATTGTAGACGATTAGCTCGAAAAGAGAAAGCCAAAATACCACATACCGCCCCAAAACCACCCCTTTTAGTTTTACGTCTTTTTCGGACCGACATTGATCCATTCTCCCAGTGTAACCACTTGAAGGCTAATTGTTATGATCATGACCACCTTTGGCACCAGTGCAGGGTGGTGTCCTTGTGGCTGATAATTATCAATTCAATGGGTCCTCATATAAGAGACGAAGTTTTCACGATCCCCGTCACGTCCCTCCTAGGTCTCTTATCAGAGTTTAGCGTAGTTCAAGGCGCCGACGTCATACCACAGTGGAGGCTTCATCGGCTCCAACGCTAACCATGTCTCTTACGCAAGATGACCAAACCATGCTCGAAACGATTGGCCTCACTATCTATCACACCTCAGTGAGTATATTTATTGAGGCGATTTGTTGGGGTGAGTACTGTTCATCTGGAAACGGTAAAATTACTCACTTTAAGGCAGGTTGTTATGCTCTCTTATTTGCCTTCTCCGTTTACATTCAAATGTAAGGGCTTCCTCGCTTTGAGCAATCCTAATTTGACCACAAATGTATACTTACTAATGTATACTTACTTTTTTCTTTCCTTCCTGTCTCCTTTATCATTAGATCCAACGGCCTCAAATCAATACGCAATAAAATCCTCCTATTCGTGACTTGCCTTCTCTTCTTGGTCAGCACAGCCCTGCTTTCACTCAATTTTACCTGGCTTCTAAGGAACAAAATCAAAATGCTCCTGATGGTCCCAGATGCGAGTATATCGTTGGAAGATAGATATGATGCGAGTACCGCTGAGATTCCTAGATTCGGGACACCGAGCGAGGCGATGTTTATGTTGAATGTGAGTTTCTTAGTTTTTTGTCTTTTAATAGGGGTAAGTTGACAGTGTACGTAGATGTTGGTGGGGGATTGTGTTGTCGTCTGGAGAGCGTTTGCGATATGGGAGAGAAGAGTTGCTATTATATTCGTCCCTGTTATTTGCTTGCTTGCGGCACTTGGTGAGTTCCTTTTCAAAATGTCCGCCCGATCCCCCGAGTCTCGTACGTGTCATACCATGATAATCCTCTCCCCAAGGTTTCGCTATCACCGACGTGATCTGCCTACACGCGAGCGAAAATCCTGCAACCTCGACTATCCCTGTTGGTTCAAGAGTCTGCGTCTGGGCTGAGCCAATTACTTGGGGTCTTTCGCTATTCACCAATATCTTGTCGACTTCATTAATCGCTGTCAAGGCTTGGTGAGTGGTCTTTGGAACCACTGATAATTTCATCGGTTTAACATGGTTGAAAGGCGACTGCGGCAGAGCTTCAAAGAGGTCATGGGTCCTCATTCACGGAAAACATGGGCTCAGAGGGTGTTGATCTTGTTGGTTGAATCTGGGTTCATTTATTGTTTCTTCTGGGCAAGTAACTTTCATGCCACTTGATTCTCTACAAACGGCTTATCGACTGGCCAGATTGGAGAAATCATCCTATTCTTCGATATCGATTCAAATTCAGACATCCGTTATCTTTGGGACTTTTTCGCTGCCATTGGCGATCAGATATCCGTACGTCGCCTCTTTTGTATTCTTAAAGGCGTACTTACATTCCGAATTACTCCTTTCTCGTAGGGCATATACCCAACTGCAATCATAGTCTTGGTCTCATTACAGCATTCATTCGTTGAAACTACCGTGATCACTGCCCAAACTCCTACTGATGTGCCGATGTCGCACATAGAGTTTGCTAATGTTCTTCAAACAGATCAAACTGCTAGCACTCATCGAAGGTCTTTTGTGAGTCCCACAGCGACAGGAGTGGAGGGGCGTAAACTTAAGGAGAGGACTCAGGATGTGTCAGTCATAGTGTCATAGTAAAATTTGTGTAACAGTTGTATTCGTGATTGGCTACGAGTACCTTCTGCATCGAGAATCCTTGCCAAAAGCCGTAGCCTTCTTTACTTCTTGTACTCGCTACCCTTGGGGCTATCGCAGCTTCTGGTCTCATTTGCCTGATAGTCTTTGATCTTTACCGTGTACTACCATAATAGGGGGTGGCTATGAATACTTCGTTGCCGAGGTATTTTTATTTTTATTCACACAAAAAGCCTCATCATCTGACTACGACGAGTACCAACAGGCTTCTTTTAGCAGGGCAATGGAGGTAACTCTTCCACGCAGCGACATCGCTACAAGCTATTCTTATAGCTACAGCGAGGATGGCTAACACCGTCAATGGGACAACTGAGGTATCTGGGACCACTTCTGCAATGCAGAAGCCACCTGTTGAAGATGCTATCGTCGAGCAAATCGACATCGAACACATGGAGGTCGAGAATGATCCAAGGGAATGGTCAAAATTTCGGAAAGTCCGTATCAGTGGTTTTTTCACTCTGGATTACGCGTCTGACAACTGGCAGAATATCGTACTTTTACAGGTAAGAACACGGCGTCCTTTCACTCTGGAATATGGGTTTGACAATTGTGTAGGTCGGAACGGGGGCAATGATAGCTGGACTTGCATCTAACATACAACTGCGTGCGTTTTGCGACACCTTCTCAAATTTCACGGTGTTGAGGTTCTCTTAGCTGCCGTCAGCGAAATGGAAGCCGTGCTGCCTGCGACTCCCACCCAAATCAGTCTGACGCTCTCGCTGTTTATGCTCTTTCAAGGAGTGATACCTCTCCTCTGGAGTGCGGTCAGTGAAGTCAAAGGAAGGAAGGTGCGTCGTTGTCCTGATTTAACCTTTCTCATCAGTAATTTTACCCCTAGCTCGTATACGTCTCGTCATTAACGATTTTCACCATTGGTTCTATCGTGGTCGGTACGAGCAATAGCATTGGTCTGTGCGTACGACTTTTCGCTTTCGGACTTCCTCCGCTCACTTGCGTCTTTTTGTAGAGTGATTGGGTTCCGCATTATTCAAGCAGCTGGTTCATCTGCCGTCATGTCTGTTGGTGCAGCAACTCTCGCGGATATTTTCGATCCCGAGGAACGTGGTTCTAAAATGGGCTTGTTCTATATTGCTCCCCTGCTGGGTCCGTCATTAGGTGAGTTACTATATGCTTCTGTTCGGGTTTAATACATGTGCGAATGACCACTGTTTTTCATCAAGGTGCTATTTTCGGCGGGGTGTTTACTACGGCGTTCTCGTGGAGGGGTCCGTTTTATTTTTTGACCATCACGGGCGGTATCGTCACTCTCAGCTTTCTGATCGGCTTCAGAGATACTTGGAGGAAGGAGCGGAGTGCCGTTTATCAGCAGGTGGTGAGGAGGAAGCTGAAAGAGAGGATGAGGATGAAGAAAGCAGGGAACTCCAAAACTGGGAAGAACAATCATGATACCGATGTTGAGAAGAACGTTGACTCTGGTTCTGTTTCTGCTACTGTCATCGGCACATCTACTCCCACCGAGCCCGAAACGAAATTCGAGTCGTCTTCCAACCAGACGGTTGACCAGCCGAATATGGATCGTGAACTGGCAGAGGCGACGAAAGACATTAAGCTATCACTGCTAGACGTCAATCTTGCCAAACCCATGTGGAACGTCTTTACGAGACCCTGGAATCTGTGTATGCTGAATGCGAGTGGTAAGCATTTTTTGTCTCTGTGTCTTACGTCTCCAAGCTCTTAAATCACTCATGAAACGCTTTGGACAGCTCTTATATTCGCATTTGCGTACATTGTTGTTTATTCTACCACTCGGGTTTTGGAAAATGCCCCACAATATCATTATAATCCCCTGCGAGTGGGGTTAGTGTTGCTCAGTTTTGGTTTGGGCAGTGTGACGGGGAGTGTTATTAGCGGAAGATACTCGGATTATACGTTAAAGAGGTTGAAGAAAAAGAATGGAGGAAAGAGGGAGGCTGAGGTCGGTTGTCCTGTTCTTCTGATATTCTCGCTCGACTCGGATTTGGCTGACTGTTATTTAGATGCGTCTTCAGCCTCTCCTAATACCATTCATCCTCTTTCCACTATTCATCATAGGTTGCGGATGGGTTGAAAAGGAAAGACTACACATAGCAGCCATCGTAGTCTTTTTGTTTATCTGCGGATTTTTCTCGATGTGAGCATTGTTCTGCTTAGCTCTTTGCCTTTACAATTTGGCTTACATCTCCTTTCCTTACCCTCGCGCATATAGATTCATATACACGCCTACCCTAGCTTACATCGTTGACTCTAACCCGGGCTCATCGTCGTTTGCAACTGCGCTTAATTCACTCCTGCGAGGCATTTACGCGTTTATCTCTTTAGAGATTACTGTACCCTTACAAGAAGGTATAGGAGAAGGATGGATGTACGTGATAATTGCTGCTGCTATTGTGGTCAGTGCAGGGCTGGTCGGTTGGGTTGAGATGAAAGGAATGGGATGGAGGGAGAGAAGCGAGCTTAAGAAAGGACTATAGCTCCTCATAACCTCAACGGTCTGTATATTATCACTCAGAGAATGAACATGATTTGGGAATAGGATGCGGGAATGATTATGTATAAAAATACATTCAAGCAGTAGTAGGATCAGGAGCTACCAGCATGAAGGTTCCAGCAATAGGGTTTCCCAGCCCAGTAGCCTTTGCAAAGGCGCTGATGTCAAAGCCTGAGATGGACGTATTGGATGTTACGACGGTTTGTTGATCGAAGTTGGCTGGTTGGTTGAACAAGAGGAAGATATACCTAGAGATGTCGCATTCAGAACTTCCAGCCTCCCAAACATTCAAGAAACTTCACACAACAGACCTATGAGCATCAGACCCAGCCGGAGGCGTCGGCTGTAAAAACTCGGAAATGGCGGGAGTACGATTGGTCAAAGGGGCGGGGTTCCCACCAGATGCGAAAAAGTCGCTACCGAGGAAGTGGCGGATTTCGGCTTCCGTCGGGTCTTGGGGAGTAGGTGCGTCTGGGTCGACAGTGGCTACGACGAAGGGACCGTGTCCGGCGTTACCCCTGACGGTGAAGGTTGGCGGTCCAGCAGTGGCTAGTAGAATGAAGGGTCGAGTTAGGTATATGGACGGGTAACAAGCATACTTAAGAGAAGAGAAGAAACGCACCATTGCGAGGAAGTTGGACGCCCGCGTGAAGTGTAATGGAACGCCCGCTAGCTTGAGGGAAAGTGACTTCGAGCAAGACAGAGGGGTCAAACTTGATGTCGATGTCTTCAGGAATCTAAATCGAATGCTCAGAAGTCAGCTGCAAGTAAGGCTATTACTCAAACCTAGAATCGAAGCTTACATTCGCTGCTTCAAACGCCCGTTTCACTGTGGTTAAAGAGGTATCCTGGGCGTAGACCAAGGATAGAAACGGCAGAATAAGAGCTGCGAGACGGAACTGCATCGTGGTCTTGAAGAGATATTGATTTATCCTTAGCTTTTATGTTCGAGAGAATAATGTATTGCATCATATGGGAAGCGCGGAAGTGGAGGGAAGTGGGAGAAACATTTCTAGCTGCGGTCGCTGAGAGATTTTCGACCCTGAGTTGTGCTGCAAGAATAGAATTACTTCACACGAAATGAAAACTGTACCCAGACCTCTGAGAGGTATGCATCGCAGCTTTGAAGCATTTTGGAAATTGAGGAAGCCAGCTACGTCACTAGCTCATATGGTTTTCAGGAACAGAAGAGAAGAAATCATGTATATTGTCTTCAGAATAACACAGCTGTGGGTTGCTCTGAAAATAGGGCACTTGCAAGACCTTCGACGAAATATGACGCGAGAGCTGGCCGAGGGAATGAACCTAAGCCGCGGGAGCGACCAGCATGAAAGTTCCACCAATAGGACTACCGAGGCCAGTAGCAGCGGCAAACGCGCTAATGTTAAACAACTGGACGGACGTGTTGGATGTTACGACGGTTTGTTCATCAAAATTGACGGGCTGGTTGAATAATAGGAAGGTGTACCTAGCCAGACCGTTAGAACCGAGAATGAAACCGAGGGTATGAGGACATACCTATGGGCACCCGAGCCAGCAGGAGGTGAGGGTTGCCTGAATGGAGAGATAGCAGGTGTCGAATTAGTCAATGGTCCACCATTCACCGTGAAGTCGCTGCCCAAAAAGTGGCGAATTTGGGCCACGGTAGGAGGCGCGTCTGGGTCAACAGCTGCGATGACAAACGGTCCTGGGCCTGCGGCAGCAGCTGTACTTGGGTCAATACTGAATGTTGGTGGGCCAGCGGTATCTGTGAGTGATAACTTAGCAATCCATGAAGTCGATGCAACGATGCCTCAGAATGCACCTTCTCGAGGAACTTGGACCCCAGCATGAAGCGTAATCGAGTCTCCTGATGTCTGAGGCAAGGTGACTTCAAGCAAAACTGTGGGGTCGAAGGTGATACTAATGTCTTCTGGAATCTGTAAAACCTCCTGTCAGCTGAGGTATCTGGAATGGTCAAGGTTGGCACTGACATTAGCTGCTTCAAATGCGGATTTCACCTCTTTCAAGCAGGTGTCTTGTCCATGGACAAAGGTGAGAAGGGGAATTACAGCATTAAGATATACCGAGAAACGCATGACAGAGAACGGTGAGAGTCTGGAGCCTACATCGTCGACGTCGTTTAAGTAGGCAGCCCCCAGGAAAGTTTAGGTGGGAAAGCTTCAATGCTGCGAGGCACCGAAGCTCTAAAGGGTCAGCTTCTCTGACACTTTTGTGGATTCACAGGCAGTCCGACGGTAGATAGAGCGCAAGCCAAGAGAAAAGGCTTAATGACCTGGTCATAGGGATAGGATCCGTGAGAGAAGCAGACAAAGAGTTCAGCGGTCAACTTCAGCTTCCAACGGTTGAAGAGCCCCATCGGAGCTCATCTAGACTCCCGGCTGACCAGAGGAGGAGGAGGAGGAGTCTATTAACCGGGCTGGGACCTCCAGCGGTTGAAGAACCCCATTGGAGCCCATCCCGACTCCCGGCGGGCCGGAGATAACCTCGTCAAACGACCATTACGTCACCAGACCTACAAGCCACGGGTCGACTTCTACTCAAACGGTATGCACCTTGTATGCACCTCTCCTCAGGCAAATACTCACTGATCAATTTTTGTAAAGATAACTGGCGAAGGACCGGTGGGCAGCTGGTTTTCCGAGCCTGTCGCCCAAAAGTGGTTTCTACCACGCGATGCACTCTAGCATATCCAGTCCAATGACGGCCAAGGGCCTCAAAGCATCTCAGCGTATCAACCCGAATAATAGATTGGCTGTGGCAGCTACTAGTGTCACAAACCTGTTTCTCAGTTCCAGATAAACCTTGGATAAACCTTTGTTGTTTCCCAATGCTGGTCCTGCAGGAACCAAGCAGGAACATCAAGAGCAGCGTAATATTACTTCCCAATGGCAACACCGGCAAATGTTCAGTACCAATCAATGAAATAAGTATACCAGTACTACTCTAAATATATATGTATCATTGATTGCGAGAGGTACTTATTCATTCTTGACAATCTGTGTACTTCAAACTTTAAGCACAGAACCTAACGCGCTCGTCGTCCGACCTACGGCCGACTCCTCACGCGATGGTTATAGAATCTAATTGAACAAGCTGACTCCTGAGATATCATGCCCTGGGGTTACGCGTAGGTAATCAGGGAACGTTCGAGAAAACAAAAAAAGAAACTCACTTATTCGAAATCCTCACTGAGAAAAACTCAGCAAAAAGTTCCAAATCCAATTCGCTGAGCTACCCAGTGTAATCCCCTCTGGCCTGACATGTACCAGGAAAGACTGCCAGATACACCCAAGTAAACGGACTCCAGAATATCGCAAACGTGAATACTACTAGGACAGCAAACACTATAAGGGCGTCTCCGCTTCTTTTCTGCGAAAGTGTGAGTGGGGAGGGAAGTGTGCCTATGGGGGTGAGGGTGAAGTAGCCTACGAGCCCGGCCCGGATAGACAATAAGCCAAGTAAGTCACTCACGTATTAAGACCAGGTGAGGGAGGGGGCGGGACACACGATGGTAGCACAAACGGCTTCAGTTATTGACCCAGTAAGAAGGGAGTGACGATGCCCCAGATTTCAATGAGGTACTGTGGAACATCCATGAGTTGAGGTGCATGTGAAGTAGAAGTCAAAAAGACTGTAACATAGTACCAAAGCAGGAACAGCACCAACGGCAGAGTCAGCTCCAAAAATCGGCTGAATGGCAAAGCGTGAAAGGGCAGGGGGTAAGTAAGGAGGGAGTTAGACTGGACCAGAAACACTGAAAGCACTAGCCCAACAGATACAATGAAAGGAAAGAAAAGAAAAGGGGGACACACCCAAAGATAATCTGTAACTGATACAGTACAAGCAAGGTAGTACTACGAAGTGCTTTGGAGGCAGTTTCACCGTTGTAAAGTGGAACAATGGCTGTAAGCAGGATTTTTAGTGTTTTGATGTATCAAAACGAAAACGAGAAAAGGATGCTATGGAAAGAAAGAAGTACAACGTGTCGCAACGCCAAAAGCAAAACAAACTCACCACTCATAGCATCATCAGTCTCCAAATTGTTGTACAAAGTCTGGCGCAATGAGACATTCCTGTATGATAGATCCATGACCGTCACAGAAGCAGGGAACGTACAAATGGCCTAGGAGAAGGAAGGAGAAGGCGGACGTGCGCATGATATTGAAAGAGCTGGACCATGACATATCACCAACGGCTATCCCGAAAGGGGGCAGTGAGCTAGGAGCAGAGTGTCCAACGGTCTGAAGACAAGCTCTGAGCGATCGAACGATCACATGGACAAACGCCTTGATGTCAGAATCAGATTTCTGAGAGGTATGCATCGCAGCTTTGAAGCATTGTGGAAATTGACGAAGCCAACTACGTCACTAGCTCATATGGTTTTCAGGAACATAAGAGAAGAAATCATGTATATTGTCTTCAGAATAACACAGCTGTGGGTTGCTCTGAAAATAGGGCACTTGCAAGACCTTCGACGAAATATGACGCGAGAGCTGGCCGAGGGAATGAATTTAAGCCGCGGGAGCGACCAGCATGAAAGTTCCACCAATAGGACTGCCGAGGCCAGTAGCAGCAGCAAACGCGCTAATGTTAAACAGCGAGGTTGATGTGTTGGATGTTACGACGGTTTGTTCATCGAAATTGGCGGGCTGGTTGAATAATAGGAAGATGTACCTAGACAGACCGTTAGAACCGAGAATGAAACTGAGAGTATGGGGACATACCTATGGGCATCCGAGCCAGCAGGAGGTGTGGGTTGCCTGAAGGGAGAGATAGCAGGTGTCGAATTAGTCAATGCTCCACCATTCACCGTGAAGTCGCTGCCCAAAAAGTGTCGAATTTGGGCATTGGTAGGGTCCTGAGGCGTGGGCGCGTCTGGGTCAATAGCCGCGATGACGAATGGTCCTGGGCCTGCGGCAGCAGCTGTACTTGGGTCAATACTGAACGTTGGTGGGCCAGCGGTATCTGTGAGTGATAACTTAGCATTCATGAGGTTGATACAACGATGCCTCAGAATGCACCTTCTCGAGGAACTTGGACCCCAGCATGAAGCGTAATCGAGTCTCCTGATGTCTGAGGCAAGGTGACTTCAAGCAAAACTGTGGGGTCGAAGGTGATACTAATGTCTTCCGGAATCTGTAAAACCTCCTGTTAGCTGAGGTATCTGGAATGATCAGGGTTGGCACTGACATTAGCTGCTTCAAATGCGGATTTCACCTCTTTCAAGCAGGTGTCTTGTCCATAGACAAAGGTGAGAAGGGGAATTACAGCAGTAAGATATACCGAGAAACGCATGACAGAAAACGGTGAGAGCCTGGAGCCTACATCGTCCACGTCGTTTAAGTAGGCAGCCCCCAGGAAAGTTTAGGTGGGAAAGCTTCAATGCTGCGAGGCACCGAAGTTCTCAAGGGTCAGCTTCTCTGACATTTCGGTGGATTCACAGCACGCAGTCCAAATGTAGATAGAGTGCAACCCAAGAGAAAAGGCTTGATTACCTGGTCATAGGGATTGGATTCGTGAGAGAAGCAGGCAAGTAGTTGAGCGGTCGCGGTCAACTTCAAGTTCAACTTCCCCGGCGTATCAGTTCTTGGTCCCAGTCCGGGTAATACACTCCTCCTCCCCGGGCCCATCCCGACTCCCGGCCCGGAGATAACTGCGTCAAACGACCATTACGTCACCAGACCCTACAAGGCCATCGACTTCAAGTTCCACTCAAACGGTATGCTCCTCTCCTCAGGCAAATACTCACTCATCAAAATTTCTAAGGAATGATCTGATGGAGCGATATAATGACTTCTTGAGGAGCCTTAATTCTGCAACAGCATATGTAATACTCCTTCGGCCGGTGCCAAGCATCATCGACACGTCCAATCCTTCTGACGAAGTGGAAAGGGCATTCCATTGGTTAGGATTTCTGACGGTATAGGCCAGATGTGACCCCTATCAAACAGAGACCCTAAAGCGCGCACGTATCGAGGATTTTGACCGCAATTGGCTCACAATATGGACATGAACGGCGGCGTTGAGCAAGCATTTCATTTTGGGAAAAGAGCCTCCCACTGGAGACTAGAAGGGAGCTGATCCGAATTTTTCATGTTCTTGTTTCTTTACCTTGCCTGGAACCACGGAAACATTGTGATTTCGATCCTGCAGCGACCTTAGTTTATCCAGAGGCGGGCTGACGTATACCCTGTTATTATTCAGGTCTGGATGCATGCTCTTTTAGACTTTCCAAAGGAACATGGTTCACTCCTTGCATTGATTCATGTTGGTATATCAGGTCCAGAAAACCTGTACCCTTCGTCCAACTATGACAGTCGCCTGCTCGAACGATTTTCCATAATATTTGCTCGGACTTCGGGTGCAATCCGACAACTCTTTTCATACATCAACGCGAGGTTTCGTTCTGACGAATCCTCAGTTTTATCGTTCAAAGCTCTGGGCGCTGCTCTACACATTGTCGGATCTCTGGCAGACAGCTGCCCGACCGTTCTGGACATCCTCCTCGAACATGGTCTCCTGGATCTCTTTGGAGCGGTCCAAATTCTCACTGCTTCCCGCAGGCCAGAGAGGTTCAAGATACGAGGTTTCATGAATGATTCACAAAGGGTAGATTTGCTTTGTCAAATCTTGACGGCTTTGGAAGCAGTCGTTTACACCGAAACTTATCGAGCTCCCGCGTACGCGCTTCTTATTCGTCAGGGCTTGATTCCGTCCGTGATTGGGGCATCTAGTCTTATTCCCGTTGATTATGCCGATAACATAGCCGAAGGGCTGCACCTCCTCCTCCTTCATCTTCTACCAAAGACATTCGGAAATCGGCGTGTTCTGAACACCTTCTTACACTCGTTGAAGAAGGTTCAGGATTATCACGGCGACGAATTGAACTTTTTCACAGAGCCGAAGAACTCTCGTAGGCTCAACTCACTGCACCATCAGCAGGTGCACGATACTTGGGAAGAAATAGTTCTCCAGGCCTCAGCGTTTAAAAAGCTCCGAGGCGAGTTTGAGGCCTCAGGAATAATAGTCTGCGCCAACCCTGAGGTAAGAGGTTCGTTGATCTCCTTGTTTTGTCGCTGATGATGGCCATTTCAGTGTTCCAGCAATGGAAAGCACAGTGAACCCGATACTGTGATTCGTCGGCGAAGATGCTCCAGATGCAAAGTTACCAACTACTGTTCGGAGAGCTGCCAGAAACGAAACTGGAAGAGAAACAATCACCGAGAGAAATGTGATAATGTCTGTTTTGGTAAGTACTTCCCTGCAAATGTTAATATTACAAAAATTGAAATTTGACTGCTCGTTTTTTACATAGCCATTTTGAGACCAGTTTCATCTGATGTGGACGAAAAATTCCTATCGTAGTGCAATGAAAAAGGCAAACCATGGCCAGCAGATGACATGTACTCTTATTTAAATAAGTAAACGTCTTCCACGTAGAGTATAATCGGCAAATTTTGAGCTCGTACATTCGACTCATCGTTCAATGTAATTTCTCAGTAGTTTATTGCAGAACTATGTTCTAGCAAGCCTCCAAAGAGCAGAAATTGAATTTGAGATGGTCACTTTGACTTCTACTACTCCTACTTAGCGTCCTCTGGCAAACCCTGGAAGCTCTCTTCACTAAATCGTGTGCCACTAATAATCTGTCTACTGCCATGATATTCACCGCTCGGAGTGTATGAGGCGAATCGAATGCCAGTGGATCCAAGAACATCCGACATGACATGATCAGCGCCAGCATGGTTTGAACCATGGCCAGAAGCAAACCGGATAGACTGCGAAGGTGTTCTGCCCTGTAAAGTACTATCACAGTGTGTCTTCCGTAGGGCTGTAAGGAGAATGATTACTGCTGGATATATTGTCGTGGCATGAGGGACGATCGCTGTGAGATAGTCGGTCGCGGTGGCGTTTACTCTGGCTATGGTGCTGTCTAGAAGAGCGAGAAGCTTTGCATACGCAGTATATCAATAAGTGTCAGCGGTTAGCTCATACGCTATACTGGTATAGTAAGTGAACTGACCAGGATACCACAGTAAATGGATCCAGATTCCGTCAAGAGGATCAGGACATGTTCTACTTGGCTTTTTCTGCTGATCTCTCCGAGATAAGCTTTGAGAAAGTTCCTGTGAAGCCTATATATATGGTCCAGGCAGATGCAGGGCATGTATCAGTGAGCGGCTCCAAGTATGTTC
The DNA here is from genome assembly GCA_013368315.1 of Tetrapyrgos nigripes. Taxonomy (NCBI): domain Eukaryota; kingdom Fungi; phylum Basidiomycota; class Agaricomycetes; order Agaricales; family Campanellaceae; genus Tetrapyrgos; species Tetrapyrgos nigripes. Next base: position 337,058 of record JAACJM010000036.1, read on the forward strand.
GAGACGTAGTATGGAAGATTATAATGGGTACTTACCATGCTTTGTACCCAACGAGAACAGTAGCCACCACATTGGTGAAAAGTAAAGCAACTGTACCGGTCAAGAATACAGGGCTATGGCTTTGACTCCCTAGTGATGAATCCTAGAAGTGAATATTAATATCAATATTGACTATCATCACCATATCCTAAGGACCCAAAAAAATGAGCCATCTTACAGGTTGGAGTAAAGAAAATGTAGTAAGTGTTATGTTGGCTGTTATCCCTCCTATATATAGCGTTGAAGTGTATCTGTCAGATCGTCTCTGCGCAGTTGAAGGTAATCGGTGAATATGTACTGACCGATTGAGGCCAAAACACACGTAGCTAGAATGACCCTGATGACTATACGCCCCTCGAAGAGGATCCATGTTCTCCAAATGACTATCAGATCTCCCAACAGATACTGCAAAAAAGGGCGGTGACCAACGAGTCAGCAAAATATGATTATCCCGCCCGAAATTGGACTAGGCCACTCACGTTGAGGTTGGAGGAAAAGACACTAACGATGGTCCACTTGAGGACAGTGCTATATGGATCATAGTCCGGATTCCCTAATTGTCGTACTTGCGCCGTCACGATGATAAGGTTGCTCATGATGGTTGAGCCCACAAATAGAACGATCAACACGATGGAGAGAAAAGACCGTGAAGGGGAATTTTGGAGGCCTTGTTGCCTTTGAAGAGAGTCATAGAGGTTGAGTCGAGGGTTAAAGTTATGATTTTTGAAAAGATTCATGGGCTGATACATACATCAACAGATACAGTGCCAGCACGGCGACTGTGAATGCCACACCTGTGAGTTCGGTTAATATGTTAGAAAACGCAGAATACCAGTACATTAGATGTAGTACCACATCCTCAGGCTCACCGTAAATTAAACCTTCAACCCCTTCGGTGGTGATGATGAGATTCAACGCATCAGCCACCTCGGAGCCAGACCCTGTCTGCGCAGCTGAATTTCCTTCTGACATGGATGGGAGAGAACAATAGAGCCTGCATGCAGGGGTGACTGGCCGACAACGAAGAGGGAGAAAAGAAAAAAGAAGAAAAACTTGAGAAAGGAAGCGTACGACCGTCGCCTGGAGAGGTACTTGCTTCTCGAGGTTATTCTGAAATATGATAGCGTCTCGCTGGAGAACTTGAAGGCTTTATATGCATGTCATGCAGCCAGTTTCCAGCGTCATTGTCAAGCAACACTAGTACCCCGTTGGAGAAGTTGATAGTTGATAGCTGATATTAGGAAGTCTTTCGACTAGGAGATGCTGACACTCATTGAAAACGCAGGTTGCCGAGCGGAGTTTGACTTCCACCTCGTTTGCAACTTGATGATGCATAACACTCGGTTTTTGGCCTCAGAAAGTGGCCATACAGATATATACGTACTGTCATGTACAAGACCAAGCGTTGAGTATTTTCTTCAGAGGAATACCGCATTCTAAACATTCTCACTTCTGTCACGCTCGCGGTACTAACGTAGGGGTTCTGCTACGGGAGACTAGGAAACGTTTTGGTCGTTGTTGTTAGCCCATGGCAAACGTCACTGTATAAATCTGGCAAATTTGGTTACATGGCAATGCATTGTATCAAGATATCTACTCTTCAATTTCCATGAAGGAAGATGAGGGACTTCGGAGGGACGAAGATATGGACGCATTTCGGAATCTATCACTTCTATAGGGTCCATGTCACTTCTAGGTGATAGCTATAGAGAGCAAACTTTGGAGCGACGCCATAGTGACTTGGATCTTTAATTTTAACTTTTACAATCTTTGCTTCCTCGCTCCATCTTTTTTTTGATTGAAGCAGTATCGTGCCTCAAAGGTATCGAAGGAGTATAAATGGTTTATTCCCGATAGTTTAGACAGTAGTGATACATGTCTCCACGTTAACGATACGTGGAGGTCAACCTGTTGAGTAGAATTCTACTTGAGCCTGCAACCTAGGGTTCATGCAAAACGACACACCTATTAGCGCATAGATACCACAGTCGTTAGTCCAGACTATTTCCTTTTACCCTTTGAGCGCTTTTTGGGATTAGTTAGAGACTCGGGTAACCATTCGTTCGCTGGGTCAGAGGTGGCTACTGCAGGGGTTGGTGTCCGAGAACGTGTAGTCGAATTACCAGTAGACTTTCCTTCGGGAGTGGGAGATGCATTTAACCCATTCCTCTCCGCCTCCTCTCTAGCATCCATTTCCGCTGAAGCTTTTGCAATTTCGTCCGGGCTCACTTCTTCTCCTCTTCGTATGCGAGCAGCAATTTCAGGCGTGACGCGAACCCGGCGAACAGAGGTTTGGAATCCTGGGGCTAAAAACAGGGTTTATTTCGGTATTCTTCCCGTAACAATGGACACACACCTCCTTTCCCTATACCGTGTACTTTTAACCGTCGAGCCAAGTACCATTTACGAGCAAAATAAGCTGACAAGAGAAGGACTGGGGGTATCCTGGTGCATTGTAAGACTTCTATACTGATATCTCGAGATATGAACACACGTTATCCATAATAAAGAAGGGTAATCGTCCACTGTTGTCGTTGAGCGTGGCATCGTCGAGGAAGGGTATACTTGCACGTGACTGCCGTATTTTCTTTCACTTCCTCGACGCGCTCAACGCTCTACACGACGATGGCGGGCCTTTCTTCCTCTTCATTTGACGAGTTCAACACTCAGATACAAGGCCTTGCACTCAAAGCTACAAGGAACTCGATGATGTTGCCGTCTGACGTCGCCTTTCACCGTTCTATGGACGCGGACTTCTCGAAGGATTTGGACGATGTTTCTATGAGGATATTGGGAGTTGCGAACAAAATTCTAGGCTTGGTTGGTGCATCCGACTCGAATGGAAAGGGAAAGGCCAAAGCAAAACTAGAGAGCGAGGAAGACGTAGTCGACAATTTTCACTCACTTGTAGTGGATACGATGGATCAACTGCTAGAGAAGACCGACATGAATTTGGATGAGTTCCTAGGAAGGAATAAGGCACCTGCCATTGCTATCAATCCGAGCACTCGCAATAACAAAGTAAGTGTTAAGTTGTATCGGTAAATGGTGTAGATGTTCATTTTATTTACAGAAATCTAATAATGCGAGTGGTGGTCAACTAGACCCGGTGATACAACATGCTTCACATCTACCAAAACCCCAAGCATCGTTCAAGAAGAAGATAGACAACAGCGACTCGCCCTGGTACCCTACATTGACACACAAATATCATGCTCAGATTCCTCTTGGATATCATTTTCACGACGAGGAAGAGAACAGAGACGGTGGCGAAAGCTCAGCAAAACCAATGTAAGTCTATATGCTCCATGCTCGCGGCTTGTAATCTAACTCGCACCTAGCAAACTTCACCCATACCTCTACGAAATTACCCACCTCAACTACCCCTCTCACCTATTCTCTCAGTCAACTCCCATACCACCTACACCTTTTTCAACAACATCTGCCACATGGGTGTCTACACCGTCTGAACTGCATGCCATGATTAGTACGCTTGTTCACTCAAACTCGAAACCGACAGAAATCGCTGTAGATCTGGAACACCACTCATACCGGTCTTATCGAGGTTTCCTCTGTCTCATGCAAATCAGCACCCGGGAGCAAGACTGGATAGTGGATTTGTGTGTACCAGAAATAAGAGAAGAGGCCGAGGCGTTGAATGAGGTGTTTGCGGATCCAAGTATTGTCAAGGTGTGTCTGACTTCTCCAGTATTTCTGAAGCGCTCAAGTTGGCCTAATGCGTAGGTCTTCCATGGAGCGGAAAGCGACATAATATGGCTACAGCAAGACTTCAACATATACGTGGTCAATCTTTTTGACACCTTCCACGCGTCAAAGGTCCTTGGTAAGTTTCGTTTTCCCCAAACTCTCTTGTTTCTCGCTCATATCGTTTTTAGGTTTTCCTCGCCATGGCCTAGCAAACCTTCTAGAAATGTACTGCGACTTCACACCTGATAAACGATACCAATTGGCTGATTGGAGGATACGGTATGTTTCTTTGTATCATTATATCTGGTTTTTCGTCATAGCTCTGGCTCAAACAAAGTGGCTAACTGACCCTTGATGACACAGACCCCTACCGAATCCAATGCTCACCTATGCCCGCTCGGACACCCATTTCCTTCTCTACATCTACGACAACCTCCGTAACGCGCTTCTGGACCGATCGAGGCCAGCATCACCATCAAATACGCCTCCACATGACGCGTCATCGTCTTCGTCATTGAAACCGCCGCAAACTCAAACCAGGAATGCCGGTGATGGAAGCCAAGGTGAAGGCAATCTGGATGAAGTTCTCAAGAGGTCTGCAGAGACTTCGTTGAGGGTGTATGAGAAGGAAGTGTATGATGCTGAAGGAGGAAGTGGAAGTGGTGGATGGGATACATTGGCTAAGAAGTGGAATAGGGTGAGCATACCTTTTCATCTTTGTCGTCTTTTCTCCAGCTCAACTCAACTTGGACTAACCGGCATATCTTCTCCTTATCTAGGCCCACCTGATGGCAGATTGGGTTCCTCCTTCTGTACACACAGCAGAATCCAGTCTACCACGCGAAGTCTTCAAAACCGTCCATGCTTGGAGAGACAAAATCTCCAGAGAGGAAGACGAGAGCACGAGATACATCCTGCCCAACCATCATCTCTTTACTCTAGCCGAGTCCCCTCCAGCGGACATCACAGCCCTTTTACGAATATTTCCAGGTACGAATGTCCCGCCTGTGATACGTAGAAGAGCGGCAGAGCTGGTTGCGGCTGTTAGAGGGGCTGTGAAGAAGTGTTTGGAAGGAGGGGCTTCAGTGTTGGGGGGTGGCCAGCAGGAGTCGGGGGAGGGAAAGGGGAAAGGGAAACAAAAGGACGAGGAGACGGGACGGGAAGTGAGAAAGGGCCCAATAGACGGGGGACCTATGGACGTGGATACCCCTACTCCCACTCCGGCGGTGAACCAAAAGTCTATATGGAGTCTGTCCTCAGGTAAAAACCTTTCATTACATTGTTCGCTCGTTGCTTCGACCTTCACTGACTTTCAATTTCTTGTAGCCCCTTCATCCTCTGTCACGTCGAAATCCTCGTTGTTTGGGAACGTAATCCCTTCGTCGTCATTTTCACGACCTGCTCCGGATGCCTCATCTACCGGCAAAAATATCGCAACATCCACCAGTGCGCTGTTCGGCAATATAGGGAGGGTTAATGTTATTGACACGCTCTCAAAGGTATGCGCCCATTGTGCTGTTAGAGAACTGGAGATATACTGATCTCATACAGCCCCAACAACCTGAAACGCAAACGCCAACACCGAGAAGATTTGAGGAGGTCGTGGCGAGAATACATAGTACTCTCGTTGTCAGTGCTTCGCTCCCGGTATCTATTGGTAGATCTGAGGCGAAGGTATGTGCTGTTTAGGGTTTACTTTACTCCTATTCTTGCTCTTGCTTTCTTCGTACATGCTTTTGATCTATGTCGTGCATTTTTCGTGTTGTGTGCTTCTTTTACGTTTCATTTCTCTTGTGTAGTTGTGCTGCTGGTTCCTCTAAGTTTTTCGTTTACTCAACTCAATTGTTTCGCTTGGCAGATATCGGATACCATTCCATCTACCTCGTACACGACTACGACTGCCACCGCCATTTCCACCAGCATCCCAGCTAACAATGCGGAAGGTGTTTCCGAGGAAGAGAATGGAACCTTGTCCTCGAATGTCCAGATTGAATTACCTTTCATTCCTGCTTCCCAGCGGGCTGCCTCGACAAGAAGCGCAATCGCCACGAAAGATGACACCATTGTCGTAGTCGGACAAGCGAGACAGAAGAGGGAGAAGAAGCGAAAACGACAAAGGACGCAGGGTGAGGAAGAGTCTGAGGCTCAGGCTCAGGCCATCGATAGAGATGCCGATGCTGATGCGGTAGATGTTGATGAAGGTGATCGGGAACAGCCAAAGATGAAGAAGTCCAAGAAGGCAGGGAAGAAAGCGACGAGTACGGGTGCGAGTGTTGGGAATCCCGAGGAACACGAAGTGGAAGCATTTGATTTCTCCTCTGCCCCCAATATTCTGGATGCAGTTCCTTCTGCTACCCATGAAGCTTCGGCTAGAGGCAGGAGGAAGAAGGATAAGAAGAATCAAGAAAAGAAGGGTAAGCGGTGCCCTTGATTCAGTATCTTGGATATGAACTGACTCATGTTTGACGACTTGTTTTTCTTTTTTTGTCGTTCGCGTGTCTATCTTCTTTGATGTCCATAATGCTTGGCATATGCAATGTCAGGGTCCAGCACGTTTTACGGAGATTTTCCAGCGCCTCCGAAAGCTCACAGCGAGCTCAAGAGCGGGAATATCGCTCATACCTTCAAGTAGTTCAAACTGGAGAGAGCCGCCTCGTACGCTCTGCGCTCTGCGCTCTGATCAGCAACGAAGAAGGGGCGTGGGCCCTCTCTATGGCAGAAACAGAGCAAAAAACCGTTTACGTCGTCGGTTTTCGACATATTAGACTTCTTCGTTGTACGTTTACCTACATGATAATGCATGTACCCCTTCTTCAAAATTGGATCCAACACCAACGTCGCCTGTTCGCCTGCCCTCACCCTGCGTCCTCCGAGGGAACGAATTTGGGAAGTGGAGTTACCTGCCAGTCATGGCGGCTAATGTATCACTAGCGTCTCTCATCGCAAGGTTCTAATCCAAGAGTTCATATGCACTACTCATGTGTCGGAGTATCTACATCTTGGATACTGATTGCCTACCGGCCCATGTCCAGAAACAATCGCAAGTACCACTCCACACGTATGTGGAAATTTTATCTGCTTTGCATTACTGTAGGGCTATTCCGCGTTCGTCCGAAGATCAGAAATACTCGAGCCTTTTTTTCATCTCGTTTCAAGGTATTTAAGTCTTGCTGTCCGTCTCTCATGGGGCATCCCGCCTACCAGTCTCTCCCCTTCTTCCTAGGTTCTCTTAACTGAACAACTCTCGACCCAGACTTCTTAGACTTCATATACTACTATCAGCCTCTTCCAAGTTTGACAACTAGCGCTTTAACTTATCACTATGGATGTAGATATTGCCGACTCCCTTCCGCAACTTACTCGCACTTCAAACGCTGTTCAACATGATCTCTATGCCGCCTCACTGGACCACCATGACGACGACGCTGCGACCATCGTCGTCCACAATGAAGCAGAAGGCGTTCAGATTGCAGTTGATATAGAGCATATGCCGGTTGCAGATGATCCGAGGAACTGGTCTGTTCTCCGAAAGGTGTGTATATCGACTTGTATTAAGAAGCATTGTAGTCTAATCTTTGATGGTACCATTAGAACTTGATTTTACTTCTTTGCTTCTTTGCCTCTACGGTTGCAGGATTAGCCGCCAATATCCAGACTCGTGAGTTTCTGTTGAGTCCATTCTTACTGCGAAGTAAATTCTTATGTTTCAATCGCAGCTGGTATTGAGGAAATGGAGGCAGATTTGCCAGCGACCAGCTCTCAGATTAGTTTGAGCATTTCCCTCTTCATTCTCTTCCAGGGTCTTGTACCACTTTTATGGAGTGCTATCAGTGAAGTCAAAGGCCGAAAAGTACTAGTCTTTCTTTGCTCTGTTCGTGACATTGCTGATAAACCTTACTTTTACCTCAAGATTGTCTATCTCATATCTCTGGCTATCTTCACCGTTGCATCTATCATTGTTGCCACTAGCAGAACCATTGGAATGTGAGCAACATCCTTATTGACAAGACGGTTTTGCACTCAGCCTAAAAACAACAGGGTCATTGGATTCCGCTGTCTCCAGGCTGCTGGGTACGTGAAATACAGTTCTGACTGACAAAAGAGACTGATATATGGTCAGGTCGAGCGCTGTCACGAGTTTAGGTGATATACAAACCAATCTTCCTTTAGTAGGATTATTGATTCTTGTTTCTTGATTGGAAGGTGGTGCCACTCTCGCCGATATCTACGATCCAGAACAAAGAGGAACCAAGGTGAATACTCTTTTCATTGTTTGTGTTCGATAAATGATTGACTTATCCCCATAGATTGGGATTTACTACATTTCCCTGTTACTTGGTCCTTCAATAGGTGAGAGACTCTGCTTCCAGACTGCTTTGCCGTTTGTGTTGACTTCAGTTAAGGCGCGCTTTTGGGAGGAGCACTTACTGATGCTTTCAGTTGGCGTGCTATCTTCTACTTTCTCGCTATCCTTTCCGGAATCGTTCTTCTAGCCTTCCAGTGTTTTCAAGACACTTTTCGACATGAACGTAGTTCCGCCTATCAAGCCATCCTTAAGAGAAGGCTTGCAGAGCATGTAACTTCGAAAAAGCTACCCTCTAAAGAGGATGTCGCGCCTCGCGGAGCAGTGGTGATACAGCAAACACCTGAGACCGACGTCGAGAAACAGGTCGTATCTCAAGCTCAGGTGGTGAATGTGGCTAGTGATATCAAGTTATCCCTGATGGATGTGAATCCTGTCAAGCCTATGATTGCAGTAATCATCCGTCGATATAATTACACTATTCTCATAGCATCTGGTAAGGCCAATTCGCTTTCTCTTCTCTGTAACCATTCACTGCTTTCCCCTCGCAGGTATACTGTTTGCTTTCTCGTTTCTGATAATGTATACCACGTCTCGAACTCTGGGAACCTTTTATCATTATGAACCTCTAAGTATCGGTCTGGTTCTGGTTTGTTATGGAGTCGGTACGTTGTAGCGCCTTTGAAGATCTCAATAGTACTCACGAACTGGATCAGGAAATGTCTTTGGAAGCTTCCTTGGAGGCCGTTGGTCTGATTATCAAATGGCTCGTCTCACCAAACAGAATGGAGGGAAGAAAAGCCCCGAGGTAAGTTTCAATAATCTATTACGGGACAAAAACGCTAAACAATTTGTGGCAGATGCGGCTTCAAGGTACCCTGCTTGGATTGTTTATGATGCCCCTATGCATTGTTGCGTACGGCTGGATCATCCAGCAACGCCTTCATATTGCTGCAGTCTGTGTTATCCTCCTCGCTTGCGGCTTTTTCGTCATGTGAGCTCTGTCAGTCAGTAATTAGTTCTATCTGGGAACTGACCGTTCCACATCGTACAGTTTTGTGTACACTAGCACGCTAGCCTACCTCGTAGATTCGAATGTGGGACGTTCGTCCACCGCGATTGCCCTTAACAGTGCTTTCCGGGGAACATTCGCTTTTATAGTCACGGAAGTAGCCGTCCCGATGCAGGCAAGTGTCTAGGCTGATGCTTTTATGGATGTGGCTCATGTTCTCCCTTCACGTCATAGGATGACCTTGGTGACGGTGAGCACAAACGTCTTGCACGGTGATTTCTTTCAGACTGATGGACTTTGGCAGGTTGGATGTATACGATAATGGCTGGACTCGTGGCAATCAGTGGGTTGTTGATTGTCCTAGTAATGTGTAAAGGAGCCGAGTGGCGCGTGAGCGCTGAACAACGTGAAATTCGGAAGCAGCTCGAGGCAAACGAGAAACACTAGCATCGATATCAGGCTATCGGGCTAAGGTCTCTCAGTGGTTTTTAGGTTGATATAACGTATGATTTATTCATGGGCAGCTGAATCCAATCATTGGACTTTGGAGCTATGTAGACACTAAATTTATGAATAGACACCGATATGACAAGATCACTTTACCCTTGAACAGGGATTAAGGGAAGTCCTTCTATGATAGGTGATTGGATGAGACGAAACAGAGTTTGCCATGTCGTACTGGCCCCATACACTCTCGCTCCTCTTCGTACCCAGCAAAAACGACGAATTCTGAGTCTGCCCATTGGTTCAGGAGGTCCATTTTTAGTACAATGTCATACCGTAGAGTGAGAAGAAACGGCGGAACAAATCCTCACCAGTCCTCAGCTTTGAATTCTTCCTGGTGAATACGCTCCTTAGGCCAGTAGTGACTAGTGAAGGCCCGTCAGTGTCATCGCCAGTTGCAATATGCGATATTCAAGCGAAAAACGGTATTCAGATCGTGGCCCTTGAAAATCATTATTACTGTGGCATCTAGAATCAAGAGCAAATTAGCCGACTAAGTACGTTACAAACAAACTTGAAGTATGGTAAACTACAAGTAGAATACCTCATCAGTTCGACCAAGTGTTCAGTCACCCATTTACGGCCAAAAAAAAATGAAGCCAGATTCGACGTTTTCGAAAAATTTCAGATTGCTTTTGGATTACGAGTCCTAATATAGGACTCGTTCTTTATCCGATTTTTGATGTCGGGTTAAGTGGGGCGGTATTTGGTGTTGGTTGCCATCCCCTTCCGTAGCGCAGCTTGGCTTCCCAATGTCCGGTTAAGCTGGGCGCTGTTTGCTTTTATTTGTCATCCCCTTCCATTGCTTCTCAATGTCCGGTTAAGCTGGGCGCTGTTTGCTTTTATTTGTCATTCCCTTCCGTAGCTCCGCTCCCCTTCTTCTTTTTTTTTTTTTTTTTTTTTCCTCTTTATTTAACGACTAGCAGGCCAGACTAAGGGCCAAGACGTCGGGGCAGGCGGCCCCGGTAGAGTAACTAAAACATGTAACAAACTGAGTATTCTAGGTATAGTACCGGTCCCGGGACAGGCTGTCCTCATCCACACTTAGGTTTGACTGGGTTGTTTACCGAACTGTAAGGTCGTGATGGGGTTTCATGGTGTGTGCGTGAAGGTGTGGGGTGTTTGGTTGTAGGATGGTTGTTTGGCGAGAAAGCGCCGAGGGAAATAAGGTCGGGACAGCGAGGATGAGAAAGAACTTGTCTCCGGGCGTTTTACTAGCCCCCTTCATCAACAAGGATCTCGTACTCCGAATCGTGCACGCATAGAGTTTTGGAGGTGGGGAGCATTTGGGCGGGGATGTTCGGATGTCCTATCCAAAATCCCCAAGTTCATCGTCAACGACTTCGCCTTGCGTTACAACATCTCGTTCAGAACCTCCCGTGAGGTCTTCCCAGTATTCGTCGTTCAGCATCAGGGCTGTCTCATCGAGCGGTTGATAGTTGGGGGGCTGGGGAGGGTGTAGTGGTTTTCCGGTTTTGGTAAATGCACCGGACTTCTGTATGAATTCCGTGAGGGCTTCAATACCGTCCTTAGTGCCTAGCAGCTCAAGCATCTCGAGGTTCTCAGAGGCCCCGCGGAGTATGTCACGGTGTGGTTCGTAAATGGGGTAATCACATAGGACATGTTCCCGGGTCTGTAAAGCTTCTCCACAGGGGCAGTCAACGTTCTCATCAGGTACGAAACGTTTGTAGTACTCACCTATGAATCCATGTCCTGTCCGGCATTGTGTGACCCTGCCAAACACTTCGCGATTCAGGCCGTACTTCGTTTCTTTCATCAATTTCGTGGGTTTGAGAGATGGCGGGATCCGGTTGGCGGGGAGGTACTGGCTCGTGATAGGCCGGTTTTCCCACTTCCGTTTCCATTGCCTCTCTTTCCGTTCCCTGTTTCGTCGTATGGCAAGCTCCGCTCCCCTTCAATGTTGGGTTAAGCTGGGCGTTGTGTGGTTCCACCTTCTGCCTATCTTGCTGGCCTCTCCGTTCTGCATATCCTGTTAAGCTTATATACACCACACGAAGTGTGTCAAGATGTGTATATAGTCTGGATACTCGAGACTATGTTAAGCTGGGCGTTGTTTGGTTATTGTTTGCTGCAACCTTCCATTGCCTTTCCGTTACTTGTACTTGTCCGTCTTCACATATTTCAGCCTTTCTTCAGAACAATGATGACTACCGATGTACGAGGAGTCGGCCGCAGGCCGGACGACGAGTGCGTTAGGTTCTATTTTTTCGAAGTACACAGAGTTTCCGAGACGTATTCCCTTTTAGTAACCGACGTAAAATTGGCTGCTTTTACATTTTAATTTTAATTCTCCTTATGAATCACGCTCGTCTTCAGCGCTTCAGCTTTCAGGAAAGGTCTCTTCAGAACAATGATTACATACTATTATGTATACTCTTACTACCGTTGCACGAGGAGGAAGCCGCAGGCCAGACGACGAGTGCGCTAGGTTCTGTGCTTTTTTGAAGTACACAGATCTTCCTGTTACCTTATAGTAACCGGTGTATGGGTAGTGGGCTTTGCTGCCAGTGACCAGCGTTATACACTCAGCAGCCATTGAAAGCTGGAAGAATTTAAAGGGAAATGGACTCGTACCTGCCAGCGGCAACCCGCTGGCCCACATTCAACAAGTTTTTTTTTTCTGGCCAAAATCAAAATAAATGAACACTTGGTCAAAATTATACAGTACCCTTGAATCTCCATGCGCTCAGAGCACGTCTCATCGATGATACCTTCAACTTTCATGCTGCCTTTCGCTTGGGGACTTCGCATTTATCCGCTTACCTGGCGAGATCCACGTCAGTGATCAACGTCTGCGCTGCATGGTGGCTCTCATATCCAATGACGAAGCGTTCGTCATTCCGACTGCTTTGGCACCAGAAGATCCTTCTCGTCATATAAGCTGAACATTCTTCACGAGGTTTAGGTGCTCAATACTGCATTCAACGGATCCATGGGCACCGCAGTCTTAGCTAGCGTGATATACAACAAGGGGGAAGTCGAGAGCATAACCTTCACTTAACGTCACGCTACTATGACCAGCCGTGTCGATGGCATCATGAAACACTCAACCGAGAGGTCGTGTGCCGGTGTCTATTGCAATGGATGCATCTTGTTAATTAATCTAGGACATTTTAGATTCATTTCCGATATTATTCCTGTGGTCAGCGGTCCGTAACTGGTGTCTGAATCGGATTAGGTAGACCTTCATTAGAGCTGATTAGCAGCACCCATTTTTGCGCAATTTTTGCGGTCTCGGAATTCTCCGGACGCTGATCGGCTAAGTTCTAAATGCCGTTATGGGTCGAAGGCTTGCACTGTACTATCCCTCCTGCACTATTCCATTGTTAATGCTCGCAATGCATTCTGAACGTATCTAGGAGATGTGTTGGAAGTTTTGAGACTAAAGTATGAGGGTTCATGAAGTGTGGAGGCATACCAAAAATCCTGCAATTTGTCTTAGTAAGCAACACAGACTTTCGGCTAAGTTTCGGAGATAAAAAAGGGGCGCTACTAATCAGCTCTATTGTTCAAGCTTTAAGATTCCTCGGACCCGGTAGTCAGCCGGCAAATGTTCTCGGAGAATGCCGACAACCCGAGCATGCAGCATGCTTACTATCTCAAGTCGTCTCCTCATTGGAGAGTAAAGTATATTTTCTTCTTTTTTTCGAGTTTGTGTAACAATCAAGCAGACTGATACTCGTACTTTGAGAGCTCCGGCCTCAGCCTCGGCTCTGCCACCAACTATCACGTGATGTGAACGTTATTCAACCTGAGCGTCTCGGAGCTTCCTATCCTTCTCCTTTGCTCCAATAACTCCTTCATGTTTTCCCCAGTCCAAGGTCGTCGCAACAGTTGATTTTCAAGATAAAAAATCCTAAAACGTATGTCAAAAAGCACTGTTGAGGCCAAGTCGAGGCCTTCACGCGCTGGCAGCAGAGGTTGGGGAAAGGGGGAAAGGGGAAAGCAGGCAGAAAGTATGGAACAATCATTTATGGATACAGCATAAATTCAGACGAGCATGGACTCGAGACCCACGGTGTCGAGTCTGCCAAAAGGTCAATGAATCGTATGTTGAGTGAATTCTTTCCTCGTCGCTTACTGAGAATGTGAAGCGCGCTTATCACCTTTCTCTATGCCAGGGAGTTTGCTGACGTGTTACTCGTGGCTTCCAAGCTGTAGTTGGCTTCGCACGTTTCTTCATATACGCGTCCTTTGCTTCTTTTGCAGGTTGAGCACGCACGGTAGAGGTTCGTCATTAGTAAGGGATACCGAATGCTCACACAGCGCGACACTGGAAGAAGACAGAAGCCGTTAATATGGTCATCGTAGGAGACAATGTTCACTCTTGAAAGTTGATTTTAATCCACCTCTCATTACCGTCCTGACGGAGCTGAAGACTGACAAATACTTGGATTAATCTATCGAAAAACTCAGGTATTGGCTCTTGTCCCCCAATTCCAAGCACTGATGGTATCGAAGATTATGCGGTCAAAAAAGGTTGTCGGATGAACCTTAATTTTCATTCTCAGAGAAGGAATTTCGCTTAGGAAAAGGATTCAAGATAGAGTGTGGTGGAAAGTGCTCGTTACTCGACGTGCAGTCTGACATTCATATTCTCACCGAAACCAAAGGGTCCACCCACGTTCGTTCTACGTGACCCTGGTTTGAAAATCATGGCAGCCGGTAAGCGGCATTCTGTACATGCGGACCGCTGGAACTAACAGATTTCAGTGGTCACACGAGCAATAAGCAAGGACGGTTTCTTTGCATCTTGGTTGTTCTGCACCTACATCCAGCCATCGAGTGATATTTTCTGAAGGGGTTACCTTTGACGTGCTTCTAGGGGAGTCTGCCTGTGCAAATCCATGCGTATCACTCATGCAAGAAGATCGGTGTACCCCAGAGATGGTTTTGCTGGCAGGATTATGGCTTGCCGACTCCACTCATGAAGAGTGAAATCTTGCGCCTTTCCCGTTCCCCCGGTTCATCCTCTTACTCCTTATTCCGAATGCCCCCGACCTATGAATCCTAAGATGTTTTCGAGAGTATTTAAGCTATCCTGCTGCTCGACTTACAGGGCTTCAAAGTAATCAACATCCCCTCTCACTCTTCTCAGCTAGAGCTCCAGCGGAGCCTTATTGACTGCGTTTGACTATTTGACGACTGGTTATTAGTATGGCCTCGTCTTTGGACCTCGCAAAGGTTGAGTCTCTTCCAGAGCTCCCCTGCCGTGCAGAGATTGCCTCTCAGGACCTTGATACCGCCTCAACTTTGGCACCGGATGACGCTGCTACGGTTACAGTTCATGAGACAGATAACACTGTTCATGTAGCCGTAGACATAGAGCACATGCCTGTGGCTGACGATCCGAGGACGTGGTCCGTCGTCAGAAAGGTTGGTTTCCATTTTTTTTCGAGTTGTGTGCCAGACAGTTAACTCAGACTCTCGTTTCACGCCTCTGTATAGAACTTTGTTCTTTTCCTTTGTACTTTCGGCTCAGTAATCTCAGGATTAGCTCAGAATATTCAAACTCGTACGTGTTCCTACTGCTATCAGCCTTATTTCAGGAACTTATTCAAACGAATGCAGCCGCTATTGAAGATATGGAAGCGGAGTTGTCAGCGACACCGTCTCAGATCAGTCTGAGCATTTCGCTCTTCTTGCTTTGCCAAGGTGTTATGCCTCTTATTTGGAGCGCCATAAGTGAAGTCAAGGGTCGAAGAGTAAGGATCTCTTGCTAGATGATACTGAGCTTTTTGTCGATAATCATCCCTTCTTTGACCAATGCAGGCGGTTTATATTTCATCATTGTCTTTCTTCACCGTAGGGTCAATTATCGTAGCGGCGAGTAAAAGCATCAGTCTGTGAGTAGTATGAATCCATGATCTTCATCGAACTGTGCGCTAAACCAAAACAGGGTCATTGGGTTCCGTTGCCTTCAGGCCGGAGGGTATGTGAAACGTTTATTACTTACATACCATCACTGACCGGTTGTATCACGATGGCTAGGTCCAGCGCTGTCTCTAGCATAGGTAATATCGTGCTTATTTCCTATCGGAACGAGAGTACTGAGTGCGTTTATAGGTGCGGCGACGCTCGCCGACATATTTGATTCAGAAGAAAGGGGAAGCAAGGTGAATCTTGCTAGAATTTTGCTTTGCACCTTATACTGACCATTTTTCGCTTTAGATTGGAATATATTACATAGGTGAATCATACTATAATCCTTGCTGAGCGTACATGTTCTGACCGTCTGCAGGCTCGCTACTGGGTCCTTCCGCTGGTGCTCTTTTGGGAGGAGCCCTCACCACTGGATTTGGATGGCGTGGTCCTTTCTACTTTCTTGCCATACTGGCCGGTTTTATCTGTCTATGCTTCCTATTTTTCTTCAAAGACACGTTCCGTCGTGAACGAAGCCACGCTTATCAATCCATCGTCAAGCGTCGTCTTGCTTACATGGCCTCTCACCAACTTGCCTTATCCGGAGAGACCAAGAAGCCTGTGGAAGTTGTTGATCAACCTCCAAATAATGCAACACCAGACTTGGAGAAAGGAGTCATATCGACTACTCAAGTGGCTGCTGTCGGGGAGGATATTAAATTATCTCTAATGGATGTAAATCCTTTTAAGCCTATGGCCGCAGTTCTATTGCGCCCGGAGAATATCATTATGCTTCTAGCTTCTGGTGAGTACATACGCTTGTTCGTTAATACATTTTTGCTCACGGTTGATCTTCAGGTTCCTTATTCGGCTTTTGTTTCATGATTTTATACACTACAGCTCGTACTCTCGGCACATTTTATGAGTACGATGCCCTGCGTATCGGACTGGTTTTGGTTGTCTTTGGACTCGGTAAGATGTCGTTCGATAGCCGGGCCTTGACTATGCTTGACGTCTCCTCCAGGAAATATCACAGGTAGTGTCGTGGGTGGTCGCTGGTCCGATCATCAGTTGATGCGCCTCACTGCTGCAAATGGTGGAAAAAGATATCCTGAAGTGAGTTTGTCTTTACAGCGATCGAAATCTTTGGGATTAAACACCTGGAACAGATGCGGCTGAGAAGTACTATTCCTGGTTTGGTGATCTTACCGTTCTGTATCGTTGGCTACGCTTGGATCATAGAGAAAAGACTCCATATTGCAAGCGTGTGCACTATGTTATTTTTATGTGGTTTCTTCGTAATGTCCGTTCCTCGTGCAAGATATCAGCTGGATCTCTTCCTGACGCATTTGTTCACTGCATTCACAGTTTCGTTTATACATGTACACTTTCCTACATCATCGATGCGAACGTTGGGAGATCATCTACAGCGACTGCACTTCTCAGTTTCTTCCGAGGAATGTTTGGTTTTCTAGTGACGGAAATCGCGGTTCCTATCCAGGCGAGTATCTCGAGACCAAATCTGGTTGTATATTGAGACTAAAGCATCCTTTTTCCTTTAGGACGGCCTCGGTGACGGTCAGCCACTAACATATCTTTCCCTGTTGATTCGAGCTGATGTCTTTTGAACAGGCTGGACTTACACGATAATTGCGAGTGTCATGATCATCACTGGGCTACTGGTTATGCTCGTCATGTACAAGGGAGCAAGCTGGCGTGCAAGAGCAGAGGAACGTAGGACCATCAAGCAGATGGAAACGGTGAAGGAGATAGAGAAGCATTGAATTCGAATGCGACTTACAACGGTTGCTCAGGGAGCCCCCTCTTCTTTGATAGATTCCGGAAATCAATCATCTATAGGTCATTCAGGCGGACTAGAATGATTTGTACAACTCACTCTGTAATTTAGGACATTAATTGTAATAATTGTAATAAATAGTATATCTGTATAAGCTGGAAGCTGGTAGCTCGAGAGAATAAGCCTTCGGCACACTGTAGTTCGCACCTCTGCGTCTTCAGAGTTTTACACAGTGCCAGTAGATTTCAATCAAAGATGTGTATTGTTCAGTACACAGTAAAAGTTCGAAACTACAAATATACATCCAAATCCTAATATCCAGCGAGGCTCGGTGCGTGCAACACTTGACCCTGCCGGCCTCATTCGACGTTGGTAATTTAGAGGTTGCATTAAGGGGGTTAGAGAATCCCAGCGGGTCGAGATAGAATGGCAACGACCCAGGTAACCACTATGTATCCCATTGCTGCTTGCTTAAAATTCATGAAATAGTTGGAAAGCATGTCATTGAAGGTTTTGCCACTCTGACTCTGCGCCACCAGTAATGCATAACACTGCAACTCATATAACATTCGGAACTGAAAATCATCCAAAAATCAAATCAAAATTCAGACTAGAATTCGTTACAAGTCCAAGGCAGCCATATTTCCAAAGAGTACATGAAAAATTCCTAGCATCATTCATAGTTTCATAAAAGTGACGACCAGGCCGATCCGGACCCGAACATCCAACATCCGACTCCTCGCAAAAAACGGTGCCTATCAATCAATCAACCAAGTTGCTGAAATTAAAGGCTGAGGTCGACGGGAACACAGCCGAGAGCAACGAGGCCCTCTGAAAACATATTTAGTACCGTACTCATGGCAATAAGTTTGTGGTAGTCAAATGTACTCACTGAAGGAGTTGTTCTCACAGCAGACAGGGCTGGCACTGCAAGAGTCGCCTCCGACACCAATGACGGAAATTGGGGAACAACCGAGGCCCACGAGCGCAGTGACATCCTGGAGGACGATGCCAAGAAGTGCAAGTTCCTTGCTAGCAGCTGCGCTGTTGGCAGGCTGGACGCTGTTGCAGCACTGAAAAAAATTAGTTAGCACAGCTTGTAGCCTTTGAAACCGCATCCAGAGAATGCTCACCTGGACAGGAGCAGTGTTGCACTGGCTTGCCGGTTCGTTGCGACGAACAGGTGTGGCAACCGCAAGGGTAACGAGAACAGCGAGGGAAGCGAGACGAGTGAATTGCATGTTTCTGAGATGAGAGGGGCTTGAACGACTGAAGATGTTGTTCGAGTGAAGAATCCAGACGATTTCCTTGTCTCTTTTATACGTTCTCAGAATATACGGCCCCTCTGATTTTGCTCATCTATTCCCAAGTGCATGATAATCCCTGGCATGACGAACGTGAAAGGTACGGGACCTCGTCACATTTCGGAGTATGTCTGACATTATTTCACAAATCGACCTCCCTGACCAAGATAGTCATGTTACCGCGTCCAGTACGTCAAAAATCCTGCTCAAGTGGAGCTCTGAAACGTTCGAAGGTGGAGCAGAGTTACAGAGTTAATCACTATAGAAATGAACATAAAAACCTTGTCATAGAAGGCTTGCTTGTGAGAAAACATAAGGGAGCATGCATTCGATTTAAAAAAGCACGACCGCGGATTGTACCACTCAGGAATTAAGTGGGAAGCCCTGGTCTGCCAGAAAGAGCAGGGATGACGGTGATTATGACGCCAACTCTGCAATGTTAACGGCATAAGTACGAGGCACAATCAGTCTGGCTCTGACAGCGAGCGTTCGTAACATTGGATCTCTACCGTACGACTATGAAGGAGCCAAAGAAATGAAAATGGTACCATTTAACGCTACTTGAGGGATACCAAGCTTTGAGGAGTTCGAGGTCCGGCAGTATAATATTTCTCCGGCTCGAGGAATAGGAATGCGGGGGTTGCGGGGTAAAAATGATCGAACAATGAAGATTCTCTCATCGGCGATCCATTGAAGATGACGTCGTGCATGCTTTTTCAGGCTCTTGTGTAGATCTTAATGTTGCGGCCGAAATGAGTCATGTCACTCCACTTCAATGGGCAGTCTATGTCTGCAAATGTTCAACAACCTGTCGAATCGCGGAAATGTGACGAAGTCCCGTACCTTTCACGTTCGTCATGCCAGATTATCATAAACTTGGGAATAGATGAGCAAAATCAGAGAGGGTCTGTATGTTCTGAGAACGTATAAAAGAGACAAGGAAATCGTCTGGATTCTTCACTCGAACAACATCTTCAGTCGTTCAAGCCCCTCTCACCTCAGAAACATGCAATTCACTCGTCTCGCTTCCCTCGCTGTTCTCGTTACCCTTGCGGTTGCCACACCTGTTCGTCGCAACGAACCGGCAAGCCAGTGCAACACTGCTCCTGTCCAGGTGAGCATTCTCTGGATGCGGTTTCAAAG
The DNA here is from genome assembly GCA_013368315.1 of Tetrapyrgos nigripes. Lineage (NCBI taxonomy): Eukaryota > Fungi > Basidiomycota > Agaricomycetes > Agaricales > Campanellaceae > Tetrapyrgos > Tetrapyrgos nigripes. The sequence goes on from JAACJM010000036.1 coordinate 356,752, forward strand.
GCTACAAGCTGTGCTAACTAATTTTTTTCAGTGCTGCAACAGCGTCCAGCCTGCCAACAGCGCAGCTGCTAGCAAGGAACTTGCACTTCTTGGCATCGTCCTCCAGGATGTCACTGCGCTCGTGGGCCTCGGTTGTTCCCCAATTTCCGTCATTGGTGTCGGAGGCGACTCTTGCAGTGCCAGCCCTGTCTGCTGTGAGAACAACTCCTTCAGTGAGTACATTTGACTACCACAAACTTATTGCCATGAGTACGGTACTAAATATGTTTTCAGAGGGCCTCGTTGCTCTCGGCTGTGTTCCCGTCGACCTCAGTCTCTAATTAATCAGTGGGAGGTCTTCGACAGCATTTGGAATGTACTATCTAGTTTGGAATATCTATAGGATGGATATGACTGCTTGTAGTGCTCAGCCTCATTGGCTTCACGACTAGGAGATCTGTACTTGTCTGCTACATCATATATGATTGAATTTTTCGTCGAAATCATAAGAGTGTTACATATATGAAGAAATCAACGAAGAAAGCTGAAGTTAACTGAACTTAGGGTTGATGAAACTTTAGAAGCTAATACAACCCTATTGAAGTCAACTCTCCTTGAACACTAATTCTTTCTTAAAGTTGGGCCCTCAGACTGGGCACCCCACTTCGTTTGTGGCTTATTTAGCGAGCTCGCAGCTGGTATGAATGATTTGTAGACCACATCTGCCAAGGCAGGGAGATTGTACTAGTTCTCCCCGCGCTAAAGGTCTCGGTGATGTGCTTTCGCATCAGAAATCCCGAAGCTTTCGGTACTTACTCTCGGTTTCCCAGAATTGATTATCATCGTACCTGATAATTCTGGGTTTTGGTCTGGGTTTTATACTATATACTATGTTCTTCCTGAATATCATTCAAAGCTCCACTTCAACAGCGTCAGAAGATGCCGACGACTTTCGAAGGTCTCTTGAACTGAATGTGATCCTTATACTCGAGCCTCGAGGTACATTCACCGGTAGTCTGGATCGTACTTCCCAAATGACATTTCTGTTATCTTCTATAGTCATCGGCGAGAACTTACCGGGTAAACATCAAGTCCAGGCCCTTGGACTACAGTCTCGCTTCAACCTCACTGTCGCTGTGTAGCTGTACCTGAGCCACTCGACTCTTCCGAGTCCCTAGGAGTATAAAATATGATTTGAATTGTACTCGAACAACATTTTGAATCATTCAAGCCCCTCTCAACTGAAAAATATGAGGTTCACCCGTCTCGCTTCCATCGCTGCTCTCGCTACCCTTGCGGTTGCCACACCTACTCTTGACCGCCGTAACAAGCCGGCAAGCCAGTGTACGACTGGTCCTATTCAGGTAAGTCTGACTCGACTTCTGAATTCTTGAGTGAGTGTTAAACCTCTAGGTCGTAGTGCTGCGAAACAGTCGAGACGGTCAACCTTGCGGAAAGGATAATTGTTCTCCTCGGAATTACTAGCCCTATTCTTCTTGATCCAACTGTACTTGTCGGGCTTACTTGCACCGATATTGATGTTGTGGGAGCTGGAGGTGAATCTTGGTAAGTAGAATGAAGTTGATATAACGAAGTACTACTCACATCCACCGACTCTTTTAATTTTCTGATAGCTCTGCCACTCCTGCGTGCTGCCAAGACCATTCTTTCAGTAAGATATCTCTGTCCTTAATCCCTGTTGTGACCTGATCGTAGTTGACTCACCGGCGTGTCACAGACGGTATTATTGCACTTGGTTGCGTCCCCGTCGATCTCAACCTCTGATGAACCGTCTATGGGTCAAGAGAATGGATTGAATTAATGGCTGCACTTACTTAGTTGCTGTCTGATACCTTGAAGCCTGTATATGATGCCAAATATCAGGAAAAAATTGTTGTTAGCCCAAACTCCTCAAGGTGTAATAACATGCATACCTGGTACTTGGTGATTTCCCGAACGAATATACGAGACTGCACTCGAGCGTGTATTGGAGTGTCCAGTGGCTGGCTTCAAGACTAGGGTTCAAGAAGAAAACCCGCTCAGCAGGCTCGTGTCTGATTGGATGCGGCTGTCCTGCATCCATTCGAGTCTACTTATAAACGGGAGCCATGCCGAACATGGCTGGATTGTGGCTTATGTGCATCGCATGGCAGGAAGTCAAAGCTGGCGTTATCATCACCGGCGGGATCTAGACTCGTTACTCGGTAACGAGAGTTAGGCTTGGACTTCTTCAAAAACTAGACATGGTTCATGTTTCTAAGCCAAGCCTTGACACACGCCGTAATCCGTTCAAACTTCATCAAGGTCTCGAACGTTGTCGAGCATTGGGCCAACATTGGGCCGGATTGCCGCTGCAAAGTTTATCAAATACAAGCCTTCCCGTATGCCTCAAGTGGACGTCGACATTCTGTGTAGTCATTTTACTATACAAATGACGTGCTAAATTACCAAGTCGAGAGTCAGTCACATACCGTTAGTATTTTAGAGCATCAGCAAGTTTCTCGACTGAGTATTCCGTTGCGACGATGTAAGGATGGCGAGGAAGGATCATCAAAATGAAAAATAAACTGGTCTTAATGATCGTGCGAGCGAGGTGGGGAAGAACAATCTGTGGAATTGAAAATGATCATGATCAGCGGCGTTCGACTGAGGGAACAACTCTACAACTTTTACAACTTTCGATACTTCCTTGGCTCACTCTTACTGTAAAAGGCTGAAACCGCTTGAGAGACAGTACTTCGATGAAAACTGCCGTACGGCGCTTTGATCTGGGGTACTGTACGCTAAGCGCTCTGCTATACTCTTTCCAGTGATTCGTAAGTTATCAGAAGGCTGGTCACAGAATCGAAACCCTATGATCATTTGGCGGCGGTGGCACTGAGATGATGAGGAAACTTCTGCAGCCAGCCTTGGCTCTCGTAAGAAAACCACACTGTCATCTACCCATCACAAGCTGAAAGGATCCGCTGTTCCAAGACTGTCCCATGGGGAAGTGCAACTTGATGACAAAGCACAAATTCATAATCCAAACTCGATCTTTGTGGCACGCGACATTTTACGTTTTCTTAGTGTTTCCCGTCACCACTACATCATCGTTGTCATTGTCAAGGCTGTTGTGTATGGAAATTGTCTAACGCCACGATGTCACAGGAACTCATTGCTGAGCGTCATTGCGTGTCTTTTCCACTTTTTTCCGAGACTTCAAGGCTTGTGACAAGTGAAATGACAACCTTTTCAACCTCTTTCAATTTCTTTCGGACGAAAAGCGAATAAGGGTTCTATTGTTGTCCTTGCTGCTATTTCTGATCCTTCTGTCCATTCTACTCGGATTTCTCACCCAATGTCACCGAGTAAAACGTTCCAAACCATATCAGGAATGTTCTGCGACATAAGTCCTATTTCAGTCCTATGTCTTCCTGGCTTCTATGTTTTGATTGTCATTCCGAACAATCATCCACTGGGCTCCAACGTCGCGCGATGAGTCGCCCAATTCTAAGCTCCACTTGTACATCTGAACTCGCATACATCACCTTGGACGTAGGAGAACGTAGGAGGACGTAGGACGCCGTAACTGGACGACAAACCTCCCTTTTTTGCGAGGTTCTTTGTTCTCTCTGAATTCAACGAATTCAAGATCGATGACGTCGATAGCGAACATCCCCTCGGTCTTGAAAAAATTCCGATGTGATTTGCTCTGCAATTGCAACGCAACGACGTAGTGGTACAGCACTTGGGCCCCAAGTGAGTATCATGAAATTTTTTTCATCAGGCTGGTCACTCGAGAAGTTCATGAAGCTCAAAAACATATAAAAGCCACCAAACCCTCAGTCTGATTCCTCACTCGAACAACACCCTCAGTCGTTCAAGCCTCTCTCAACTCACAAACATGCAATTCACTCGTCTTGCTGCCATCGCTACTCTCGCTACCCTTGCGGTTGCCACACCTACTCGTCGCAACGAGCCGGCGAGCCAGTGCAACACTGCTCCTGTCCAGGTGAGCATTCTCTGGATGCGGTTTACCGAGCCTACGAGTCGTGCTAACTAAATTTTCCAGTGCTGCAACAGTGTTCAGCCCGCCGACAGCGCAGCTGCTAGCAAGGCTCTTGGACTTCTTGGCGTCGTCCTCCAAGATGTCACTGTCTTGGTGGGCCTCGATTGTGACCCAATTTCCGTCATTGGTGTCGGAGGCGACTCTTGCAATGCCAGCCCTGTCTGCTGCGAGGATAATTCCTTCCGTGAGTACTTGACTATCACAAACTCTTGATTGCGATCCTAAATCCATTCTACAGACGGCCTCGTTGCTATTGGCTGTGTTCCCGTCGACCTCAGCCTTTAATTTCAACAACTTGGTTGATTGATAGGCACCGTTTTTTTTGCGAGGAGTCAGATGTTGGATGTTCGGGTCCGGATCTGATGATGAGCAGGCCTGGTCATTACTTTTATGACACTATGGATGATGCTAGGTCTCTTTCATGCACTCTTTGGATATATGGTTGCCTTGGACTTGTTTGTAACGGATTCTAGTCTGAATTTTGATTTGGTTTTTGGATGATTTTCAGTTCCGAATGTTATTTGAGTTGCAGTGTCATTTATGGATGGTAGGTCAAAGTCGGAGTGGCAAAACCTTCAATGAAATGCTTTCCAGCCATTTTGCCACTATTTTATGAATTTAAGCAAGTATCAGTGGGGTAGTGATAACCTGAGTCGTTGCCATTCTGGTATCTCGACTCCCCGGGGGTTAAATTCCCCCTTAATGCATAGGATGGTTGGTTCTTTCTTCCGGCTCTGCACCACACTTTTTCGAGACCACATTCTCGCTAAAGACTACCACTGGATCGGACCATGGACCAAAGTCTCACCCGAATTTCATTCGGAACCTCGGGAGTAAATCACGCGCGTCTAACCGGAACTCCCTTTTCACCACCATGAGACCGACCCCCTCGCGTTTACTCAACATTCTAGTCCCAGTCAAACGGTATTTGCCTTCTTTTGGCCCAACAAAAGCACTTGGAAATCTTACCTTGTCTTGTATCTTTGGAATGTACCAGCGCAGTTGACTATGCAGTCAAAATACGCGTTAATTCTTCACAGACAGGTGTTGATCTCAATGTGAAGCATTCGATGGTATGTAGGCTATAGAACCCATAGAACATGCCTAGGAAGCTAACAATGTATACTTGATGCCCCGGGTCGGTATAACAGAATCCATTCGATGAAATAGGTTCGTATACGTATTAGTAACTTCACTCAACTTGCACTAATTGACTACCCAAAGCCGTCGAAGAAGCAGTCCGCCTCCGCGAAAAACACAAATCAGACATCAAATCTATCAAAGCCTTCACCATCGGTCCTCCCAAATCCGTCGAAACCCTCCGAACAGCTCTAGCCATGGGCGCAGACTCTGCTGTCCACGTCGAATTACCCGAGTCTGCGCCTTCACCTGAACCGTTGAGTGTCGCAAAGGCGATTCGTTCTTACATTGGCAAGCAAGAAAGCGAAGGAGGAGTGGATGTAGTGATTCTAGGCAAACAATCCATAGACGACGACCTAGGTCAAACGGGACAAATGCTCGCGGGATTGTTGGGTTGGGGACAAGCGACGTATGCGAGTAAGGTAGAGTTGGATTTGGGGAAGAAAGAGGCGTTGGTGACGAGGGAGATTGATGGTGGGCATGAGGAGGTGAGGGTCAAGTTGCCGATGGTGGTGACGACGGATTTGAGGTTGAATGGTATGTTTTCACTGTCTGGTCTGTTTGTGTGCTACTCTCATATTTTATCCCAGAACCCCGCTACGCCTCCCTCCCCAACATCATGAAAGCCAAGAAAAAACCCGTCGAAAAACTGAAACCAGAAGACCTTGGTGTTGATTTTACACCCATCATCGAGACTCTCAAAGTCAGCGAACCACCTAAACGTGTAGGAGGAGGCAAAGTAGAGAGTGTGGATGAGCTGGTGGAGAAGCTGAAGGAGCATGGGTTTACTGCTGTTTAACTTCCACTTTATAGAGTATCATTCAGCGATCGTAATCCTAAGTAGACCAAGAGAACAAAGCATAATGAAGAGGAATTAAAGCCTTTTTTTATTCAATCAGTCCGTCGTCTATAGTTATTTGAACGCTACGCTACAAACTTATAGCGAGATAATACTAGTACTAGTCACAGTGCGATACAACTGGGAGGTGTGTGTTGAGAGAAAATCGGACGCAAGGGGTGAGTGCATGTAACGCAAAAAGAGGAGAGAAATCACAAGTTGAAAGATGCAGAGGAAGAAGAAAAACGTTTTTTTTTTTTTTTTTTGAGAAAATAGCGCAGAAGGGAAGGGGAAACCCGAAAAAGGAGAAAGTCGAAAGGGAAGAGAAGGAAAATAGGAAACTTGAAGGAAAGACCAGAACACGACAGCAAATGACATGACAAAGTGTGTGTGCGGAGAGATACAAAGAAATTTGGGTGAAGGAGTGTGTGTATGGATAGGATAGGTTAAGTTGTTTGTTTGTTAATTGTGAGCATTATATACAATTAGTTGTAGTTGAGCATTGGATGAGCGAGGTAGGGTGAGTAGAGTGAGGGTGTTGAGGAGTTAGGGGAGTTGATAGGGATGTATGGGGAAGGATGTGTTCGTTTTATTTGAACGAGGATGACATGTTGACGCTCAGGCTTCAGATATCGGTGAAGCCATGCTGGAGGATGACAATGGCGATGTCGGTGAGGTGTTGTCGTCAGAGACACCCTGAAAGCGGAAAGAAGAATAGAGATGCATGAGCAGCTGCATTAAGAAGACACGACGCCAGTGATAACACGCACCTTTGACCGACATGCAGGACAATTATTCTTGCCTTCCTGTAACCACTTGTCCACACATTCTTTGTGGAAACCATGCTTACAGGTCATAACACGGACGTCGTCCTCTGGTTCGTAGTCGTCTAGACATATCAGACACTAGAAGAAACGATGAAAAGTGTCGTCAGCACTAGACATCCCCCAAAATCAATGAATAATCAGACTATACTCACCCTATCAACACAATTGGACGAAATCTTGCCATCGTTCTGATGTTGCTCTAATTGTGACGCTTTAATCACTTCTAATCCCGAGTTTTCTATATCTTCTTTCGAGACAGTCGGAGGCTTCATGTGGCCTAGCAACTCGGCAAGATCTAACAACGCTTCAAACGAGTCGAGGTTGTCGGGGTCTGAGGTGACGATATTGTGGTCAGGCGGGTAGTAGCCTGCAAGATCGACGTTAGTCTACATTACCCAGGACTTCCACAACAAAGAAAAGTTACTCACCTCCAATGACATATATCAAGAAGGTTCTCGACCCAGGTCCATCTAAATCAACCAAAGGTCCTCTAGCCAAACCAGTACCAGGATTCCCTGGTATATCCTGCGCATTACCATGCCTGTTCCCGCCTCTCAGATTCCTCAACGCATTCGCTGCTCTCGAGTGCCATCTCCTGCCTCTAGGGTTATTGTTATTTGTCGTCGGCGACGACAACGAGGGAGACGACCCTAAAGACGAAGACCCAGGCATCGAAGCCAGATCTCTCTCCAACTCTGCCAACTCATCTGCGTCAGAACCCGATGCATCATTGTCATGAGTATGTCCCCAAGGTAGGTGGACAGACTGTAGGCCGACGACGATGACCGGGACCACAACATTGGGTCTTGGCGTCTCTGTTACAGGTGATGAATCTGATGGTGAAGATGGCGAGGTAGGTGATGACGAGGATGAAGACGTCCAAGGTGAAGATGCAGAGGACGATGAAGGTGTCACTAGTTCCGGAGAAGCTGGAGCAGTCAAGAATTCAGGTGAACGAGACGAAGAGGGAGAGGATGATGATGGAGGCATAGAGGATGAGGGTGCAGATGTTGAGGCAGGTGGAAGGTCAGCGCTTGCTACTGGATTCCTACTCGAACTGGAGGTTGCAGCAATACCACCCAAAGGAGCCAGCGAAGTCCTCATGTTTGCCGCAACACTTTCTGCTGCAGCCTGAGCTTCTGGAGCGGCTATCGGGGGGAACCTATACAACCTCCACCAGTTAATTCGGCCTGAGCTGGTTCCCGTTCCGCCAGCCACAGGTGAAGGGGTTGATGAAGAGCCGGCAGAGGCACGGATAGAAGGTTCTGCCGCTGCAGGTGCTGATCTCGTGGAAGTAGGCGTTGAAGTATTCCTCAACGTGTTGGCGAACATTTCTCTGGCTCGTGAGATACGAGCAAGGATGTCGCTGGGATCCTCGTCTTCATCTTCTCCCTCTTCTGCGTCGTCCTCATCTTCGTCCTCGATGTCGTCAGGATCCGAGTCTGACTCTAATTCAGCCTCAAAGTCAGAGACGTCGTGTAATGCGGGCATGGAGTCATCAGTGGCAGTAGATGCATTGTCGTCAGCATCAGCGTCAGCGTTTGCTTGTGCCTCAGGTTGAACACGGGTAGCCGCTGCGCTCGTGGATGGTAACGGCGCAGAAGACAAAGATGAAGGATCGGGCCAATTTTCTGGCGATGTCGCAGCCTCAATGGGTTTGGCGTTGGAGTCGGCTTCGGATTCAGATTTCCGAGTCGTCGACGTTGAAGGGCCTTCTGCACGTTCGTCATGTTCCTCTTCCTCTTCATGTTCCTTCTCTTGTTCATGGTCACTTGGAACCTCCTCTACAACTTCTTCCACGACCTCTTCCACGACCTCCTCTCTGCGCGCTCCGGCCCCTCTTCTGCCGCCACTTCCAATAGACTCGGCCATTCCACCCATCAATGCCGCTCGCAAGTCTGCCTGCAGATCCAACAAAAACCTCTCAAAGCTTCCTTCCGGAGGTAACGACGATGACGTCTCCCTTGACAAACCACCAGATCCCGAGGGTACCTCATTTGCACTTACACTTGGCTCGTTTTCCGCATTGTCCCCAGCACCAGTACCCGACACGTTCTCGCTACCATTACTCTCCGACTCAGGCTGGTTCCCTGATTGACCAGTGCTATTATTCCTATCACCTGCAACAGCTTCGGATACCGGCAATCCAAGCCCCAAATTGAAAGCCCTAGCCATCTCAGCCAACATTCTTTCTCTCGTGTCAGGCGATACAGACGACGATGGGCGAGTGACGTCAGCAGCACCGGAGGCTGTCTCGGTTCCTGCTCTAGGACCTGACGTAGCTGCAGTCGCTCCTGATGCTCCGTGTAATGAAGGTGGTCTCAGACCCAACCTCTCACGTATACTTCCCCAGGCTTGCCGCATCCGGTCGTGACCTGAAGGAGAGTCTTCACTCATACCGGCAGTCGGCGTAGGTGAGGTTGGTCTAGACAATGGAGAAGGTGATCGAAAAGGATTGGTGGAGTTGTTGTGATTGGGAGGACCTGTGAGGAGAGAAGCTGCAGTAGCTGCTGCGGCGACGCTGTAGGAGTAATTAGAACTGTTCCATTGAGAATGGGAAAAGAACATAACGTACCTGAGAAGTGTGCCCAAAACATCTATACTACTGGACGATATTAGAGGACCTTCCTGAGAACTGGTGGCTGGAGTTGTTAGCTCTGGTGATGTCGCTGCAGTGATAGCTGTTGCAGACGTTGAAGGCGTTGTAGAGGTGCTGCCGTCTGAGCCTGAACCTGAGCTTGAGCTGTCATTGTCGTTGGAAGAGGGCGATGCTGAAATAGATTCCGGGGAATTGCTAGATGCCGAGCTTGATTCTGCGGGGTTTGCACTAGCCGTTCTCGAAATAGAGGATACTCTATCGGCTGCCGCTGTACCTGCGCTCGAAGGACGCCTACCGGAGCTGCTAGAGGGCCGAGTGCCAAATAACGCTGAGAGCCTATTGCGAGCACGACTTTCAGAACGCGTCCGAAGACTTGACGTAGTTTCGCCAGCTGATTCCTGTGAGTCAGATATTGATGTTGATTGGCCGGCTGTGTCGGAACCTTCTACGCCAGCGCTAGCGTCACTAGCGTTACCAGCGCTGATGTTTTGAGGACGTGGAGAATCGGTGGTATGAACGACGCCTTGGACTACGACTAGGGTGCCAGGAGGAGGGAATGGACGGGCAGGTGCGGGTGACGAGGGTGGAGGTACTATGAGGGAGCCAATAGTTTCTGTTTGAGCCTGGCTGGCTTCTGCGTTGACATCGGGACTGGAATCCACAAAGGTTTCCAAGGGCATGCTCGACGGATCGGGAAGGGAGTCGGAATGGCTTGGAGCAGGGATTGCCTGATTCTCGTCGTTGTGGGCGTGACTTGAGACATCGGGCTCGGAAACATATTCTGTAGGATCAACAATCGATGCTGAAGATTTTTCAGGAACTTCCTGGATCACCGAAGGAACAGGCGAGATGGATGTACTGGCAACAGGAGTACTAGGACGATCTGCTACTCTGGATGATGACTCTGCTGGCACAGCTATCTCGGCCTGACGTTCTGGCGAGTTGTCAGTTCTCTTTGCTTTTGCCTTTGGAAGGAGCGATCTCTGGTGGTGCAGGAGTAGTTGGAGGCTGTAGCGAAGCCTCTGAATGATCATGTCGCCCCAGAGGAATCTTGGACCACCGTCTAGAATCCCGCCATGACCTTCCTACTGTCCCAGAGCTGTCGCCACTACTACCTGCAGCAGAACGAGGATTGACGGAACTGCGTCGCTTCACCAAATTCGCCAAACTCTTCCTCCGGGATCGTTTGCTAGTTTCGGGTGTCGAAGAAGAGGTTGTATGTTCCGTTATTGGATCATTACGGTTCGATGAGGAAGATGAGGATGGATTAGGGTGGCTGGAACGGGGAGAACGGAGTCGGGAAGAGGACTGGCCCATGACGGTGAAAATGAAAGAGAAAGGGAAACCAAGAATGGAAAGCGCCGGCGTCCAAGAATAAGAAGGTCACGAGATTGAGATATGATACAAGGGTGATGATTAGAGGAGATCTAAGCGTACGTGATATCGTACGATGACGAGGGACTGGAGCTCGTCGCGGAGGACAGTGAGGAGGATGAGCTCTGCGCCGCCTACGATTGGCTGACGAAAGCAGTCTCGTGACCAACACCGCCCGCTTTCATTCTTCCACATCCATACTCCGAGGTACACGTTTCTTTACAACAGCATATGCCAGAAGGCTGTCCAAGGAAGGCTATTAAGGTCCAGTAATTCGGCCTAAGGTGTGAAATCATACGTACTCGTTGCCTTGACTCGGTGGCTTATCCCTCTAGACGATAAGAACCCTTATGAAAGTACTCCGGACCAAGCTATTCGATTGTACGCACTCAAACTTTTATCTAGACACTACTTAGTACTCCGGGGATCAGGTTTGAAGGTAATCAGCGCTTCTCTGCTTTCCTGCAAGTCTTGTCCCAAGTCATTAGAATGCAAGATGGAAGTACCCATCTGCTGGATACCACTTAGACGCCGACGTTGTGCCAGCGGAGGAGAGTAAGTAAGCAAGTAAGCCTAAGTATCTAACTGACTTTGATTTTACTTCTTCTGGAGATACTTAAGGACACTGTTGGCCTCGTCTTTCTAAAGCGGGCGAATTTTTTTTTTCATTCAGTACCTTGGTATTTCATCCTTGTTTCAACCCTGTACACGTTCACCCCGACCCTAACGCATTTCCGTTGGGCTACACCCAATGACAAAAGAATGAGCCTTTAGTATCCCCTCGAATTCCCCAACTGGCAGTATGTATTGCTGCGTAACGTGTTTGTTGGATAGGAGAAGAATTCTCACGATCTTAATCTTGTGAAGGACGACGTAGTGCTACTCCTTCTGCCGATCTATTCAAGTTCACCTCAAAATGCTTACAGACACTTCATCTCTTCAATCCCAATTCATGATCGACAGCTATTTTCCCTGTTTACCGAGCTACATACAACGGGCACGATGACAGATCTTTGCTTTTTCTTCCAGCTTACCAAGCAGACTTTTTGGATTAGGAATCATCAACAATTCCCCGAAAACCCGACTCACCTGGGCTGTTGGTTATGGAGGCAACACGGTATAAAAGATGGGCAGCAAGACTGTGACGACCAGAAAACAACAATCCGCAGACCCCTCTTATCTTCTGATTTCATCATGTCCACCGCTCTCGACTTGAAAGGAAAGGTTGCCCTCGTTACTGGTGGAGGAACTGGAATGTGAGTAGTACTCATCTCGGAGCATCCAAATCATCTCTGTGGTTGCTGATTTCCTCGTCCATCATTACCTCCCTGGTAGTGGCCTGATGATTGCGAAGGAACTTTTCAAGAACGGAGCAAAGGTCTATATTACTGGAAGACGTCTGGAAGTTTTACAAAAGACCGCAGCGGAAGAAGGGTTGGTCCCGTACGTCTATTTCACTCCCATCTAGAGTATGCATCGAGTTTATCCTACGGAATTAATAACTTTCCCCATTGAACGTTCACAGTTTGCAGATGGACGTTTCGGACAAACAGTCAATCGCAAACGCAGTAAAAACTGTTGATCAAGCCGAAGGAAAACTGGATATCCTTGTCAACAAGCAAGTACCAAGAACCAAACGAGCCAACGAACGAACGAATGCTAATCTCTCCTTCTAGTGCCGGCGTTGTTGGCCCAGTATTTCCCGTCATCTTTGAGAAACCTCTCACTAGCGATGCAGCGAAAATTGGAGACACTCTCTTCAGTGAAGGCTCTTTCGATCAATGGACAGAAGTCTTGAAAACCAATACCATCGCTCCCTACTTTGTGATGATGGGCTTTCTCTCTCTCCTCGAACGAGGCGCTCGTGCAAGACAGGGCGAAACTTCTAGCGTCATCAACATCTCCAGCGTTTCTGGAACCTTGAAACTCTCAGGAGGTTTTGTGAGTCTCATGAACTTTCTGTCAAGACCATGGTGCTGATTACTAGCCTGATCCTTGCAACTATATAGTCTCCCTATGCAATCAGTAAAGCAGGTATCAACGAACTCACGTCTGTCTGGGCTACGGAATTCGCAATGCACAAGGTCCCTGTTCGTGTAAACTGCATTCTACCGGGTCCTTTCCCCTCCGAGATCAATGGTACACCGGAAGATATGGCGAAATGGATTCGTACAGAACCCGTTCCTGGGCTGTTAAATCCAATTCCAACTGCGAGGCCAGGAACGTGAGTACCTGAGTACCTCCACTCCCTGATTCCGTTCAAAGTGATATGTACACATCTAACTTTGACTTTTTTGTTTATTTTGACAGGCAACTCGAGATTGGTACAGCGGCCGTATTCTTATCATCTCGAGCTGGTGAATTTGTGAACGGGATAATCATGCCTGTGGATGGAGGCATTAGCTTGGTTAACCCTTAGATCTAATCTACCTATCTAGCTATAGATAATACATTCATGAACTATTTCCCCCATTCCTCCAGCCACAGCGGGCCGCCACGAAGACAACAGAATACCGAGACGAAGAGATCCCGGGGACTGTCCCGTATCCCGCTGCCTCCGTTCCTGCCTGTCGCAGGATTTTGGGACGATCTTCCTTCGTCAAGAAGTTGTTTAACTACCTCGATCGGCGGTCGGTGGTTAAGTCTCAAGATCTCAATTCTTAGGATGACCCACTTCGTATCCCATCCTACTATTAGTTGATTCATCAAAAACGTTAAATATACGTGTAAGTTCAGTTGAATATTCGGTTAAATATCCTCGACTCAAAATCTCTCGTCAACTTAAGAGGCTCAATCTCAGCGCTAAGCTTCTGAGGGACGCAGCTTATAAAAGGTATTAACTCATCCCATGATCCCAGAGGGAAGCAAATTTGCCCGCACACTTACCCACAAATTCCGAGGCTTATCGCTAAATCATGTCCCCTCTCGATTTAACAAGTAAGATTGCCCTCGTCACTGATGGAGGAACTGGAATGTAAGTATCATTCGCTGTGGGCCACCTTGAAGATCGATTCCTTGGTGGCGATTTGGTAATACCAGTGGCTTGACGATTGCAAAGGAACTCTCCAAGAATGGGGCGAAGGTCTATATCACTGGAAGACGGTTGGAGGTCTTGCAGAAGACTGCAGGTGAGGATCCTGGGTTGATTCCGTAAGTTTTTCTTGTGCAAACTCGGGCCTCCTTTGGTGTATGATTGTGTTCTTATATATATGGCGCCGACATGTTCGTGGCAGATTGCAGATGGACATTACGGATAAGCAGTCGATCGCAAATGCAGTAAAATGTATTGATGAAACTGAAGGAAAGCTGGATATCTTGGTGAACAAGCGAGTTAGGTCTCCAGACAGGCCTAGTAGGAGTCACTCATGGTGATTTGAATAATGAATTACTGATGTCTCCCACCAACAGCGCAGGAGTCACTGGCCCCAGTTTTCCTGTTATAATCGACAGATCTGCTACTACTGCAAACGCAACATCGCTTGGTGACGCTTTATTCATGCAAGATTCTTTCGATCAGTGGGCAGACGTCTTCAAAACCAACACATTTGCTCCTTATTTTGTGATGATGGGTTTCCTCTCTCTCCTCGAGCGAGGTGCACGAGCGAGAAATCGTGAGACCTCTAGCGTTGTTAATATTTCTAGTGGTGCTGGAACCGGGAAACTCTTATCGGCATGTGTAAGTGGCAAGTAGTCCATAGATGACTTTAAATTTCTCCGACGACTCTTAATTATTCTAGTCCGCCTACCCGATCAGCAAAGCAGGCATCAATCACCTCACATCTGTTTGGGCTACAGAGTTCGCTATACATAAGATTCCTGTCCGTGTCAGCTGCATTGCGGCGGGTATTTTCCCGTCTGAACTTACAGGTACAGCGGAAGAGGTGGCTGCGGCATTGGCCATCAAACCGCTCCCTGGGTTATTGAGCCCAGCGCCGCTGATGAGGGCAGGAAAGTAAGTCGACCCTGAGCATTCTTTCAGCGCGTATGGCTTACTCTTACCGCAGGCAGATTGAAATAGGAACTATGGCGGTCTTCTTATCCTCCCTTGCCGGTGAAAGCACGAACGGAGCGATTATACCTGTAGACGGAGGACACTTGGTTTGGTCAATCCTTGAATAATGACCCGAGAATGGAATTTTTACAATTGACTACGCAACTTGTATCTTGTCATAGAAAGAGAAAGAGTAATTCCCTCAGATAGGGGCCGGCATGTACTCGGAGAATTCCCACACTAGACTTGTACCCAACTCACTGCTGACGACAAAGACGGCGAAGACCTCTGGCGGCTGGCAGCAATGTTAAAGATTACCGGCGGCCCGGAGAGATGGTCAGCATGACCTCGATGCGCAATTGTGCCAGGAAACAACCAGGAACACGCGACTCTTGCGACGATGACGAAGCGGGTTTTTATCGCTGAAAAGCCCCATGCTTCAGGACCGACGTGCTTTTGAACTTTCTTTTCCTCATTGCCCTTCATTCAATGCAAATCCAGTGGTGGAAACTCAACTTGGCGATCTTTGCGTTTTTACTCGCTGTCGTCGACGCGAGGAAGAACAGGTACATCGTACCAGGAGCGCCGTGGTATGACACAGATGGAAACCTTCTGAGTGCTCATGCAGGCGGTATTGTTGAGCATGATGGGAAATGGTATTGGTTTGGACAGAACGAGCGTATTGAGGACAAAGACCTTTTCTCTGGTGCGTTGTGGTCAAACATTTCTAGACAGCCTGAGATTCTTACTGGTAAAATATTTATTTGAAAGGTATCAATGCTTACTCCTCGTCCGACCTACTCAACTGGGACTACGAAGGAAGGGCCTTGTCGTCAATCAACGGAACTGTTATTGGCCCGGATACCGTTGTCGAAAGACCCAAAGCCGTTTTCAATGAAGAGACACAAACCTGGGTACTATGGTTCCATTCGGATAATTCGACCTATGGACTATTGAGGCAGGGTGTTGCTACTAGTCCAAATATCTCAGGCAAGCCTTTTGCACCATTTGAGCAAGTTATGCATGCTGACCGTCAATTGCGCATATACCCAGGTCCATATGATTTCCAGGGAGTATTCTCACCCTTGGGTGGTACGAGTCAGGACTTTGGTCTGTTCCAGGATGTTGACCACGATGGTGTGCTCCCCAAAGTACCGTCTAGTTGTATTTCCTGAAATTTGACTTCTTCTAGGTGCCAGCTACGCTTTGTACAGTAACGGAGACGCTGATGCTGCACACGATAATCTTATCGCTCGCATGAACTCTACTTTCACCGGAGTTGAAGAATTAGTTTATGAATTCCCAGGTGTTTGCCTTTTGTTCTAAAATCTTGAAAAAACATCTTCCTCATTATATCCTAGACTTTGACCTCGAGGCACCCACCATGTTTTTCTCTGGGACTCGTTACTACATCCTGATGTCTCATAAGACCGGGTATCGTCCTAATAACGTTGTCGTGTTCTCTGCAGAGAAATTGGAGGGTCCATGGTCTGCACAGTCGTATATCGCCACGTAAGTATATTATGCCACTACTGCATCTCCTTTCAAGATGGTTGCCCTTCTCTGACTTGTAATTTCTCTCGATGTAGACTCGGAACCAGAACGTTCAATTCTCAAAGCACGATGATAATCTCCGTCAAAGGCTCTGAGCGATCTACTTTCCTCTACGCTGGTGACCAGTGGACAACCGCTAAGGATCTATATCTGAGCACGTACGTTTTTTTGGGACATGAATCCCGTATGCCAGTGTATTAACCGTAATCCTTCCAGATATGTGTGGCTCCCCATGAGTTTTAACGATAATACCGGTGCCTTGAACGTCGACTGGCACGACCTGTATTCTATCGACGTCAAAACAGGGTCAATCACTGTTCCCAATGGCGAGAGCTACGAGGCGGAAGATGGGGAGATTAGCGGTGTGGCCTATTCTACGCTTTGTGTCAGTTCATCTAAAGTCTTTCCGATGCGATGATGGACTAATTGGCTCTGCATGTACAATTAGCCAACGTGCTCTGGTGGAAGACTTGTCACTAACAGTGAGTAGATCAAGTTCTCAAGACACAGGAAAGCGCTCACCCTCACCGTTCTCTCTGTATGTAGTCCAAGGCAACGGAACTCTTACTATCTCCAGCATACAAGGAACGGGTCAACCGCAATGGGTGTCAATCTACTATCACAATCCCGACGGAAAATGTAAAGTCTGAAGAGACATGTTCTAACTGTCACCTTTAACTTATCACCTTACCTGCAGGGGGCGACAATCGGGGCGGCGACCTGCTTGTCCTCAATCGGACAGCAACTATCACTGTGAACGACGATCCGCCTATTACTCTCCGTCAACCAAGTGGAAGTGCAGGAATAATACTAAGTCAGCCACTCAATGTGACGTTCAAAGCAGGTGGAGAGAATAGAATTAGCTTTAATGGGTTCCGACAAGGTATGTCCTACTTAGTCTTCCACGATTACCAGTTGTATTGCGTACCTGCGTCCCTCCAAGGGAGATATGACGATAGTACTCATACATAACTCACCCTCATGTGCAGGTCTCGCTTCCGATGTAGACAAGATTGTGGTGTATGGGAATATCTACGATGACTGATCATACATAAACGTTTGAACGAGGACAATCGTTTTTGTATTTATTGTATTTGAAGTTCACTGGCGAAGTGGCTGACTGAGCTTTAGACGAGTCATTTTGGCGACGTTCTTGATTGTTCGTGCGATCGCCCGTGGGGCAAGTCCACTCTAGCCCCACATTTGCATTGATTTCAAATGGATATCGAAGCGACCCCAGGCTGACTAAGCTCCAAAGCGAGTCATTTCCTTCGGAACGACTTTTTGATTACTCATGCACCAGCCACAACTGCTAGATCATTATCATTGACAAGACGTACAAAAGCGCGTGTCCCTTTTCAAACAACCTCCATCGACTAGCAAAGATGACTATAAACCTAGAAACGCCGTACACGATCTCCATCCCCGACTCCAAACTCTCCATTCTCCAACAGAAACTTGCCTTCGTTACTTTCCCAGACGAGTTGGAAGACTCTGGCTGGGATTATGGTGTTCCCCTATCTGTTGCCCAACGTCTGATTTCTAGATGGAAAGATGGTTACGATTGGAGGAAGATCGAGAAACAGCTGAATGAAGAATTACCTCAATTCACGAGGGATATCGAGGTCGAAGGACATGGGGTCCTCAAGATTCATTACGTGCATAAGAAGAGTAGTAAAAATGCGATCCCGCTGCTTTTCGTCCACGGATGTGAGTTTTGCTTTCGAATTTTATCTGACCAACAGTTGTCTAAGATATACTATTTCAATTTTCAAGGCCAGGAAGTTTCCTCGAAGTCCGGAAGATCCTCCCATTGTTGACCGAGCCTGAATCTGCTCAAGACCCCAGCTTTCATGTCGTTGCACTGAGTTTGCCTGGATTTGGGTTCTCGGAAGCCCCGAGGAAGAAAGGGTTCAGTCTTCGTCAGTTCGCAGAAGTTTGTAACAAGCTTATGCTTTCGTTGGGATATGATCGCTACGGTCAGTTGGCGGCTTTGACTTGCATCTTTTTTCTTGCCGCTGACGCATTCCAGTTACTCAATCTGGGGATTGGGGTTTCTATATATGCCGGACTATCGCCCAATTTTACGGTGGCAAGCATCTTATTGCATGGCATACGAATTATCCCGAGTAGGTTCCTTTCATCTTTCGCAGTGAACGGCCCTTCTGAATCTCCATGCTAGCGCTGGAGGTGATGTACCCACATCTCCGGACGACCCCTCGACGGCCTCTCAAATGGATCTTGACGGCTACGCTCGAAACCGATGGTTTTTCAAAGACTCTTTTGGCTATAACACCGAACAGACCTCACGGCCTCAGACGATAGGCTACTCACTTGCAGATTCTCCCCTAGGCTTGCTGGCTTGGATCTACGAGAAACTTGTCGAGTGGTCAGATGTCGACGCATACTCCTGGTCTGACGATGAAGCGCTCACCTGGATATCGGTCTATTGGTTCTCTGAAGCCGGGCCTGCTGCAGCGGGGAGGATCTATAGAGAGGTTCAATATAAAGAGCCTAATGATAGGGAAGCAGCAAACGTATGCCCTCAAAATCCTCGACCGGACATTCCAATGGGATGGTCGAGATTTCCAAGAGATATTTTGTACTATCCACTAGCGTGAGCACTGCTTTGAACCATACGGTTGCGATTCGTTTTGCTGAGTTTCATCACAGCTCGGTGCAGAAGATCGGGAATCTCGCTTACCAAAATTACGACCACAAGAAAGGGGGGCATTTCCCTGCTACAGAGGTACCGGAGGCGCTTGTCAAGGATCTGAGGCAATTTTTTCGTAGCGTCGTCGATGTTAGATTGGCATAACGGACAGGATAGGTCATGATTACTATTAAATGTCTACGAAAATTTTTGCATAGCAGGGTATCCTCCCATTTCCAAAGCACAGTGGCTGCTTACTGGCAGCAAACTTTGACACGGCAACTTGAGATCCTACACCCGCGGACTCTTGATTTTGATGATCCAAGTGTAAGTAGAACTTGAAATCTGAATCACAGATAAAGGGTCTCCTAATGTCTGACGGATGAAGATCAACATGCGATCGATAGTGAGACGAGTGCAATGCTTACTCCAGGTGCATATGTGTCGGTGATTGTTTTTCTTCCAGTCTTGTTTTTGGCAATCTGATGAGCAATATTCGGCGACCTTGCATCTCGAGCATGTTTTTCGACGAATCTTCGAGCCAATATAATGTCCGCTGTTGGGACACTGAGTGAATATGTCAGAAGGCATGTCATAGAAATTGCTAAAACTCGTACTACCTTGGGATAAGCACAGACTATTAGTCCAGAATCCTCAAATTCTTCACGAAACTTTTCGTATATGGACGCATTATTGATGACTCCTTCCCAAGTCTCAACTAGACGACGATGCGAGGGATCCTGACTGGAAGAAAGAGCCATGAAGGCTTCCAGAGCATCGCCATGGTTTTCCTGCACTTGCTTCAATGAGCGCAGGAAAAGATGGAAGACACTGCGAAATCCGAACACCGTCGGTAGAAGTTGAATGAGGTTGTGGAACATCTTGGCAAGCGCCCCAGATTGATCGTCGAAAAACAGTTTCGATGAGACTGGATGCCTGCATCATGGAGGAAAGCAGGCCGGAACGAAGCATGCGGCCATACGCCGCGACCCTGAAGGTCTCGTTGCGTATAAGTCCGGTGAACGCTACCAGCAAATGATACAATAATCGAGCCCTTTCCACCTCCGAAAGTTTTATCCTGAACTTCCTGGTTCTGCGAGACGTAATAAAATTTTCCACTACTCGAAACAGATCCAGGAAGCCATGAAGAATTAGGGACTTTATAACCTCGGTACACTGGGGTTTGCCGCCAAATTTGCAAGGATATCGATAGCATACCCAAGAGGGTGATAGTTGGTGGATGGATATGTGCAAGAAAGTTTGGCATCGATGAACCAGAAGAGTAGAGCAATGGCACCTGATGTACGAGAGAATATTATGGCGAGTCGTTCAGGTAGACCACTGTCTTCGGATTTGTGGGAGCTCGTTATGACCACGTGTAACGTTCGAAGAATTCTCTCTGATTCAAGAGGGTAGTCTTCGACAGCATACACCCATACCTGTATCAGAATAGGAAATATGTCGGCTTTCCTTTGAGCGAATGAAAAGGCGACGTCTTGATTGTGCTTGTGGCTCTTCTCAGGCTCTTCGCGTGGTAGAGCGAAGAGAGGAGGATATAGGCAAAACAGCTCCTTCCTGATCTCCAATCCTTTTTCGGAATGGAGAGGCTCCTTTCCCAAAATGAAATGCTTGCTCAGCGCCGATGTCCACGTCCACAGTGTGAGCCAGTGCTTATTAAAAGCCTGGCTATGTGTACGCCTCTGGGTCTGTGTTTGACGAGGGTTAATCATTGCCCATACCGTCAAGAACCGTAAGGAGTGAAGGGAAATCTCTATTTCATCGGAAGGGTTGGAGGTGTCGACTGTAGTTGGCACTGGACGGCGAAGGATTTCAAATGCTTGCGCACTGGTCAGGGTCTTGATGTGGTTTTCGTAGCGCTGCTGCATAGTAGTAGTCATCTGGGGCAAACTAGAGAGCTCAGTATGATTAACAGGAGCAGGACACACACATACCTGACTGGCCGTTGGGGGCTGCTGTGAAACACTGAGCGGATACAGAGTACACCCACTAAGAGTTCACACGGGGTAGGAATAGGGGTTTGCACCGGTAATACGTACACCAATCCAATATGACTCTCAATGTCCCTTGGATGAAAAACACTGTACCGAGTTCTATGTTACCTGTCATCAAGTACGAACAAACCCTTCATAGCACTTCTCCGCGACTTCCACACAAATACGATCACAGTTCTGCAGTCCAGTTCAACGGTCCTGGTACATTACTACTGCCCAAATACCGGTTGGTATGAATGGTTTTCAACCATAGACTCTTCGCATCAAGGTCGCGCACTCTCTTCCACCAGTCCTGCTCAAATTGAGGGTCGACTTCGATACGAGTGATGTTGTTTTACTTCATGTACTTGACGCAGTTGACCATTCAGTCGCCTTGGATTTCCTGTAAGAAGCATGGAAGGAAACAAAAAGCCGTAGGACCCTGAGGCCCATACATAAAAAACATATTCGGGAAACCCGCAGAGGTCATTCCCAAATAAGAATATACCCCTGGCTTCCAGAACAATAACATCTAACTCGTGCTTTTCATAGTCCCCGTCTTTACCTGTTCGAATTCCCTTTGGCGTCACCTCAACAATAGGGAGGGCTTTCCTCCAGCGTCACATTGGGTTGGTTAAACACCTCGTAATAACGCTGCTCTAGACACGGTCGTTTAATGCAGAATGGATGAAGTAGGATTGTTGGAGCGAGTTTCTACTCTAAGGTCTACCAGTCGTTCCCGGACTTTATCCCTCCAAAACGCGTAGACTTGATCGTTGGCTTCCTGATTTGTCGTAGGTCGCTGTAATTGCCAGTGGAGAAACGAAAACCGCCCTGGGCCTATAGTTCTTCGAGGTGGATGAGACGTTCTTCTGGTGTAGCTTCGAAGGCACTGTTCGGGTATCTGTCGTAGTAGTAACCAGGTAGAAAGAAAGAGAGAGGAAGAAAGAAAGAGGGCAAATATAGGTTAGATACAATCTGAGTTTAGAACGCACCTATTCGCCTCTTCTCTCTCCAATAAAGTCTTGTCAATATCCGGTGCGCCAAAATTCACGCTTGGGAGCTAGGAGCGTCGTCGGTTCATTGGATTCAAAAGCATTTGGATTTCGTAGAGGAATTGGGGAGAAAGATTTGCATTTTGCGCAACGCTTCTGAGCAGATGATGTTCTTGCAGTGGGACTTGCCCAGAACCCTTCAGTAGTGGGTACTGCACCAATTGACGAACGCTGACAATGCACGAAATGCACGAAGTGAAAGTATGAGGAAGAGATACTCAGATACGCACACGTGAAGGACTCGGAAGTTCTGAGTACTTAGGCACGGCTAATTTTGTTCCTCTCTTTCCGAGTCATTCGTCTCAACTTATCTGCTGCAAATCTGTAGCCTCAACTCACCCAAAATATACCATCCTATCCGACGCACAGTCTCGAAAATTGTCACCCCATGCTACACAGCGAACAGTAAGGCATGCGTAGACGCATCCTGTCAAACTGCTGTATGTACTTATAGGCGTCTATCAATGATAAGGCAAAGCTACGACTTGTGGGAAGGACGGCGGTCTCCTTAAACCTCTTGTTTCTGCCCTCGACACTCCGATTCACGACATAGACCAGAACACTTCAACTATGGAAGAACTACGTGCGGAACAAGTTGACCAGATTCCGGACAACCTATCCAGGCCTTCATACCACCACCTAGCATCACTAGACGTTTCTGCTGATGCAGATTCATCATCATCGTCTCCGCTCCCTCATCGATTCCAATGGGTAGTGGAGAGATCGAAGGAACTGCTCAACGAGCTCGAGTCAAAGCAACTTCTTGTTGTACTACCAACGATAAGGCAGCTGATGGAACGTGTTAATCAAAAAAGCTGGATCACCGGGAATTTGACAAGTTCGCGCAACTATTGGGCAGACTAGTGGCTGTAAAAGAGAGCAAAAGTGAGGCCTCTTTTATGATATACTCAGCGTTTACTAAACATCCTCACTTTTCTTTCCTTGTGATTGTTTTTTTTTTCCCAGATAAAATACCAGTTGTTCGTTATCTGCCTTGTATCTCCGACCTTCCACCTTCCGAGCTCAATGGACCTGCTCCGCCTGAATGGCTGGCAATGTGAGTATATCCTGCCCAAAGCCTCCACCTCGTCTGACGTCCCGTCTAGGTTTGTACATTCAGACATACCATCTGTTTGTATTGAAGATCATAACGCATGCTGCAATATCTGTCTGGAAGATTTTGAAGAACCAGCACTAGCAGCAGAGTTTCAAGTTGACAGCGGTGACGACGGGACCCAAGCGAGTCCGAAACCATTGAGGCAGTTGATATGCGGGCATGTTTTGCATGTCAGTCTGTCCTTACTTTCTAAACTACTCTCAGAGATTGACCATATCTTCAGGAAGACTGTCTACCCATATTTCAAAATGATGACCGTGATGATGATGAAACGTTCGAGTGCCCTGTATGTCGCACAGAAATCTGGACCTCCCACAGCATGTCCTTGGACCAACAGCAGACTTATGACGATCACTACAACAGTCTCCCACCATGGCAGAAGCTTGACGCGAACATGTTGGAGTGGGCTGCCTGGTACCGTATTAGTGACTATGACGAGGCTCTGAATAGCACTACTCGTGGGCGTCCGGTCAACGACAACGCGTTGGGTATTTGGGGTGATCAGACGTACAAGAGATACGTTTATTCCAGGATGGCAGATAGCCCTGAGGGACTTGTTGGTTGCTTAATTATTGGTCCAGAGAGAGCACAGTCTATTAGCGCTCTCGTCTCCGAAGGGGAGCATGGGGATGCAAGTAGGGAGTTAAAGGGGTTTTGGGATTTCTCGGGTCTGCAAGGTGCGCCTCGTTTATTGGCAGTGTTAGCCAAGCACGGTCCCCCAGATGAGTGCCATTGGGTGGTGCACAGGTTCTCGCTACCTGATGGTGCTCTGACAACATACCATTTTCACACTGAGCTTCAGGCTTGTCCTGATTGTCGTCCTGCGTCATGGTGGCCCGTCATCCGTCTCGCGTGGCCTGATGCTACCATCTGTCCAAATCCCGGTATGCCAACGCTGATCCATCTTCACCAACCAATGGAACTGGGCATTGACGACTCTGTTGCTGCAGTTGGTATACGGGACAACATCCTCATGGGTTTACCAGCTGAACATAGTGTGGATCTTGAACGCCTCAGGAACCTTATCAGTACCGAGGTCAAAAGTCTTCGTGAAAGATATAACTCATGTACAAGTTATCTCTCAACGTTCCTCGGTGACCTGTATGGAAGATATGAGAGAGTTGAAGCTGACAAGCTGGCTCTCTAGACTTCAACAATTGTAGTACAGACTGGATTACGATCATATGTTAAGGAATGGCCTAAATCCGAAGTTTTCGCTAAGTAGCAAAGAAAAAAAGGCATGCACTCGCAAGTGACGCCGCTTTTACTGACAAAAACTTGTCCCCTATTTCCGATGTTCTGACTGTGCTACTGGCCTACTACAAACCTGCTCCTTGTACCTGTTGGTGATATCTTCCACAGTACTAGTGGCGCTATGTACCTCTATCAATGTCAACACTGATAGTTTTCCTGTCTACTAATTAATGGGTATCAGATACCAAATCTGTTGTTATAGACTGCAAGAAATTGACTCACAATAGGCTCTATAAGAAGGATCACTGAGTGACATATTCGATGCAGTCTTTCAGAAGTCCTTCTCGCTCTCCCCGAGTATTCACTTGCAATACGCTCTTCCTAAGTTCCTTGACTCCATTCCCATTGATTCTGGTGTGCTATATGGATGCCGTGTATATCCGGTGAGAAAAGTTGCGATACCAGTCATAGTGGAAGATGAGGACCCAGATGAGCGCAAAGGAGAAGGGCACCCGCAAGCGACCTGACAGAACGAAAGAACCGGAAAGTTTGACTAGGCTACCTGGACCATCTTGGCATGTCTTTATGCCAATCAATCTATCAGCTCAATGAGAAGGTTGTGCAAGAACATGAAAAGACACCGACGCACCAGTTTTGGGGCTCTTGCATAAAGAAATCTCAAGAATAACCCTTTGACTCCTACGCAACCTTTCGGAATAGTTGAAGAAAGCTGAAAGCAACTCGTAGAGCATTCTTTGTACGCATAGCTTGCCTTGCCCAGTGGATGACACTGTGGTTAGTGGTAGTCAAGGAAGACACTGGGAAGAACTCCGATTCGGTCACATTTTTTTTCAACCTGTAGTACTCTGCATCTGCTACTGCTACAAATTGACTGCTCAAGTCACCGCACCGAAGGTCCGTCAAACCCGTTGGAAACACCCTTCCGCAAATTACAGAGAGGGTACGCAAACTTGAAGTCTCCAAAAGCTGTTCTTGATGACTCTCTAGCCTAGTAGTAGCATAACAATTACGCTCTACCAATCATCCCAGTCCAATCAAACTTGTCATACTTCTGCTTGAACTTCGCTACACGCTCCCTATTCGAATGAAAGTCAATCCGCCTAGGTCTCCTCCATATCCGGGGTTCGAGGTCTAAAAGGTTGCCGATGATCTCTCCCGCGAAGTATCTGCAATGGGCACCGATTAAAAAGTGATTCTGCACAGACAAACTGTTTATGCGTACCTTGGAAACTCTCCGCCTCCCTTTTCACCAACATCATATCCCTCTTCCTCGTCATTCATGGCATCAGTACCCTCAATGACATGCCCATATCCTTTCTCGCCTTTATAATCGAACTGTACCATAAAGTACGGTAAGTTGGGTACCATGGCACGTCTGAACCCTCCTGGACGAGCAGAAAAGTCTATTAGCTTCTTGTGCTGAGACCATTCGGCTTCTGAGCTGAGGATTGATTCCTGAAACAAAATGAGACCAAAATCGTGCTCGTGTATGTGTCAGATCAACGCACCTTGAAATATCCAGGAAGAAGTTCAAACTGATCCCAAGGTAAGGGCACACACTCGATGAAAGAATGTTTCTGAGGTTTGAGTGATATAACAGTCTCATAGAAGATGACGCCCTTGTCTTCTTCGGCAAACATACGCATCAGGCATTTCATGAAGTTCTGCAGATACACAAATGTCAACCTTCGTTATGCGCAATACAGACAGAGCTCAGGACATACCTTCGCTTCGTCCCATACATCGTCGTCTCCTTCCAACATTGTCAGATGATGTTGAATAGGGACTATCAGACAATGCCCTGGGACTAGCTTCTCGTTTGTCGTGCAAGAAAGGTACACTCGTGTCCCCATCGCAATAACAGGCGCTTTAGGCGGCGAGTCGTCTTCCCCGTAGCAAAATTGACAGGTCGCCAGGGCCTTTTGGGTGCGTTTGTAGTCTGCATGTGAACAGAGATGATATGTGCTGGAGAGCAAAATGAGAAGCACCTTTGCTCACCGTGGATAGCAAACTGTCGTTTCATAGCGTCAGAACGCATCTTTTGTCTTCCGAGTTTTTCAGCATTGTCGTCGATGTATTCTAGATCATTCTAGAGGGTGAATTAGTAAGGTACAAGACATCTATGCAGGGAGAAGCAGTTCACCTCGAACTTGCCATCACCCATAATTGCACGAGCAAATTGAGCGTCCAGGTTTTTCTGATCGGCCATACCGGCAGTCATACGTTCTTGACGCAACATCTCACCGAGCGTCGTCGTGTCATCATCTGCATTAATGCGAACAAGTTCTCCAGTCTTGGGATCCCGAGTCTCAACCTGTAAAACGCACAGGCATCAATATGCTGAAAATGAAAGAAAAATGGCTAAATATATGCGCACCTTTTCCTTCTTCTTGCGATTGCCAGGACGCTTGTCGTCCTCGTCTTTGGTTGCTCCAGTGCCGACGTCATACATACGACCTCTAGCATCCAAAGTCGGCAGGACCTCGACAGTTGTTCTGACATTCTCCTCGCCGGATTCACTACCACCATTTGCCAGTCTCGCAGCTTCTTCGTACTCCCGCTCGAGCTCTTCAGCATTCGGTGCACCCATGAGTTTCGCACGCAGGACCTTTGCCTGGAGTTTATTAAGTGAGGAAGGCGACATGGCTCTTTGAGATTTGGACGATTTGGGAATGGGTGGAGTCATGACGGAGGGTATAGGTGTATGCCCCTGTGCCAAAGGAGAAGTGGCTTGCGAAGGCAGTCGCAGACTATCCAGACGACGATTTACTGGTGGTGCAGCACCAGATGGAGGAGACGGTGTCGAAGGTGTAGAGTCTCCCATCATACCTGGTCGGCGGAATGAGGAGCTTCGACTAGAAGTGCCACTTCCGATATCGTTGAAGATGAAGCCTTTCTCTCCTCCATCTGTTGCTTTTCCCTTGCCTTCACGTTGTTTTCCTCGTTCGGCCTTCTTCCCAGCACGCTCGTCCAATATGCGTCGTTCTTCTTGGGCTTCTTCGAATGAGGCAAGAGAGCCAAAACGCTCAATGCCGACTTCTGTGATGTCGCGGCCTTCTTCTTCGGCGGTTTCGTAGACACGTCGGAGACGCATCATTCGCCATTGAGAACCGGGACCTCCGGGGGTGTTGGCTTTGGCTTGTGAAGGAGTTTCGGTTTCAGCAGCTGTACCGTACTTGATTTCAGTATTGAGTTCTCTGGAGCTTACAACTGGCTGTAATGAAAAGAAAACGTCAGAGGTGTAATCTAGACGAACAGGAGAACGATGCACACTTTGTCCAAGTCAAGCTTTTCCTTTGGCTTTTTCTTATGCTCTGTGCCCAGACTCGAGAAGAAATCTATGTCTCCACCAAGAGTACGAGAATTCCCGGAAGGCTCTCCATAATCCTCCGTTAATGATTCATTCCCTGACATTGGTTGAAGTTTCGCAGTAGAAGAGCTTGGACCTGCTGAAGGAGCTAGCATCCATTCGTCCCGTTTAAGAGATGTCTCTGTTGGTAATGTGGGTGGCAAAGGTGGATCATCTGGCTGAGAAGTAGCTCTCGAAGTAAGTTTGAGGCTTTCAGCAGTTGGAATGTCGGTTGCGAGTATCTTGTTGGATATCAGAATTACTAGAGGACAAAGGCAGAATAGAGACTACTCACTCGTTCTCCTTCCATATCAATGTTCTTCTCCACCCACATATCGTCGTCGTCGGGGTCATCATCTACTATCTTGACACCGCTGGAACTCTTGTTTTGCTTGTGCTTGTGCTTTTTCCGACTGGAGTCGTCGCGGTCGTGTTTATGTCGCTTTTTGCTCGAATGATCCCTTTCCTTGTCGTCGGATCTCTTATGTTTCGAACGTTTTTTTGAAGAGAGTTCGTCCATGGCTGAACGTTGAACAAGGGAATTGAACAAGTTGAGGTAAATATGAGGTCACTGTCACTGTCAATGTCACTCTCCTACCATGACGCGGTCTAGGCTAGTAGAGTTTCCCCATCTCTTTATCTTCGGAAGACACCTCAGGAGCGGTCACAAAGTGGGGAAATATTACCGCTGGCATTGTTCGGTAACGTCTAGTAGGACGGTCTACACGAGCAGCGGTAGTTCTAATCAGGAATCAGACTTACAATTCTTTCACCACCAAATCACCTAGAAAGTTGCCCAGACAGCAGCCAGCGTCGTACTCTATCATTTAAACGGTCATGAGCGTCAGAGACATTGGCCAAACATATTGTACTTCACTGTCGGACCGTATGTTGACAGAAACTATTTGGGAACGGCGCCGGCCTAAGCGCTGGAACCTTGTTTCTTCTTCTGTCTGGTAATGACGATTTCTCTGCTTGTGAAAGGTATGTTTTCTGTGCAAGTCGTACTCAGAATTGTATCTCATCTCGTCCAAGTATTCGGAAATCTCTTTTTTCGAAAGAAGAAATCGCGAGATTTAGAGTCTCGGACTGCGAAATCGGAAAATGGACCACCAGGCGCTGTGCTAGGAGAGCCTACGGTGACAGTGGCCAATGCTATTCTACCCAATCCTAGTCCTAGACAAAAAGGTGAGCTCCAACCAAAGTTAGATTTTCACGATAATACTGATGATTATCCTCCAGGACCGTACATGCCTACCGCTGATGATGAAGCTAGTGCCAAGCTTTGGAGCGTCTACATAGATGAAGCTCGGCGATACGATGAAGAATTACTCAGAGGGTGGAAAGGAGATATGGATGGAATGCTGCTTTTTGTGCGTAACATCTCAAACAAACTGTTTTACGATGCTGACCAGATGTCCAGTCTGCCCTTTATTCCGCCAGTTTGACAGCTTTCCTCATTGAAAGCTACAAAACCCTTCAAGATGATCCCGCCCAGGACACGGTCTTCTTCCTTGCTCAAATCTCTCAGCAATTGGCTGCTGCATCCAGCGGGACCACATTCCAGTTCGAGCCACCCGCCTTCCATGTCCCCACTTCTGCCATTGTCTGCAACGTACTGTGGTTCCTCTCACTGGCTTTGGCCCTTACATGTTCACTGTTGGCTACTTTCGTCCAGCAGTGGACCAGAGACTTCATCCATAAAACGAATCTCAAGCCTTCCCCTATCCGTCAAGCTAGAGTCATAGCATACATGTACTCTGGTTTACGGGATTTTGGGATGCACTCCTTTGTCGACCTCATTCCCATCCTCCTCCATATATCTCTCTTCTTTTTCTTCGCCGGCCTAGTCGTCTTCCTCCTCCCCGTCAACCGTGTACTGACATACATCATGGCGTGTGTGTTGGCTGTCTTCCTGCTGGTGTATATGATCCTTTCCTGTATACCGTTGCTTTATCTCAATGCTCCATATCGTACACCACTCTCCGTGGCGCTTTGGCGCTTTGGAAATGCCTTTAGCGACTTTCTAGTCCATAAACATAGCCTGCTTCGTCGGGACCAGACATTGAATGAAGCGATGGTTGGAACGGCATTGCAGGATACTGCAGCTCGCGACCAGCAGGCCGTGATCTACACAATGAAGTCGGTCACCGATGACAACGAACTTCTACCCTTTCTCGAAGCTATTCCGGATGCTATATACAAAACCAGCACTTCAGTTCCAGATGTTGAGTACGACAGCAGCAGTTCGGAATGGATCCGGAATGATATCCGTGAATCCAATCTACCTATCTTCATGCTCCTGCTCCAGACATCCGATCCCGAGGTCAATATTCTGGATCGCTTAGCCCAGTTTGCTGGGAATTCTGGCGGGTGGACAGATCCTGTGTTCGCTGACCGAAGCTCCAAGGCATGCTTTCGAGCTCTTTGGTCACTTATATACGCATTGTTCAAACCAAGCACCGATCCTCATTCTCAAGGTCTAAACCTTGGGAATGACTACCTTCAGACATACCGCGATTCTATCGAGTATCTGTGGTTATGCATCCGGAGTTACACATTCTCTGAACCATCAACAATACCGCACGAGTATATTCCCTCTGTCCAGGCGGTCATGCGCATAAGCTTGCTTTACAGTCTACGCAACGTTGTATATGCCATCGAGGATGCTTTTTCCGGATCAAGCTTGATGTCGGCCAGTGAATTGCGTGGACAATTTGCACTCGTGCTAACGACTTGGCAGAGTATTCTTGGATATCCGTCCATTGCTGCCTGTAGTATAGAACACGACTGGCCATTATCTAGTCTTCTTAGCACGCTCCTCATTACACTCAGGAAAGGGTCGGTATCCCCCGATCCCTTCAACGAGTTGATATGCGCTAAACAATCATTGGCCGATCTCGTCTCTGACAAAGTATGGCAAGATGCACACCTCAGTGCACTGGCCACCTACCTTTGCGACGTAGGGAGCTTGATGCCTAAAAATCTACTCCCTTACGAGTTCAGGAGGACATGCCAAATTATATTACCCGATGTTGAAGGCACTTCGACTTCCTTCTCAATTACTATACCTCCTTCGTACATTCGCGACTACGCCAAACCACTCCTCACGTTGAAAACACTTCTAGATGGGGGCTCAATTTCAATAAGCCCTAACACGGATTTATACATGATTCAATGTATCAAACTCTTCCTTTCTTCCAAAGCAGCTCTCTCTGGCTCCCCAGAAGCTGCAAGTGGTAGGAGGTTTGTTTTGGAGTATTGCTGCCAATGGAAGGATGTTGACGATCATGGAAGTCATTTTCCTGTCCTGCGGAACCACCGAGAGCCTTCCCTCAATGCTTTCTCGACGACGCTCTCGTTGTACGTGGGGGAGTGTATACTGAAAGAAGTTGGCGTAATGGATGAAGACAAGCTGGCTCTCCGAGCAGCTTTATTCCTACTCAAGCTCACTCCACGCAGGATGGTCAGACTATGGGACACCGATTTCCCTTTGAGGCTCTGGAAAGCTATCATACGGCGTGGAGACGGTGTTGATCCAGGTTGGCCACTAGAAAAGGATTACTTGCTGCTCAAAGCTAATCTCGACGAGATTCTTTTGCAACACATCTGTGGTCCTGTCCGCTACAGTGATCATCTCGGCTTGAACAAAGAAATTCAGATGAGGCTCATTCAAGAATACCTCCCTCATCGTGTCTTTCTTCCGCCGTTGCCAGAAGACAAGCCATGCACTGGATCGCTTTGGATAGCCCTCCTGGTGCGAGAAGTAACCCTCCTTTCCCAAGAACCCACTCTTGAAGATGAATCACTCTGGAAGTGGGCTAACTGGGCGGGTTATTTGCTCCAAGATGTCAGATCAGACATGAAGGTAGATGAAATTGTCCAGCTTCAGTTTGCGCGAAGCCTGTCAAATCTATGCGACACCATCATTACCCAAAGGGCTGAGCACCGTGGCGAGTACCATCTATCCCGAATCTACCTCTCTATCTGCCAGTCTCTTGGACTTGTCTGTTCGTGGGAGTGGGTCACCGGTCACAGAGGCATAAGACGTCTAATGAAGGCAATTTTGAGGATAGACGAATACATTGAGGCAGAAGCAAAGAGAAACACTTTTTCAGAGATGGCTTTCCACTATGGCCACAATCCATTGATAAAAAGATGTCAGATAGTGCTGGCGGAGCAGCGTGAAAAGAATCGGAGGAGGTGGATGGATAAGAAAAAGAGGTCAAGGTTTATTGCTCAAAAGGAAAAGTCGCAGGCCAGAAGAATATCAAGCAAGTGTCGGGTTCGTATAGAAGAGTCTACATAGTAGGCCATTTTTTTGTCTGTACGTGATATTTGAAAGCTTGATATACGTATTTTTCTCGTCGACTCGACATGCAAAACGATAAAGTATCGTTTGTTTAACGAATGAAGTCCGAGTCATGGGTACAGGGCAACGATGCTTTGTACGCACAAACCCTACCTCTGAAACACACTGTGGTAGTGCACACTGAGACTCCTGAGGTGCCCTCGTATATCCTTCCTCTTCTGCTCTGCAACTATTTGCTGCGAAGAACCAAGTTGAACCTCCTCTTCTTATCCATTCATCCGCTTCTATTCCTTTTGCATTGTTCCGCCAGCACCGTCCGACATCGTTTCATCAATGCTTTATGGTCGTCTT
Organism: Tetrapyrgos nigripes; assembly: GCA_013368315.1. Classification (NCBI taxonomy): domain Eukaryota; kingdom Fungi; phylum Basidiomycota; class Agaricomycetes; order Agaricales; family Campanellaceae; genus Tetrapyrgos; species Tetrapyrgos nigripes. Next base: position 389,148 of record JAACJM010000036.1, read on the forward strand.
GTCCAAACCTAAAGATATCATCCAGTGCTAATGATTTAATGAAACAGTCCAACCTTGAGACTGCCTTTATCAGAGATGAGGCACATCTGTGATTAGTTATCCAAGGTCACTGCGTTCTTGATTAATGGCGACACATCCCAGTGCCGTGACAGATACCTAGCGAGATAGATGTGATAGAGATGGTAATTCATCGCGTCCAGAGGTTGCAGTGATAATGGCACCACATAGCCTTGCCGTGCAAAGTGTCCCTGGGTTATTTCATCTACTTACCCTGATGTCAAACTTGAGCTTGAGGAGGAAATCATCGATCAACCGAGGCAGGATGGCCCGATGGGTAAGACGCAATTTGAAGGAGGAGTTTATTACCCGGGCTAGGACCGAGAGACGATACGCCGGGGGTCCGGGAGGCATCCCGATGTACTATCTAGTAAGCTAATAGTACATCATTGTCCCAGGATTAGACTCGAGCCAGTCACTTCTGCAAAGCTTTTCATCAAACCTTTGCAAAAGAGTGGTTCGAGTCTATCCCAGGATCAAGAACACACACCTTTCTCAAACAGAGAAGGACCTGTACTTGACCAGTGAGCCAAAGAAGGAATGGTACCAATCAGCGCTTAGTCCGGTGTTTCAAAGTTATGAGCAGGTTTTTATTGATAGTCGGTCAAGCGTTCTATGTAGAGTAGTTTGAGTGAAAGAACTTGGGAGACCTTGTGCGTCATCGTGTGTAGCGGCACGCGTCGCATTTTCAAATGTCTCCCCAACCTTCAACTTCAACCACAACCAAATCATCTCGGAAGACTGGTTCTGACAAGAAGACTTTGAAACCTGCTCAAAGAGCAAAGACCAAGGTATTTCTTTGTCTTTAATATTACTGACCGACTTATTTAACATGCTTGAAATTCTCTGTCGTGTCTTGTAACTCGCTCGTAATTAGGTCTCATGGTTGCATTGGCAATGGCAACTAATCTCTCTGGTTGCGCTGGTCGCTGGCCTACTGGTGTACTACTATCAATCCTCAGCGGAGAGCACTCAACCTCAACCATATGCATCGACGCAATTCCAAAGCCCTGAAGAAAGAGACGCGAGTATCTTTACAGTCCAAGACCTTCGTGGTAAAGGAAAGGGTATGATAGCCATTCGCGATATAAAAGTATGTGTATGCGTTGTGTTTATGACTTTGATGATGTGTGGTTGTACTTATTCAGAATTCTTTCTTTCTTTCCAACCTCTCATCCAAACCAAAACAATGACCATGATCATAGCAAGGCGAGCTAATCATACGTGAAAGGCCTCTCTTTGTTGTTCCACCTCAGAGTACGTGACACCTCATCATTCCACCAAACTATGTGCTCACTGCTTACGCGTCTCTCTCATCTCTCCTCATCTCCTTACTCACCTAGTCTCCGTATCCCCTACCACCCTCATCGCCCAAAACCTCCAACGCCTCTCTCCGGCGGGCTATGAATCATTCTTCAACCTCTCATACGTCCACCTTCCAGAAAATGTTGATCCAGATGTCGACATTAATGAAGTTGCGTTGGCAATATTCCAAACAAACGCAGTCTCTGCAGGGAATGATGTTGGTATTTTTCCGAGGATGGCCAGGCTTAATCATGGGTGCTCGAGTGCGTTCAATAGCGTTTATATGTGGCGAGAGAAGGAAGGGGTTTTGGCTGTTCATGCGTTGAAGGATATCAAGAAAGGGGAGGTGAGTGAATATAAGAAGCTTTGGCCATCGCCCAAAATTGTAATCCTAACGAAACTTTTGCACAGGAACTATTGACAACGTACACGAATATGAAACGACCCAGAAATCAACGAAGGTGAGCGTTCACCACTTTGTGTAAACATACATAGCTTGAGTCTCAGTAAAAACTCCTTGAAGACAATACCTCCAACAGCAATACGGCTTTTATTGCACCTGTTCGGTCTGTTCCTTACCTGACGCAGAGTCCAACGCATCAGATCACCGTTTGAGCTCCATGTCAGACCTCTACACAAAGTTCTCGTCTTGGAACTCACGGTCTATCGACGGTCTCGAAGCCATCGACGTCGTCCAGGCCATCTGGGACCTAGGTAATCAAGAAGGGTATTGGAGTGAACGTGGTCAGTTAGCGGCAGATGCTGCCTTCGTTGCGGCCGCCCACGAAGAGTACGTTTAATACCCGTATATCCTTTTCGCCCGTGACTGCCTAATTGGGTAATGAATACTGATTGTTTTTGTTTTTCATGGTTTGCGTAGTGCGGTGGCTACGAAAGAATGGAGTCGACTGGCTGCAGAGTGGTTTGGGATTGAGCTGGGTAGTGATAGTGAACAGGTTATGCAGATGAAAGGCTTTGTAGCGCAGCCTATGGGACATCCTGCGTGGGGTACTCGCCAGGTTGCGGAGGTTGGAGGGCCCAAACGGTTGTTCCAATAGTTTGCTTAAAATTTCGTCTTGAGGTGGGTTCACTCTTGTCGTGTGATAGCACTTATCGATAAAGACTGACAAGGTGCTTGGAATATTGCTCAATAGATATTCCAGAACGGTTTAGTCATCTAATCGTTATACTCTGGGTTTTGGAGAGGAATCCGGTGACTTTTGAGTACTGAGATGGTTATAAGTACGTGGGGTTGCGGAGTGGGGTAATATACTGATAGGTTGACCGCCGGCGCGAATTACGCAAAGAGAAAGGTGTAAGCAACAGAAGTCCTTCTACAAGAAGAAATCTGAGTACAGGGAGAAGTTGATCGTAAAAATCATTGGTCAATTTGATTGACATCAATGCCTTTTGAGTGCGGAGGGTAGAGTGGCCGTTGAAAACGGTCGGATGACAGTGCGTCGGACACGGGTGGTGCGATTTGAAGCAGACCGTGGGAACATCAGCCGGCGTAAAAGAAGCAGATATTTTATAAGTCAGAGTCCGGAACGGTCTAGTGTAAATTTTCCCTTTCCCTTCCTCCTTGTACATTTTTCCTTACCGGTCTTCTCCTCCAGTTGGGTTGCTCATAGGCCATCATGGCTCAGTCATCTTCTTCAGATGTCGTTATCCTTGCTCTAGGTGTCGCTTTGGCGGCTCTCTATCTCTTCCGTGACCAAATCTTTTCCGCCTCCAAACCCAGTACGGTTCCTACTACCGCTTCAAAAGTCTCTGGCGGTGATGAGGGTAACCCCAGAGACTTTGTCGCGAAGATGAAGGCTGGTGTAAGTCGTTATGACTCTTCAGGCTTTTACATACACTGACGTGTTACTGTCTCAGAAAAAACGTTTGGTCATCTTCTACGGTTCACAGACTGGTACTGCCGAGGAATACGCTATCCGTCTCGCAAAGGAAGCCAAGCAAAAGTTCGGCCTCACCTCTCTCGTCTGCGATCCCGAAGAGTACGACTTTGAGAACCTCGATCAGATTCCCGAGGACTGCGCTGTCTTTTTCGTCATGGCTACCTACGGTGAAGGTGAACCCACCGACAACGCCGTTCAGCTCATGGGCAACCTCACGGACGAGTCATTCGAATTCAGCAAGGGTGAGCACAAGCTCGAAGGGTTGAAATACGTCGTCTTCAGTCTCGGTAATAAGACATACGAGCACTACAACCTTATCGGTAGACAGGTAGACGCCAAGCTTACCGAGATGGGCGCTATCCGTATTGGAGAGCGTGGTGAGGGTGACGACGACAAGAGTATGGAAGAGGACTACCTCGAATGGAAGGATGGAATGTGGGAGGCTTTCGCCACTGCTATGGGTGTCGAAGAGGGCCAGGGTGGTGACACCGCTGACTTTGCCGTCTCGGAAGTTGAAAAGGTTGTTCCTGAAAAGGTTTATCTCGGTACGTTCTCATCATTTGTTTCTTTGTCATAAGCGCTGACGTTTCCATCTCAGGTGAACTGTCTGCTCGTGCCCTTACCAGGACGAAAGGTATTCATGATGCGAAGAACCCCTACCCCGCCCCCATCTCTGTTGCTCGCGAGCTCTTCCAGGACACCCAAGATCGCAACTGCGTTCACATTGAACTCAGCACCGAAGGTTCCGGTATCACATATCAGCACGGTGATCACGTCGGTGTCTGGCCCACTAACGCCGAGTTGGAGGTTGATCGTCTGCTTTGCGCCCTCGGTCTCTGGGAAAAGAAGGACACAGTCATCAGCATCGAGTCCCTCGACCCCGCACTCGCCAAGGTTCCTTTCCCCGTCCCTACCACCTATGCTACCGTCCTTCGCCACTACATTGACATCAGTGGTCTCGCTGGTCGTCAAATGCTCGGTACATTCGCCAAGTTCGCTCCTACTCCCGAAGCTGAAGCTTACATGCGCAACTTGAACACCGACAAGGATCTGTATCACAAGGTTGTTGCCGACGGCAGCTTGAGAGTTGGAGAGGTTCTTCAGCTGGCAGCTGGAAACGATCTTTCTGCTGCACCCACCCCAGCCAACACTTCCGCTTGGACCATTCCCTTTGACATCATCGTCTCTTCCATCACCCGTCTCCAGCCCAGGTACTACTCCATTTCGTCCAGTCCCAAGCTTCACCCCAACTCGATCCACGTCACCTGCGTTGTTCTCAAATGGCAATCGGCTGGTAACAGCAAGATTGGTACCAAGTGGGTTTACGGTGTCGGCTCCAACTTCCTCCTTAACCTCAAGTATGCGGCCAACGGCGAATCTGCTCCTCTCGTCACCAACGACAGCAATTCTAACTCCGTCCTGCCTACGTACGCCATTGAGGGTCCTCGTGGATTGTACAAAGCAGATACTATCTACAAGACCCCCATCCACGTCAGGCGTTCGACGTTCCGTCTTCCTACCAACCCCAAGTCTCCTGTTATCATGATTGGTCCTGGAACTGTGAGTATCCTTGTGTGTTGCTTGTCTGAAATATTTGTTCATTGTCTCTCTTTTCTCTAGGGTGTCGCTCCTTTCCGTGGCTTCGTCCAAGAACGTGTTGCCCTTGCTCGTCGCTCAATTGATAAGAACGGCCCCGACGCTCTCGCTGACTGGGGTCGTATCGTCTTGTTCTATGGTTGCCGTAAATCCACCGAAGATTTCTTGTACAAGGACGAATGGCCACAGTACCTCGACGAGCTCAAGGGCAAATTCGTCATGCACAAAGCCTTCTCTCGTGAACCTCCCTACAAGCCTGACGGTAGCAAGATCTACGTGCAGGATTTGATCTGGCAGGAGAAGGATGCCGTCGCTGATGCTATTCTCAATGGAAAGGGATACGTGTACATTTGTGGTGACGCCAAAAACATGAGCAAGGCTGTTGAGGACACGCTTTGCAGGATTATGGGTGAGGCCAAGGGTGGATCGGCAGAGGTTGAAGGAGCTGCTGAGCTCAAGTTATTGAAGGAGCGCTCGAGATTGCTCCTTGATGTCTGGAGTTAGATCAGAGGATGGGGTCACAGGGCGTTATCCCGTCTTTCTCTTTTCTCTTCTCTATGTAGACACATACGCTACCGCGACTGTCTCTAGACACGTCGCGTATCATACTACTATACACTCTATCACGTTTCTGACTGTTTTTACGGTTTTTTTGTGTTTACGACTATACACATAATTGGATAGAAAGGGAATAGACGAATATTATCGAACACAATAGCCGAATCCGGTGTGCGTCGGAAGACAGCGAATATAATTGAAGCGTAGTAGTTTATTCCTTCCTTCAAACGCTCATCGAGGCGAATGCTCAGAGCTTCCCTAGCCTCTGCTGCGAGGCGGCCAAGAGTACTCAGGCAGTTCTCATCTACATCTTCGACATGGAACGGTCCCAGTGTGGATGAAAAGAAAGGCATTCGATCTGGTGACATCGAACCCTCTTCCTCCGACCCGAAGGACTCCGCTGGAACTTCATCTTCGTCCTCGTCCTCGTCCTCGTCTTCGTCTTCGACATCCTCATCCTCATCTTCGTCTTCATCAACCCAGCCCAAGGAAACATATAATCTCGCTTCTCTAAAGCAAAACTGGTCAAAGCTGTCGGATGAAGCAGCTATCAAATTCCGACAGAGTGCCGATGACTTTACTGCATCCACCAAGATCACTTTCTCGCAACTCGGTGCACAGTTGAATAAAGTGACGGGTTATGAAGAGATTGAGGCTCTCAAACAACGAGTTGTGGAACAAGGTGTGTCTCCTTTCTACTTTACATTCTAACTATAATTACATTCGATTTCTACAGAGGGACGCATAAACCAAGTCCGCCAAGCTGCACGAGAGGCAAAGATACGTTACGAAAAAGCAGTGGAACAAAGATCTCAGTCTCAACGAGAGGTAAACGATCTCTTACAACGTAAATCGACTTGGACGGATAACGACGTGAGCCGCTTCACAACACTCGTGCGGGAAGACCACCACTACGAGCAAGAAGAAGCCCGAGCCAAAGTCGCTGTTGACGAGACCGAAGCTGCTGTAGAACGGGAGTTTACGGAGCTCACACGGACGATTTTGGCTCGGTATCACGAAGAACAAGTCTGGTCGGATAAAATCCGGAGTGCATCGACCTATGGACAACTAGCAGCTTTGGGGCTAAACTTGGTGGTGTTTATATTGGCTATCGTGTTGGTTGAGCCTTGGAAGAGGAAGAGGTTGGCGCAGACGTTTGAGAAGAAGGTTGAGGAGATGGAAGCCGAGTATCGGGTTGCGTTGGATAGTAATGTTCAGCGGTTGCAGGAGCAGTTGGAGGATCAGACAAAGGTTTTGCTTACGCTGAGTGAGCTTGTGTCCAAGACTGAGGCGTCGAAATTGCCAGCGAGTGAAGAAGAAGTGGAGGAGATAGATGAGCCGCCGTTGATTGCAGAGAGTTGGACTAGAGCGGTTAGAGATAGACATTTTGGAGAGGCAGTAGCAACAGGAGCGGTAGCAGCTAGTATAATAGGCGCCCTTGGCTGGATATGGCTGGGTGGCTAATACTTTAAAGTTTTTTCGTAGATAATAATATAGTGGAATTCAACTTGACGCGTGACCAGACTATGGCTTCAACCGGTTCTCCGTCGACGCGTCACAGAGCCTCGATAGGTTCATCATTCTCCTTCACTCCCCAGCATCTCGTCGACTCGTATTTAGATGCCAACTCAAGCACCTATTCTATTGCTCTAGACCCCAACCGCTCAATTCTTCATGCCTCTCCGTTAAGGTCTTCACCACGTCCCAGAAAACCAAAGGAAAGCATCAGTCGTCAACCTCATCCACTCGCAAATGATACTACCGGGATATTCCAAGATTCTGAAGATGATGCAGATGACGAAGAGGGCTATGAATGGGGTATGGTGGACCGGATGAGGTTATGGCGGCACGACGCCATGATGCAACATCTCTATGAAACAGCAGCATTCTGGGGCGATAAAATTCTGAGTTGGACCAGTATGTCGCGTTTATTTTCCTTTAACTACTATATTCTCAACATCACCCTGGTACAGACGACCCCAATGACGCGTTCTGGCTTGCTCAAACCTACTTTATGCAAAATCAATACGGACGCGCTGAACGTCTGCTCACTCGACCTTTTCCTTTATCTGTGCCGAAATATCCTTCAACACCTCCGTTGGCTGGAAATGAAGACGCGTCTTTTATGTCGGCTGGGAAAGGGAAAGGGCGTGAACAGGATCCTGTCATGCCTCCGATACCCATTCCTCGCCTGCCGTTACGTCCAAACTCGATGGTTGATCTTCCGAATGAGACTCATGAAGGTGTTTCGAGATTGGTGGATATGAGCGTTGCGTGTAGATATCTCGCTGCTCAGTGTCTGGTGTGTATCTCTTTTGTTGTAAAGCTCTGAAGCTCATTGTTGTTACAGGTGAGACAAGGAAAGTGGACTGCAGCGACTGAAATGCTTGGAGAAGCCAATCCATTCAGGGATTCGGGTAGAAGTGGCCCAGCAATACCCAACATAGATGGAGGCATAAAGGTGCGCATTATAGCCACTTAACACATCGTTCTCTATGCTGAGTTTTTCCAAAGATAGAAGCATCTATGTGCCATCTTCGAGGTGTCCTCATGCTTAAACTGCAGCGTGGTGATCAAGCCAAGCAATGCTTCATGGAAGCACTTGCCCTTGACGTCAAGTGCTACAGTGCCTTTGAGTATCTGATTGGTGGTGAGATGATGGCGCCTGATGAAGGTTAGCGTATCCTTCCTCCTATTCATTCATATACTGACCGGAAGGACAGAATGGGAGTTTGTACAGGGGCTGGCGTATAGCTCTCAGATGCCTCAAGATGCGGTGTTTGTGCAACTGATGTACACCTCCCGGTTGCGCAAATACAATCACGCCGAGGAACAAGCCATTACACGCCAACGTCTAGTGACAGGGTATGGGTTAGGGGATAATCCCGACGTTCTTTATAGCTTCGCGGATGCGTTATACTCTAACTTCCGGTGGTCTGATTGTTTCGTCATCACTTCGAGGATTCTGGACCTGGTATCGGTACACCAGCAAGCTTTACCTCTTCACATTGCGTGCATGTATCACCTCAAACATCTCCATTCGAAATTATTCATTCTCGCGCACGATTTGGTAGAGAAGGAACCTGATAACTCTGTCAGTTGGTATGCTGTCGGGGTGTGGTACTTGACTGGTGGCAAGTATTCTGAAGCACGGCAGTACTTTAGGTTGGTTGGCTTTTTCTGGATTTGTACGTTCTATTCGGGTAACTCATGCCATTCCCTTTCCTCGTTCCTGCCAGCAAAACCAACTTAATGGATCCTCGATTCTCTCCTGCATGGATAGCGTTTGCCCATACCTTCTCAAAGGAAGGAGAACATGACCACGCAGTGACAGCTTACTCCACTTGCGCACGAATGTTTCCGGGGTAAGCATGAGGATTGATTGTTGATTGGAGACGACTAAATGCAGACCATATCTCTGCTGGTATTGCAGTTCCCATCTACCCCTGCTATATGTTGGGATGGAACAAATTATCTTATCGAATTATTCGCAAGCAGATGAAGCATTGACAGCCGCGTATTCGATGTGCGTTGGGGACCCCCTGTTGATAAATGAACGGGGGGTGATGGCGTATAATCATGGACGGTACGTCCAAGTCCGTGTTTTTCGTTTTCTGTCCTGATTTGAGACACCAGATACCAAGAAGCAGCGGATTTGTTCCAAACAGCGCTTGATTTGGCAGAAATAACCCAAACATCACAGTCTTCGTGGATAACGACCTACGTCAATCTAGGGACATGCTACCGCAAACTAAAGTACGTGTATATGTACTGACGTCGATCTGTACCCGCTCATCCCAGTTTTGCAAAGATTGTACGATAAGGCCAGAGAGGCATACAAAAAGGTGATAGGCCTTGATCCTCGTCATTCAGCTGCTTTGGGATTCCTTGGCTTGGTACATCATCTGATGAGCGACTATGACAACGCCATCGTTAAATATCATGAGGTGAGTAGTTCGTCTCTTCTGGCGTGATTTATTTTTACTGATGGGATATAAACCAGTCGCTTTCTATCGATCCATTGAATCCATATGTGATGGAGCTTCTTAACACGGCGCTAGAAAGTGTAGCTTCTGCAGGGTTACACAAGAAGCACAAGGATAGGTTTAAAAGGGAAGTAGGAAGGTTAAGGGAAAAGTATGTAAAGGCTAGACCGGAAGAAGCGGACTTGTTTGATCAGTTTGTGGAGGTACCTGCGTCGGACGGACTTGGGGACGCTGGGGGTAAAATGGAGACCGACTCGTAGGGCTGGGTGCAGGGTTGTACGACTGGATCTATACATACAGTCCCATGATGCACAATCGATGATGGTGAGGATAGAGACATGTAAAATATATAAATAAATATAAGTATTCCCGAAGGTTTGGCAAACAGGGACAATTTTATGACGTCTTCGGTAATCGGACCCAGTGGGGTAGACTATCGCTTTTTGCTATGAACGGTGTCGGCGACTAGCACTATCTCTCGTCGTCGTCGTCCACAATGCCCGACCCTCCTCAATCTCCCTCCGCCCCGCTCTCCAGTCCTCCTGCCTTTGTCTACCCCATAAAATCTCTCCTGACTGGCATCCAACCCGCTCGCGACAATGACTCAAATCGTCCAGGTCCATCCTTTTCATCGTCGCCATCAACCACGCCTTTAGTGTCGCCAGAATTGTACAAGTCGAACACTCTTGACATTGCAGGCAAGGCAGGTCCCTCATGTGCGTCGTGATTTGGGAGTTTGTATTTTTTTTGCGTATTTATTCTATTTTTCTCTAGCCGATTCGGATGTGAACGACGTGCGCGTTACAGTAGCGAACAAGTCGATGTCTCATGGAAGGAATCTATCACAGACTCTGGGATCTTCTTCGTTTAACCAGTCACGCTCTCGACGGTCGCACAGTATGGCCAGCAATCCCTATCACCAATCTTTACGTTCTCCCAAACCACGCCAAAGACATGAAGACTCGGGTGTCAACTTTAGTCATTTTCCATTTGGTGACAGTGTAGACGCAACAACATCCTTTACTCGTCATGGTCCTTCGCGTTCCTTGGCAAATTCCCCCGAGGAGCGAGACGTCGAACCTCTTACCCTCAACGCTCTCACCCCAACCTCTTTCGAATCCCTCGCCGACCCAAACGCTTCACCATCATTAGAGTATAATGTTCGCCATCCTCCTGCACTCCCGCTTGTGGCTTCGCAAGCATTCCATGCTACCAGTGCTTCATTATTACCCCAAGAGTATAGTCCGCCACTACCTTGGAACCCGTCAGAACTCGGTCTCGTCCACCTTCCCTCTGCTCTATCCTCCAACGGTTCTGGTTCTCATAGCTCAAGCTCGACTGCCGACTTCGAGCAGGTGTCTGACCACGAAAGTGACGACGACGCCTCTGAAAACTCGAATTATTTTACCCCCGAGGAGCTCCTTTCGGATTCAAGTGGAAAGAAGGCACAGTCTCTCTCAGTGTCGGAGGTGGATGTTTCTTTTGTCACAGTTAGGTTTGAGCATGTTCAAGATGAGAATGGGCATCATGTGTTGACGGGTAGGGAAGGGAAATTGGAAAGGTGTGAGGACGAGGTGAGTGTTTTGGTTTTGTGATTGGCTTGTCAACTGATGAACCCTTCAGCCAATCCGTACCCCTGGTGCTGTTCAAGGATTCGGGGTTTTGATTGCTGTCGAGGAGCAGGAAGACACGCTAGTTGTTCGTCAAGTTTCGGAGGTACTCAGTTTAATTTCGGTCGTGTCCAAGTTATACTTAATCACCTTTTTGCTTAGAATGCAACGGAACTGCTTGGCCTTTCTCCACAATACCTGTTCTCTTTGGAATGCTTTACTGACACACTTCCAGGTGGCCAAGCAGGCCTTCTCTGGGATAACATCCAGTTTCTTCCTGAACTTCCATGCTCCATTGCCAAACCAGAAGATGTCAAGAACGAGGCAACTACGGAGGATGATTTTGCACCACATGTCTTCCTTCTCTCTGGATATGGCGCTCCTGGATCCGCTTTACCAGACGATTATCTTCCTTCGTATAAAGGCAAACGGTTTTGGACATGTTGGTGTGCCGTTCATCGTACTCAACCCAGCCCATACAAGACTGCTTCTGAAGCATCACCGACAGGAAAATCCTTGATTGTCTTGGAATTCGAGCTTGAAACAGATGTGTTGAACCCGCTATATCCTCCTCCTGGTACTGCTCCGGCCGCACCTGGCGAAGACTCTCCTATGAGTGATGGCAGTAACACTGATAGTACGGAGAGTAGTACGGACAGTACGGGCACCAATAGCGGCGGGGAAAGTGGTGGTGGTGGTAACGCTACGGATGAATCAGAGAAGACGTTGGTTTCTGGTCCCATGGACAGCACTACAAGTCTGAATATTATATGGGAAACTCCTAGCTCACCGGATGTCGTTTCCGATTCAGAAATCACCCCTCCTGCTACGTCTTCATCGACCTCTACGTTGCAGCCCGAAGCACATGGGCGTGGGACTTCAGTAACGACCCCGTCATCTCTTCAAGGTTTAGCTGGTGATCAGAACTGGGTGCCAAGCTCAGAGGATATCATTGAGAGCACGACTTCCAGAGCAAAGCCTTTAGCGGCACTCGAACGTCTTCGACGAATGTCCAGATTACCAACAGCTACACCAGCCGATTCTCCCTCGTCGAATTTTGCAAGTGGCACAGCACCCAGATCTCGTCGTGCAAGCCGTCGTTCAGCCGCTTCCTCCCAAATCCCTGGTTCTGTCGGTATGATGGACGTGTTTGCTGTCATGGCGCAGATCAACGAGCAACTTGGAGGTGCTCCGGATTTGGATGCGTTTTTGAAGGTGGTTGTCGGTGTGATCAAAGATTTGACGCAGTTTCATCGAGTGCTGGTTTATCAGTTTGATGAGTTGTGGAATGGACAGACGGTTGCGGAACTTGTAGATTGGAGTCAGACGCATGATTTGTACAAGGGATTACATTTTCCTGCGAGTGACATTCCGGCTCAGGTGGGTTGCAGCGAGTTTGTCTGGTGAGTGCCTATACTTATTCGTCTCACAGGCTCGGGAGTTGTACAAGATCAGTGAGTATTTGCAATGCTGATTTTGTCCTCACATACTGAACAAAATATTCTAGACAAAGTGCGTATCCTGTATGATCGGGACCAATCTACGGCGCGGATTGTTGTACGGAACAAGGAGGACCTAGAGAATCCACTCAACATGACCCATTGTTACCTTCGAGCTATGAGTCCGATACATTTAAAATGCAAGTCTATGAGTCTTTATCGTGGAAATTGCTAATATTCCACTAGATCTGGCCAACATGGGTGTGAGAGCATCAATGTCTGTGGTATGTATCCAGCCTCATCCCGTCTTTCTCACCTCTGGCTCAGTGTCGCACACAGTCAATCATGGCCTTTGGTTCTCTATGGGGTCTAGTTGCTTGTCACTCTTATGGTCCTCACGGCATGAGAGTATCTTTCCCAGTCCGGCAAATGCTCAGACTGCTCAGTCAGTCGATATCCCGAAACATAGAACGTCTAAGTTATGCTCAACGACTCCATACGCGAAAATTAATCAATACCATCTCTTCTGACAATCACCCGGTGAGTGCTTGATGTCAAATGCGCTCGTCGGTTTGTGCTGACTCTTTGCCGTGGTTCAAGACTGGCTACATTGTCTCTAACGCTGATGATCTTCTGGGGCTTTTCGATGCCGATTTTGGTATTTTGGTCATTGGGGATGGCGCCAAAATTCTTGGTCCCAACCAACATGGGCAAGAAATTTTGATCATGGCCGAGTACTTGCGGTTGAAGCAGTTCAAGTGCGTAGAACAATTCATCCGTCACTTCAGTGGTTGATAGTTATTTCATTTTCTCAGCACGATACAAGTATCTCAGTCCGTGATCACCGACTTCCTCGATCTCAAATTGACCAATCTCGAAGTCGTCGCCGGGATGCTTTATGTTCCTCTTTCCTCTGGTGGCCAGGACTTTATCGCGTTCCTTAGGAAAGGTCAGCCTCGAGAAGTACATTGGGCCGGTAAACCTTTCAAACAGGGACAAGCTGTCAAATCCACTCTTGAACCACGCAAATCGTTCAAGATATGGTCAGAGACTGTTGCTGGGAGATGTCGAGCGTGGACGGATGAGCAGCTGGAGACGGCGGGTGTTTTGGCTTTGGTGTATGGGAAGGTATGTCGTATTGTGAGATTTGGTTGGTGTGATTTTTTCTCATCGGGTGTTTGTCATCTTAGTTCATCGAAGTCTGGAGACAAAAAGAAAACGCTCTGCAGACTACGAAGTTGACGAACCTGTTACTGTCTAATGCCACACATGAAGGTGAGATCTTATTTTGTCGCGTTTGTATGCTGGGTATCTGATGGTATTCTATTTGCAGTCCGGACTCCTTTGAACCACATCATCAAGTATGTTTGGTTTGTTCTTGCTAAGTGATATTGATAGACTAACTCTTGCTCTAGCTATCTGGAGATGGCTCTGAATGGTCCTCTTGACTTTGAGACTCGTCACAATCTCAGCCAGTCCCATGCAGCTTCCAAAGTACGCCTCCTTTCGTTCATGACCTTTTCAATTCTAATGTGGTTTCCAGTCTCTTCTCTTCACGATCAACGACCTTCTGGTGAGTAGCCACTGCGTGACTAGTTTCTTGTAATTTATTTAATTCGACTCAAGGACCTTACACGACTGGAAAGTGGAAACGAAACATCCTTCAACGAGCCCTTTGATCTGTGCGACGCCATCCGAGATGCAGCATCTCTATATCAGAATGAAGCATCTCGACGAAACATTCTCTTCGATTTGGATGTATCGGAAAGTCCCAAGATTGTTGTCGGCGATTCGAAGAAGATTCGGACAGTGGTTCAAAATCTCACTGCCAATGCCTGTAAGTCATCATCAGCTCCTCTGCAAGGATACTTTAACTAAAGGAATTGTTAGTAAAATACACGAAGCAAGGCTCTATCACCGTGCGGTGTCAGCCTCTTCCAGAAGAAGAAGGTGGATTGAGATGGCCTGGGGCAACTGTCGTCGTCGAGATTGTCGTCGCAGATACGGGATGTGGGATACCTCCTGTCAAGTTGGAGAGCATTTTCCGTGAATTTGAACAAGTGGAGTCTTCTGAGCCTAAGACTACAAGTGAAGCTGGTGTCGGTAAGTACCCATTGTCCCGACGACGTTTCCCAACACTCACCTGTCTTTATTAGGTCTGGGTCTCGCGGTCGTTGCCAGGATCGTTGAGCAACTAGGCGGACAACTTCGTGTAGAGTCAAAGGAGGGCGAAGGAAGTCGATTCTCTTTCCTGATACCTCTGAAAAGCTCCAGGTCCGCAAGCAATTCCTCTCGCAGCAGCTCCTCTTTGGCGTCCTTGCATAGGAATAGCTCACATGGAAGTGTCCGTTCCAATTCCGACAAAGAAATTGACTCGCTGGTTGAAGCTCTCAGCTCCAATCATATGGATGGTAACTCGAGGTCGTCGTCACCTCGAGATTCTATCGATATTGGCAGTCGTACGGGATCTTTTGAGGTTGTGGACTCCGCTATACCACTGCGACCGATTAAAGTCGGTGAATACGACACCAATGTGCCAGCCATCCCAACCCCCAAGGCATCGTCGTCTTTGACTTTACCACCTTCTCGTACTCGCAGGGTTTCTCCAACTGACCCTGAGCTGACAAAGCTCAGAGTCTTGATTGTGGAGGTATGTCGAATGCATCTTCTGACTTCCCGTGTGGCAGTAGCCTTACCTTTTTGTCAAGGATAACGACATCAATCGGGCAATGCTTGCAAGGCGACTGCGAATGGATGGACACGTTGTAGTCAATACTACCAATGGTCAAGAAGGTGTCGACAAAGTAACAGAAGATCGTGATTTCGACTGTGTACTCATGGATATCAACATGCCGATTCTGGACGGATTTGGAAGTTCAGAACGCATACGTGAACTTGAACGAAAGTCTGAAGGGGCCACGGAGCGCCTATCTTATCAGCTCAATGGTCGGATACCCATATTTGCTGTGTCAGCCTCACTGTACGAGGCACAACGGAACAAGCTATCCAATGCAGGCATGGATGGCTGGATTTTGAAACCTATAGTTTTCGAAAGACTCAAGGTGATCCTGAAAGGGGTCACGGATTTGTCGCAACGAGAGCGCGACGTATACCATCCGGGATGTAATTGGGAAAATGGAGGATGGTTGGCCGGCGTTGCCGATGCATCCACCGCTACCAACGGCACTTCATCTTCATCCTCTTCCTCCCCCTAGCATTTTCGCCTGCGGGAAGGCCATGAAGTATTTTTGTCCTTCGGGTTTGGGTTTGATATACACCATGTTTTATTGCTGGTATGGGTTTTGGGATTTTGGTGTTCATAAACGGTGGGTCAAGTGTCTATTCACGCGACCTTTTCCACTGTTTTATAGCATCAGAGCATCGTTATTTAAACACTCTACGCTACATTGCATATACTTGATATTGCTGCATAGGATAGAACTTACAACATGTAATAGTTGGACTGGTTGGACGTTTTAAAGACTAGTACCATCATATTGACTACACGTTTGTGTATTATTGCATACATACATACAAACTCTTTCATTACTGTGTACATCCTAGCGTTACCCTCTTCCTACATAGGGCACGGTCGTCGGCCTTGTGTTCCAGTCAGTCAGTCAGTCATATGAGACTCATCATGAAACATACATGATATTGAGCTCGAGAACGGTCACATCGAGGGGAAGACCAGCGACATGTACAACCATATTCGCAACATGCTCGACATCGATCATGGGCTCAGCAACGATTCGACCATCCGGTTGAAGAGCGCCTTGACCAAGCCTACTTGCCATATCCGTCGCTGTGTTTCCTGTACGCCAATGTCAGTTCCAAGCATAGTAAAAGTTAAATACAGACCAATATCAATCTGTGTGCAAGCAATGTTATGAGATCTCCCGTCCAAAGATGTACACTTTGTGAGCCCATAAATAGCATGTTTAGACATCGTGTACGCATATGAGAATGGCCGTGGAACGTGCGCCGAGAGAGATCCGTTATTGATGATACGACCTGTGAGTTGTGCGTGCCAAAAATGTAATCAGGTGTTATATTAGGACGGCAAAGGGAGAAAGGTTTCCTGACCTCCTTGAGGAGACTGCTTCTTGAACTGCCGAACTGCTTCACGAGTGCAGATGAATGCTGCAGTCAGGTTGACATCGACGACTTTTCGAAAAGTGTCCAGCGTCCATTCTTCAATTGGTTTTTGCGGTGAAGACATCCCAGCGTTCTATATCATGGGAGACTCAGTTTCGTGTCGAAAAAATATCCGAAGTAGGCCTTGCATTGAACAGGAGATCCAATCGTCCTAATAGTATGACAGGAGGTATTTTGTTCCAGGTATACTCCAAAGGCTGTGCAAGACGTCTCGCTCACCAAATTTGGCTATGCTTTGGCTAAAAAGGCCCACGACAAAGCCTTCCTGGGTTATATCGCCCGCAACAAGGAGGCAAGCAGCGGAATTAGCGCATAAATCCCGGGTCTCTTCGAGGGCTTCCTGTCGTCTTGCAGTTATCACCACGTTCCAGCCAGCTTTGGATAGAGCTATTGCTGTGTGTCGTCCAATTCCTAGGCAAATGAGCTTCTATGATCAAAGACATTCGGAAAAGAACACTTACCAGAGGAAGCCCCTGTTATCAATGCTGTCTTAGCTGTCATCGATCACTTCAACCGAACTGTGGGGAGGTTTAGCAATGACGCCATCTCGTCGGCAATGTCCGATGGAGTTCTTCTCGTCCTATAAAGGCAGGGTGCAGGATGCAATGAGGCCACAATTCATCTCGAAATATGCCTTCCTCATCATACCTCACTCAGTTCACCAGCACCGTCACTCTTCTCTTCAACACGCCCCTTGTGGAGCCGGTTGAAACACCGAGAGAGTTCCAGTTGAAGGAGATGCCCGCTATGAGCAGGCGGCAGACATGGAGGGAATCGTCACAACTGAGTGACATCCAAGGTTCATTCGTGTCGGGAGAGAGTAGGATACCTCAGGGTGTTGTGAGTATGGTTTCCTATATCTCTTTACCCATCACTCATTTGAGAATGCAGGCTAGATATTCGACTTCTTCCCTTACTTCCACATCATGACCACTTTGTAAACAACCTTCATACCCGGACTGGTGGTTCAAAATCTTGTATGGTATTAATACAACACACTGTACAGAGAAATAATGGCCGTAATCAGTACGCTTGACTCGAGGACCTTCGCCTTAACTTTGTGTGCCCTCTAGTGACTCCATCGTACCGTCTTCGTTTATCACAACCTCCTGACTCTGAATGGCTAGCTGTGAATCGTCGGTAGATTTCGTTGTATCGGAGGTTTTGATAAACTGGTCCAAAAGGGTTGGACCTGATTGTGCAGTTGTAGGTTCAGTAGTTTTGGCTGCCGCGGCTTTTGGGACGCGTTTTGTTTGGGGTTCAGAGGAGGAAATGATTTCTGCATGGAACATTAAGACGATATTAGCGTTGAAGCAGCAATCCTCACCTTCTAGGAACAAAAACTCATCCGCTTTGCGAACTATAGTGACTACAGGAATCGCGTTAACAGTGATTTGCACGTCATTTTTTCGCACTGAAAACTCACCCAAATCCTTGTTCTGAACTGTAGTGCGCTTTTCGCGCTCAGCTGTTCGTTGCCCTGCTTGGCAGAGTCGTTTGATGAACTCTTCAGTAGCCAGAGAAATCAAGAAGGTAGCATCTCGAGCTATTATGGGTATATCCTGTATGGGGTCATATGAAAGCTGGAAAGGCTACAGAAGAACGAAAGAATACTTTGTCTGCCTTGATGATCTTCTGAACTCTGGTGAAAGGTAGTAATGACTTGCCAGCCTCGCGTACCAGCGGGGCAGCTTCCCTCTTCTTCTTTGTCGTAGTGTTTTGTTCTTGTTCTCCGCCTTCATCTGCAATCCCCTCGTCCGCATCATTCTCGGCATTGTCGAGTTCAGCAGTCTCGTAGACTTCTTCTTGAGTTTCCTGCTCGGCCATGACAGTGTGTTGATGAAGGCTGTGGAGAAAGACGACGCGTCGAGGACGTGACCCTGCTGCACGTTGCCGTGACATTTCGTTCCAACGGCACCGACAATGACATGATGGTAAATCCCTAACAGTCCATATAACAACGTAGGTCATGTCTCTGCGCAGTCTTCTTACTCTCCTTACAACATGATTAGGCTCTCAGCTGAAGAAACTATACTCATCGCGCAACTTCTAGCTGGAGTCATATTCACAAGAACAAATTTGGTCGCAAGAAAGACTCTGAATCTTTTTCAGGATACCAAGCTCCCGAATGAAGTCTTGCTTTACGTTTTCTCAATTGCCGATAAAGAGGAAGAGGGCTATCTTGACTGATAAGATTTAGGAGTAGTAGTCTGCAGGTTGATTGGTTAGGCACAGATTGGTGTGCAGGTATCGTGGGCTCGGGTTCATCGTTGTACGTGTCTATGGGTGCATGAAGTTTGAAGGCTGATGATACTTAGATCCGCGGTAGCGCGGTGTTATTCTCCCATATCTCCTGTTTGCCTTCAACCACACCCAACAAGGGTCTGAATGTAGTGCCGCTGTAGAAAGGCGGTAGCGTTGCCCTCATCTGCACAGTTCTTTTTGCAGAGGCTCTCTGTAACAAAATGGCGGTGATTGCAAGGAAAGAAAGTCCTGTGCCAGTGTTTGGGGAACCACGTCCAGACGACTCAGTGTCCGTTACGATGGGTTTCCAATTGGGATTTGCCTACCTCTCTCGGCGCTCCCTGGTCTTCGTAGTCAAGTACAGTCTAAGATGGAGCTTGTACCGTGCTGTTGCTGTCCTCTGCAAAGCTCTACCACATTTGCTACGGTGCACCCCAGTCAACGACTTCAAACTCAGTGAAGTTGCATTCCATCCTCGATTAACCCAGACAAGTTCAAGCGGAATCATCGTAAACTGAAATTGGGTTTGGCTGCTCTTTCATACACAGGTGAGCTCATGCTTTTACTAAGTAGATGAGAGAATGAGTCTGATATGCTGCAATTGCGGCCTGTTACAGTAAAGTGTAAAGTGGATTAATGTGCTTACTCCCACTTCTTACCACACCTCTGGTCCATCCGCAATCAACGGCGACGATACCTCCGGTAATCCGCTACGCTGTTGTTGAGTCTATTTTGTCTTTGTTGGCCGCATATGTCATCATCCCTCCAATTACTTAACAAGCGCCGTTTGCGGTACCATTCCCTTGCCTACCATCTAACAATGCTTATGCCCTTCATTTCCACTCCCATGAAACCAACAATCATTGGGCTATACGGTCTGCCTGGCTCTGGAAAGAGCTCCCTGCTTCAACGACTAAAAGCCGAACTTGGAGAGGAGCAATTTGCGTACTACGACGGGTCAACTGTCCTCTCCTCTCTTGTCTTTGGCGGACTCGATGCCTTCAAGCAGCTAGACGCTCTGCAGCAGAATGAAATCCGTGAACGTGCTGTCCGCCAGATTGCGCAGGATTGCTCGACCAGCAGGCGAGTCGGTGTTGTTGCTACCCATTTTCTCTTCTGGGACGTAGACGTGTCGGACGGCCCAGTTGCTGGGCCCCAGCCCCAGCCGGTCTGGAGTAGCATTGACGCCAACACATACACCCATATTCTCTATCTCGAGCTCCCAGTAGGTGTTGTGGCGCAACGCCGCCGCGATGATTCAACGCGAAAGCGGCCTGCTGTGTCTGTAGAGCACCTCGACAGGTGGCAGCGCACCGAGATTGCCCAGCTACATGGAATCTGCCTCAACCATGGCATGCACTTCTCCACCATTCCTGCGACCTCCGTTGTCCCGGAGGTAACGACTCTCTTACATGAACAGTACAATCTTTTACGCGCCAAATATCAGCTCGATGCATCTCTTCGCGATCTTTCTGGGCAGAAGCCAAAACCCGTCCTTGTGTTTGACGGTGATAAAGCCTTGATTGCAGAAGACACTAGCACGACACTGATGTTTGATGATGGCGTGACCACGGGGAATTCGTCGAGAGCTGTCTTCAGCAGCGCATTGGCTTTCTTGTACACCGCCTTCCACTATGTCAACATCCGTGACGCTCTGCTTGAGCAAACTTTTGGCGGCTTCTGTCAGCAGGTTGTAAATTCAGTGTCTATACACACCGGGATTGTGTCCATGCTGAGACAAGCCGAAGGACGAGGGATCGCAGCTATCGTCGTTACATGCGGTCTCCAAATTATCTGGGAAAACCTCCTGAGAGGAGCAGGTTTCAGTTCCAACACTGAAGGTCATTGGGAGTGGTCGTAGTAAATGCATGATCATCATAGGGGAACACGCAGTTGGTTTCTCGGCTGCGAGACGTACATCACAAGTACGTATGCGCCTTTGGAGATGGGATCCTAAACGTGCCGATCCTGAAAGAGGCGAATCGGGCAATTGTGGTTGTTGGTGACAAGATCAAGAGCAGTGTGGATATGGACAAGGTCCTGTTGCACGCCACCGACCAGGAATGAATGCCTGTCAGGTACTGCTGCCACCCACCTCTTCCCCACGACTTGACACGATCGAACTCCCCGTCATTGACATCAGTTCCTCCCACTTTATCTCTTCTATTGTTTTCCCCGTGGCCCAGTTCGCCGTGGAAAGTAACTCTACTCGTTAACCGCCTCGATACGCGGACTTGACACGAACAAGTATGCTTTTACAATATTCTCGGCACAGCGGCACCTCGAATTCGTTTTAGTTTAACAAAGAGTCCTGCTTTTAGCAAGCTGCATAACTATGACGGATATTAATGAATGATCGTGACTGGCGTTCAATCAGCACATACTTGCACTGAGTCCAAATCGAGTCAGACCAATCAGAATAAGCGCTTAACTCTCGGAAATGAAGGTGACACTCCCCTGGGCCCTTTGCCCATGGTACTGTTGGTCTATACTTACGAACAGAGGTGCTATAAGTGTCATGGTGTCTTCAGGTTAACTGGCTCGTAGGGCTCGGTTTCAACGCCCCGGTCATGTCATTCGACTTTTCTCAAACGAAAAAATGTACCTTCTCTTTCAACAACTCGTCCATGAACATAGTCGGTGGAAACGTTAATAACTACTACTATGGTCCTCCGCCAAACATTCATACTTTGCTCGACCCGGAGGTACGCAGGTTTGAATCGGCTTCACAGCCAATATTAACCTCAGCAGGATGACTTCAGGACTATACGCAGAGGCGATATCAAGCTCCTGCAACTCGTCTGGTCCGGAAATGTTGAAGTTGAACGATCAGGATACGATATTTCAAAGTTGAAGCAGAGCAACCCGTTCCGGGTGTTCCTTCAAGATCGGAAGTGCCTTCAACAAGTGAAGGTCGTGAAAAGGATTTACAACGCGGAATTAACTGGGTATGGTGACCAACGGTTTACTGTCGCTACATTCCATACGGATTCGCTTCAGTCTGAATCGGGCCATGACGGTGTGAATTGGATGGTAAGGCTCTCTTTGTGTCTTTCCCTCAGCCGACTTAACTTACCTAGAGGAAAAGCAACAGGCTTGGCAAAGAGAATATGGCTATTGGGCGTCGAGAAAGTACGTCAAAATAAGATCTCCCCGTCCAGTCTCTTTGATTCACCTGCCACCACAAGGGATGCTTACACCCTCCAGTTGTTTGGATTATGTCCGCGTTTCCCAGCGTTGATATATCATGATGGTAGTGTTTAAGTAAACTACTGACTCCAGAATTCCATCTCAAACTTGTCACAGGTCTCGTCATAGGAAGTGATATGTTTGGACGGTATGAAAACAGGCCCATTATATTCTGCTATCTTCAAAACCGATGGGTAAGGTCTTACTTATCTTTGGCACACCATATACCTCGTTCTCGCTCAAAGGCCGTTAATTCCTACTTACAGGCCATTTCATTCAACAATGTGTACACCTTTTCACGGGAAATGTGTCGAGTGTGTAATCCTTGTCTACGACGGGCTTCGTCTGGCTTCTGAACAATTCCATCTCAGATATCACGGGACACTGACCAATGGTGGTTCAATCCCCAAACCGACACTTTCCAGTGCGACCCCACTCTCATCCTCTACTCCGAATCGGAATGCAGCCTGAGCCCAAAACGCATTCCCGACGATGTTTACGCGCTCAAAGTTGATTCAGCATCTGAGACGACAGTTTCATTCGACAATCGACCAGTTTTGCTCAATTCTCAGAACCGCAGTGGCTTAGGCGTTGATCCATCCGTTCAGACAACTATCAAAATTGTTAATCACCTTTGCAACTTCCTACCAGATTACTTGTGGTCAATTTCAGATATGTGCTGGGCAAGGGGTGTTGGCGAGGCCTGCGGTCTAAAAAGCTACGCTCCCCATGGGCTACTCACGTTTGGATCGGTAGTTATTAAAGACCAGCCTAGCATCTACGCATATTTCCCTTCCACACCAACACCGACTTGGATTTTTCACATGTCATCCTCCAGCTGGCCGGATGGCGTTCAGGTCGAAACAGGTATGTTTGTGCCATGGTCCCGCGTTTCTGTTGTGTTCAAGACTTTGTGTAATGACTGTCTATAGGGAAATCGGGTGTCAGCTTCACATTCCATGGGTATACAAAAGGTGAACTGGATCTACGGTTCAGCCTTGAACTGCCACCTCAGCATCGGGATAAAATTCGGGTAGCATTTCTGAGTCAATCGCTCCTTCTTCGAGATGATTTTAGTATCGAGCGGG
Organism: Tetrapyrgos nigripes; assembly: GCA_013368315.1. Taxonomy (NCBI): domain Eukaryota; kingdom Fungi; phylum Basidiomycota; class Agaricomycetes; order Agaricales; family Campanellaceae; genus Tetrapyrgos; species Tetrapyrgos nigripes. The sequence goes on from JAACJM010000036.1 coordinate 412,279, forward strand.
ATCCCTCTGAATTCGGTGAGTTTTGAATGCTCTGTTTCCATTTCCAAGGGTTGCCCAGCTAATCCATCTCTAACAACAAAGTTCTCGTGGACTACATCCGACTTCGTCTTCAAACCAAACTCGATACCTATTTCGGACAGACTGTACATCTGTTCATACCTGCATGGAACATTGACGCTGTAAACGGTCTTCCCTGCGTCAAATGGCCGCCTGAGCCGATGTTTTTGTGGTCCTGCAGTTCTCGGAAATATGCACCAAAAATGAAAGTAAGGGCGTATATAGGAACCTTCTGGTTCAGGCACCATTATGCTGCTGTGAAGGAGTACCTAGAGTTACAGGAATATGACCTCCGTGGTTTCCAGTACACGAAGCAGCGCGGATGCGAAGTTCTAAAGTTTGGTAAGAGGGTTCTTGGTCTTTCACTCGGAAGCTCACTCTGATGAATTTGCTTCATAGGAGATCCACACATGAATGGAGTTTGATAAGCACCGGGAAGGCGCGTAGCGCCGCATGCCCTTTAATTCTTTTCCTCTGTCACCTCAAATAGTGGTGGTAACGTTCTGAATAATGAAATCAGCTGGATTCCTAGGCAAATGAGGGCAAGCCCGAGCTAAGACGTAGTATCGTACAAGAAACATACCGCATGGAATATCACAGAAGACATTAGTTGGAGCGCAAAGGCTGAAGGTTACGATGGCGTAACCGTTGGAGAGGTAGTCGACTGGAGTAGTAGTCAAATAGTAGTTCGGTAGTAGTCACTGTACTATGATAGCGCACTCGAATTTCATTCTGATTCCATCATCTGTCATTGTCGAGTTCAGCAGTCTCGTAGACTTGTGCTTGGGTTTCCTGGTCGGCCTGGCAGTGCTGATGATCGTGAAGGCGGATGTGACCCTGCTGCACGTTGCCGTGACATTTCGTTCCAACTTGCAACGGCACCGCCAATCCATTGATGGTAGATTCCTAACAATCCATATAACAACGTAGGTCATGTCTCTGCGCAGTCTTCTTACTCTTCTTACAACATGATTAGGCTCTCAGCTGAAGAAACTATCCTCGTCGCGCAACTTATAGCAGGAGTCACATTCAAGAACAAATTCGGTCGCAAGAAAGACTCCATCTCTACCGAAGATGCTCTGAATCTTTTTCAGGGTGCCAAGCTCCCGGATGAAGTCTTGCTTTACATTTTCTCAATTGCCAATAAAGAGGAAGGGGGCTATCTTGACCGAGAAGATTTGGGAGTAGTAGTCAGGTTGATTGGTTGGGCACAGATTGGTGTGCAGGTTTCGTGGGCTTGGGTTCATCGTTGTAAGTGTATGGGTTCATGAAGCTTGACGAGCGTTAACCATGTTGTCGTGATTATACAGGTGGACCAACAGCAGTTATCGGCGGTCTTCCCGTCCTGCGACAACCGAATGATGGCCATGGACGTTTGACAACTGACTGTATCTATCGAGAAGACGACGCAGTATTGTATCCACCCTTTTCAGCGCAACTAAGAGGGAAATTTCTCAAGTTATTTCTGAAGCACAAGCCGGTTGGTGATGTGCTCAATGGTGATTTGTTTGTTGCATGCGCTCTTACGAGCAAAGACTCATTTTCTTCTTCTTTAGCTCAGCATGTCTGGAGTGTTTTCTTACTGTCCAAATTACCGTCCTCAACATTGGCTGACATTTGGTAAGTCGTCTACCCGTACTGCTTAGAAAAATCTCTTATATTACCTCAGGGATCTGGCTGACATCGAGGATTCCGGAGATCTGACACTAACCGAATTCCTCATCGCCATGTACTTCGTTGACGGTTTAATGCATCAGAAATTCGCGGCTCTCCCGACTAATGTCCCTTCTCATATATACGAGCAAGCTGTACACCCAGTCCCTGATGAGCCCGAGGCTGGTCCTTCTGTTCCTCGTCTATACAGGAACGACAGACAGCGATGGGCTATCAGGTCGGCTGTACGTGCTAACGCTGTTACTCAGCTGAGGTCTCTGCATAAAGATGCAGATGGCAGAATCACGAAGAAGGTGTTCATGAATCATTTGTATGAGCAGTACTTTGTTGAAGAAGATGGACTCAGGATATGGTTAGCTCGTTTCATCCCCTTTCCAGGTTTGTTGTGCTTAATTATGTTTTCCAGGGACCTCGTCGACGTCCTTCAAGAAGGAACCATTTCTCAAGATGAATACACTGTTGCACTTTTCTTCATGCATAGAGTCCTGGTTGGCATTGAATTGCCAGAGTCTCTTCCTGCCATTTTAATACCCCCGTCGACCTACACGCATCCAAGATTCCAGACTTCCTCTTCCTTCAACACTTTAGACGATGGCTGGGAGCCGAAATCAGGACGACCCGCAGACTGGCATATTTGCGAATCCTTAAAGTCAAATGCTGCACGAATTTTCAGTGTTTTGGACTTTGAGGGTCGCGACTATGTCAAACAAGAGCCGGTGATAATGTTCATGAAGGAATCTAAACTTGCTTCTGAAAAACTGACGCAGATATGGTGAGTCGACTTTCGACATCTGACGACGAGGTCTGACAATTTGCATTAGGAGTTTCATGGGTCTAGCGAAGAAACGTCATATCAGACTTCCTCTCTTCACAGTCATACTATTCTTCATACATTGGTGTCTGGCTGGCCAAGAACTCCCTGAAGTTCTTCCAGAGACGCTGGAGGCGGCGGCGGCATCCTCTTCACCGTCAAATCCTAATCGCCATACTATCAAGATAGAGCCAAGTATGCTTTCATCAGTGCAGGATTGTGAGTGCCTTGTTGATAAAAGATTATACTACCCCTGACATTGCTCTATAGGCCGTAATTCCTTACGGGAACTGACAACAGAAAACCAACGCCTTCGCCAGCAGCGTCAGTCTTTGACGAATCACAGTACCTCCATCTGTCCATCCATATTCACCACACCTGCACGGACTGCACGACCTTCACCAAGACCCATATCCGTTCCATTATCCGAGCTAGATGCACCTTTCCAGTCGGATTCCCTAGAGGCTTCGGTGTCTTCTGCAGATCTAGAGGAGTCAGCGAACCCGATAGCTGAACTACGCACCGAGGTCGAGCAGCTGAGGGCAACGATACAGTCGCTCATGGTGGAGAATGCTACTCTTCGGAACTCTGTTAGTGAGATTCAGCTCCAAGCAACGGGACGGGGAGGAGATCGTGGTCAAAGCGCTCAAAGGCTCGATAATTCCTTGACAAACTTGAACGTTGTTGACGTCGAGGACCTACTGCCGCCGCCACCATACGAGGAGTGGATATCTGATGTTTAGTTGTTTGGTGTATCTGGGCAGTTGGTATTGTTGACTGCTTTCAAATATTCGTTATGATTATTTATTATTCAGGTTGTCCGCTATGTGCTCTGCTCTCCAATGACATCGTTCTTGTACCAAACTCGCCTGGGTCGGAAAAAATGATAGCAATCTACTATCTTGGCACACATGGGAGTCGGGCTGAGTCGGGGGACTCTCGCCGCTGAAACATGACAACGAAAAAATTGATGAGATATGTATGTGGAGCCCTCTATAAAGCCAAGTTCAACCCATTTCCTCAAGTTTCACTTCTTCCCTCGCAAATGAAGCCTCAGACGCTGGCCAACCTCTTCTTTGCTCTATCAGCAGCTACCATCGGGGTCTTTGCTGTAGAACCATGCGACGAACCAGATGGTATCGCAAGGCTGCCGTTGAGTCGTGTACCTGCCGAAGGGGCCACTTGGGTAGTTGGCACGAAGGAGAACATTACTTGGTACATCTGGGCAACTACTATTTCTCTGTTGACAACCGCTTGACGCGTTTTCTATCTTGATCAGGTTTGGGTGCTCGAGTTTGCCTGCAGGCACTGCCAGAATTACTCTTGGGCCAGGGTCTTGTGAGTTTTGGTTTTGACTTGTAATGCCTGAGCTTTGAGACTCATGCTACCCTTTCTAGACGATGACAATGTCCTCGTACCCGACTTTGACTTCTTTACCCACCCAGATTTCGCTGAAGTGACCGTCCCGGATGTTCCAGACGGTGAATACTTTATTGCTAGTGAGTTTTTCTTCAAGTCGGAGAAGTGGCGATCACTTACATGTGTATCCAGTTTGGGGAGATAGTGAAAATGCGAATTTTAATGCCAGGTTCAGTGTTGTACACTCTTCCTAGCCCCCGGGTTAGGATTTAACTTAGGACCCTTGTTGTGACTGAATAAATTGAAAGCTGACATGCTGTTCTCTGCTGTTCTGTGGACTTCTGAGTCAACTACGCAGAAGGGAATGCAAAGCCTGACATTGCCAAGGCGAGGCAAAAGCGCAAGTTGGCTTTAGGCATTTCACTTTTCCTCCGCTCTTCATCGCGGGTAGATCCCGACTGACGCATTTCAGTCATTGATTTACTGATTTACTTTTAATGATTATTCATTCATTCAGGTTTCTCTAGCAAGAGGGGTAAGATTTGTCCGTTTCTGACGAGCGTCGGGTATTCGACATTGATGCATTACTGATGGCTGACAGGAAGCGCCTGGAAGCACCCAAGAAACAGATTACAGGCAGCGTTCGTGTTGTTCTTAACCTCCTGTCCACCACGTCGATGACAACAAGAAGGCCAGCAAATGAAACACCCTTGGCTCTCCTCCTTCCCGATACCCACCATGAGCTCATACAATGACCACCACCGCGCTTTTCGACTTTCCTTGGGAATTATAAATGAGGAAGGATTCCTTAAGTGGGTCTACGGTCTTTTTGAAGAGGTCTTCGACCTCTTCGACCTCTTTTTCTCCTACCTCGAAGGGAAGCTGGGATAAAAGGATTTTGGAGCCTTGTTGTGTTGCCCTGGACTTGGAGGTGGAATGGTTGTTATGAGGACCGGTGGGATAAGGACCAGATGAAAACGAGGAACGCCAAGCAGGGGGACCTGACCTGCATGGTTACCCACTAATCGACGTTTTGGGCCGTAGAAGGAACGATAGCGAGCCGGAGACTCGATTCATTGTGTTGATCCTAAAAAGGAAATTCATTCTTCGTTTGGGACACTCAGATAAAGTAATCGCTGGATCGGTAGTTATTAAAGACCAGCCTAGGACTCGCGCGTATTTCCCTTCCGCACCGGCACCGACTTGGATTTTTCGCATGTCATCCTCCAGCTGGCCGGATGGCGTTCAGGCCGAAAAGTTTCTATCGTGTTTAAGACTTTGTGTAATGACTGTCTGTAGGGAAATCGGGCGTCAGCTTCACACTCCATGGGTATACAAAAGGTGAACTGAATCTACGGTTCAGCCTTGAACTGCCACAGCACCGGGATAAAATTCGGGTAGCATTTCCGAGTCAGTCGTTTCTTCGAGATGATTTTAGTATCGAGCCTCTGAATTCGGTGAGCTTTGAATGCTTTATTTCTATTTCCAAGGGTTGCCCGGCTGATCCATCTCTAACAACAAAGTTCTCGTGGATTCTTGGTCTTTCACTGAGCTTAAGCTCACTCTGATGAATTTGCTGCCAAGGAGATCCACACATGAATGAAGTTTGACGAGCACCGGGAAGGTACGTTGCGTCGCATGCCCTTTTGGACCTTTTCTTCTGTCACCTCAAATAGTGGTGGTAACGTTCTGAATAATGAAATCAGCTGGATTCCTAGGCAAATTTGGCAAGCTTGAGCTAAGACGTAGTGCAAAAAACATACCACAAGGAATACTTATCACAGAAGACTCAATGGCGAGTCAGAGTGACATAACCATTAGGCGCGAAGGCTGAAGGTTACGATGGAGTTGAAGAGGTAGTCGACTCGCGACTCGGGTAGTAGTGACTCTACTATATGATAATGCATAAAAGCCTAGCCCACAGCGTGCTCGAATTCCATTCTGATTCCGTCATCTGCCATTATCGAGTTCAGCAGTCTCGTAGACTTCTTCTTGACAAGTTTCCTGGCCGGTCATGGCACTGGCAGATAGATAGACTCGGATAGATAGTATTGCGCCGCTCACAAAGCAGTGTGTTGATGATGAAGACGGACGTGATCATGCCACTGATGTGCACACCACCATCAACATCACGATAAAATCAAATCGCGACTTCTTAGTTTGGTGAATCAGTACATCACTCAATATTAATCAAACCAACGGGTGGATAAGGACAGCCTGTCCCAGGAGTGGTACAATACTTAGATTACCAAGTCTTTTCCGGAGTAGTCCCGACGTCTTGGCCGTAGGACTGCTAGTCGTTAAATACAGAGCGAACAAAGAAGGCGGACGTGACTTTGCTGCACGTTGGTGTGACATTAATTTTTCGTTCCAACTTCCATCCAACTGCACCCTACTGCACCGCCATGATGATAGATCTCTAACAGTCCATAGTGTATAGGAACGTAGGTCATGTCTCTACGCCTCTTCTTACAACATGATTAGGCTCTCAGCTGAAGAAAATATCCTCGTCGCGCAACTTATAGCAGGAGTCACATTCAAGAACAAATTCGGTCGCAAGAAAGACTCCATCTCTACCGAAGATGCTCTGAATCTTTTTCAGGGTGCCAAGCTTCCGGATGAAGTCTTGCTTTACATTTTCTCAATTGCCGATAAAGAGGAAGAGGGCTATCTTGACCGAGAAGATTTGGGAGTAGTAGTCAGGTTGATTGGTTGGGCACAGATTGGTGTGCAGGTTTCGTGGGCTTGGGTTCATCGTTGTATGTGCCTATGCGTTCATGAAGCTTGAAGAGCATTTATCATGATGTCGTGATTGTACAGGTGGACCAACAGCAGTTATCAGCGGCCTTCCTGTCCTGCGACAACTGAATGATGGCCGAAGACATTTAACAACTGATTGTATCTGTCGAGATGATGCAGTATTGTATCCTCCGTTCTCAACGCAGCTCAGAGGGAAATTTGTCAAATTATTTCTGAAGCACAAGCCGGTTGATAACGTACTCAGTGGTGAGCTGTTTACTGTACGCGCTCTTACGAGCAATTCCTTAGTTTTTTCTTCTCTAGCTCGACATGTCTGGAGTGTCTTTTCGCTATCCAAATTACCTTCGTCAACATTGGCAGATATTTGGTACGTTGTCTACCCACACAATGATTTAGAAGTATTTCTTGATGACTTCCTTCAGGGATCTAGTCGACATCGAAAACTCAGGAGACCTGGCACGGACAGAATTCCTCATCGCCATGTATTTCATTGATGGTTTAATGCATCAGAAATTCGCGGCTCTCCCAACTACTGTCCCTTCTCATGTATACGAGCAAGCTGTACACCCAACGCCTGCTGAGCCTGAGCCTGAGGCTGGTCCTTCTGTTCCTCATCCATATGGGAACGTCCCCAGGAACGATAGACAGCGATGGGCCGTCAGTCTGGCTATACGTGCTAACGCTGCTACCCAGCTGAGGTCTTTGGATCCAGATGCAAGCGGGAGGATCCCGAAGAAGGCGTTCATGATTCATTTATATGAGCAGTACTTCGTTGAGGAAGATGCACTGAGGATATGGTGGGCTTGTTTTCATCCCTTTTCCCAGGTTTGATGTACTTAATCATGTTTACCAGGGACCTCGTCAACATCCTTCAAAAAGGAACTATTTCGCAGGATGAGTACGCTGTTGCACTTTTCCTCATGCATAGGGCTCTGGTTGGCATAGAATTGCCAGAGTCTCTTTCTGCCATTTTAATACCGCCACTAATACGCACACATCCAGCATTCCAGTCTTTCTCCTCCTTCAACAATTTAGACGATGGTTGGGAGCCAAAATCAGGACGACCCGCAGACTGGCATATTTGCGAATCTTTAAAGTCGAATGCTGCACGAATTTTCAGTGTTTTGGACTTTGAGGGTTGTGACTATGTCAAACCACAGCCGGTGATAATGTTCATGAAGGAATCAAAACTTCCTGCTGAAAATTTGACGCAGGTATGGTGAGTCGACTTTTGACTTTTGACGACGAGGTCTGACAATTTGCATTAGGAGTTTCATGGGTCTAGCGAAGAAACGTCATATCAGACTTCCTCTCTTCACAGTCATACTATTCTTCATACATTGGTGTCTGGCTGGCCAAGAACTCCCTGAAGTTCTTCCAGAAACGCTGAAAGCGGCGGCGGCATCTTCTTCACCGTCAAATTCTAATCGCCATACTATCAAGATAGAGCCAAGTATGCTTTCATCAGTGCAGGATTGTGAGTACCTTGTCGATAAAAGATTATACTATTCCTGATATTTCTCTAGGCCGTAATTCCTTACGGGACCTGACAACAGAAAACCAACGCCTTCGCCAGCAGCGTCAGTCTTTGACGAAGCGCAGTACCTCCATCTGTCCATCCATATTCACCACACCTGCACGGACTGCACGACCTTCACCAAGAACCGTATCCGTTCCATTATCCGAGCTAGATGCACCTTTCCAGTCGGATTCCCTGGAGGCTTCAATGTCTTCTTCAGATCTAGAGGAGCAGTCAGCGAACCCGGTAGCTGAACTACGTATCGAGGTGGAGCAGCTGAGGGCAATGATACAGGAGCTCATGGTGGAAAATGCTGCGCTTCGGAACTCTGTTAGCGAGATTCAGCTCCAAGCAACGGAACAGGGAGGAGATCATGGTCAAAGCGCTCAAAGGCTCGATAATTCCTTGACAAACTTGAATGTTGTTGACATCGAGGACCTACCGCCGCCGCCACCATACGAGGAGTGGATATCTGATGTTTAGTTGTTTGGTGTATCTAGGCAGTTGGTATCGTTGATTGCTTTCAAACATTCGTTATGATTATTTATTCAGGTTGTCCGCTATGTGCTCTGCTCTTCAACAACATCGTTCTCTTGTACTCTATTACCAAAGTCACCTGGGTCGGAAAAAAATGATAGCAAATCTTGACATAGGAGTCGGGCTGAGTCGGGACTCTCGCCGCTGAAACAGGACAACGAAAAAATTGATGAGATATGTATATGTGGAGCCCTCTATAAAGCCAAGTTCAACCCATTTTCTCAAATGAAGCCTCGGACGCTGGCCAACCTCTTCTTTGCTCTATCAGCAGCTACTATCGGGGTCTTTGCTGTAGAACCATGTGGCGAACTAGATAGTATCGCAAGGCTGCCGTTGAGTCATGTACCTGCAGAAGGGAACCACTCGGATAGTTGGCATGAAGGAGAACGTTACTTGGTACGTCTGGCTAACTACTATTTCTCTGTTGAATTGCTTGACGCGTTTTCTACTATCTTGATCAGGTTTGGGTGCTCGAGTTTGCCTGCAGGCACTGCCAGGATTACTCTTGGGCCAGGTTCTTGTGAGTTCTGATTTTAACTTGTAGTGCTTGACCTTTGAGACTCACACTACCGTTTCTAGACGATGATAATGTCCTCGTACCTGACTTTGACTTCTTTACCCACCCAGATTTCGCTGAAGTGACCGTCCCGGATGTTCCAGACGGCGAATACTTTATTGTTAGTGAGTTTTTCTTCAAGTCGGAGAAGTGGCGGTCACTTACATGGGTATCCAGTTTGGGGAGATAGTAAAAATGCGAATTTTAATGCCAGGTTCAGTGTTGTACGCTCTTCTTACCCCCCGGTTAGGATTTAACTTAGGACCCTTGTTGTGACTGAATAAATTGAAAGCTGACATGCTGTTCTCTGCTGTTCTGTGGACTTCTGAGTCAACTACGCAGAAGGAAATGCAAAGCCTGACACTGCCAAGGCGAGGCAAAAGCGCAAGTTGGCTTAGGCATATCACTTTTCCTCCGCTCTTCGTCGGGTAGATCCCGACTGACACATTTCAGTCATTGGTTTACTGATTTTCTTTTAATGATTATTCATTCATTCAGGTTTCTCTAGCTTCAATGTCATAGTCCATTCAAACTTCTGCATTGCCAACATCAACTCTTTTCAATCTTTGGTGATCTTCTCCCGCTTTCTCGTTAGTCACTTGCGGATGGTTGTATCAGCATCAAAAGATGTAGTCCGGACTCACTTAACCTATCTGGGATCCATCCCAACGCAACTCTTTGCATCTCCACCACTATGATCTTCCTTACTTCCAATCAGGCCAGCGGTGACAGCAAACGCTTGAAGAGTGAGTCTCTTACACATTGACTGAGTATCTTATCCATTGACTCCATGATAACGCTAGCGTATCCTCAACAAGGCAGTAGTGGGAAAAGGCAGGGATTACTAGTATTCCAGCAACCTTGGGCTATCAGCCCTGCCATTATCGCGAACGCAACTACTCGTATGAAGCTACTGGATCCACAAGCGACGGGTGGAATCCTGAAATGCAGCTTTGTCAAATTTTATGCAAACATCTTCTCAATTGTGGACCTGGCTAAGATTTGGTGAGTTGCGTTAGCTGCGTTGATCCGACAACGCTTTCTGGACTAACTTCGCCCGCATATAACTAGGAACCTAGTCGACATCCTTAAAGAGGGGTCTATCTCCCAAGACGAGTTCGCTGTCGCGCTGTTCTTTTTGCATAGAACATCAGTGGGTCTACCGCTACCGCAAAAACTTTCTATCGCTCTCATCCCGCCATCTATACGTTCTCATCCTCAATTCCAATTTTTTTCATATGGTCCCGACCTTGATAATGAGGAGACGTGGGATCTAAAAGCAGAAAGACCTATCGATTGGACTATAAACGAGTCTATCCAATTACATGGTGCTAGTATCTTCAAAGCCAAGGACACTCAGAATGTGGGGTATATCAGGCAAGAGGTAGTGACTGCTTTTGTGAGGAGGTTTTGCCTTGGAGATAGAGATACCAACCAGATATAGTGAGTAACAGTATCTTGGAAGTCGGACACTATTGATCTTGCTCGCCCATAGCAAGTTATTGGGACTGAAGACAACTCGTCATATCACCTTGCACATTTTCACGCTTACACTATTCTTCATCCATTGGACACTGGCCGGGCAGGACCTTCCTCAAACATTTCCCGAATCTCTGAAGACGGCCTTAAGACCAATTTCCCCCTCGACCACCCATCCGAATAGATTAGATGAGCCAATTCCTTCAAGTCGGTCTGCTATACGAAATTGTGAGTGCGTGCTGCCGTACATCACTACACAGTCCTTACTAACCTTTGATTCCAGACCGCGATTCGATTCGGGTCTTGACTATTGAAAATGAACGTCTTAAGGAGCAGCGCTCAGCTTTGACAACCACGACCACAGATGATGAGACTGTTAGGCGAGCTGTTCGGCCTCTACCAATCCCATCCTCTCCACAATCACAGACCCCCTCTGAGCTCTCAGTTGGCAGTGAGGACACTTCGCCATCGATATCTTCACCAGCTCCGTTTGATGACCTGCGTGAAGAAGTTGATCAATTGAGAGCAATGATAGAACGATTGATGGTGGAAAATGAGGCACTCCGGGGCTCTGTTCGAGAGATACAAGTGGAGCGAGGAATAGAAGGTATCCAAAATGTCGCTCTTGGAGTGGAAGATTTGCCACCTCCATATGAGGAAGCATTTTGAATTGTCATTGTGTTTATGCCAGCAACTTCAAGTCATTGAAACGCAGTATAATGTATCAGGTAGAATTACATATAATGTGCCTGTTCCTTAGGTACACCGCTACCGAATAGCTACTAAAATTGGCTAGGTTTCGTCTAAGTAGTGCCAAAAAGACGCGTTGACTTGGCGTTGACTGCATTCCTTCCCTTCTGTACCTAACTCTCTCCCCACCCAGACCTCACCTGCAAAACCTCTGGCTTCCTAGTCAATAACACCTAACCCCACACATGGTCCGTCATCGTTCTCCTCTCCATGATAATCCACGTCGCCTCCTACCCAACTGGTCTTGGATGTCCCCTGGCAGCAGGCGAATTCTGCTCTCTGGAATACCGAGGCATGGGAATCTCGCTTTCCACTGCAATGGATTGGGCTCTGCTATAACGACATCTCTGGTCGTTCTCACTGGTGATTTGATTTCGTCATCTTTAAGGACCCAATTGCGGAGTCGTCGCACTCGAGGTTGTATGCTTGCAGTGTTAAGCTTGAAATGATTTAATCTCGAGGCTGGTGATTGTGTCGTGCATGTGAATACAGCACTACTTACCTCTTCTTCATTTTTATGGCTGGATTTGTACTCACGTCTACTTGTACAGGTGAAATTTGATCGAATACATTATTTAGATACAAACTATCACTCCAACAAAGCCTCCGACTGGGGGCTCTTTCTCGAATGCTGATGGAGAGAACTGTTGGCAGGTCCATTGCCTCCAGTGAGTCTCCCCGGCCTATATGCCAAAGCTTGTCGTTAACCATAGTTCCCATTGCATTTTCATTCTAGATTTTAAAGCAGAGTGAGTAATTATGTCGATTGTTCCAAAACTTCGACACTGATAATCCGTCAATCTAAGTCTGAAAAGCAACATCTACCCGTCCCCATTGATATCTTAGCAGGCCAAGACCTTGCCCCTTACAACTGTAAAAGTCAAGAAGGAGGAAGAAGAGGCAGCGAAGAAGAAAGCCGACGCAGAAGCTGAAAAGGCCAAAAAGAAAGCCGAGGAAGAAGCGAGGAAAGCTACTGAGGAGGCTGCCAAGAATACACCGGAAGGAGGGACGAACATGACCACAGTCGTCAACGTGGACGGGTCGACAACTGTGACTACGACTACGGTGGTTTTCATCACTACAGAAAAGACGGAGGACGGAGAAGGAGTAGTAGAGACGAAGGAACAGAAGACCACGATAGCAGTGTCTATGATCTACATCTGCAGCTCACAATCTGCTGACTGGAGAGATGCAAAACCAGACGCCATACAGGATGCAGTGGATGCCTCTGAAGACAATCCAAGGGGTGTTCAAAATGTTATTGCCGTATATCACCTTGGGGGGGAGGGGGGGTCAAGGGGTCCTTATGACCGAGAATGACAAAGTTAGTCCTAGCGCCCCAGAAATGGTCCGTAGTACTTGCTGTAGCTGGAAAACACTCAATTCAATGTTCTTACAACAAAGACGCGCCTAGGGCATGTGGGAACCGACTGATACACCAAATCAGGAAGGTCCAAGGCCAGACCACAGCTCGCAAACCATGTCACATGGTTTGCATGTGACCTAAATTTCGCTTTAACCGTGTCGCGCGAGTTAAATAAGCTTTCTACTCTTACTAGCCCTCAATGCCTTTCTACTCTTACCAGCCCTCAACGCCTTTCTACTCTTAGTAGCCCTCAACGCCTTTTTCCTACTCTCAAGACGCTTCTCCCTCTCATGGCAAACATTCCTCCTGCTCCTCCTGCTCCTCCTGTTCCTCCTGTAATCCCGGGCCTCCCAGCTCTTCCAGGACCAGCCAACCCACCCCAATGGGCAGACCTTGCCGCAGCCGAGATCTGGCGTATAGAAACAATCAACCGGAATGGTGAGGTTGAAATAATTGACTCTATGTATATACATGCTGACAACTCGCAGATGTAACGCCCGCCCAATTTGCTGGTGTGTCAAGATACATGGCAGAACTCCAGCAACTTATTCAACCTAACCTGCCTAACCCACCCCCCAACCCACCTAACCCACTTGCAAACAACGGCCAACAAATTTTACGACAGTTGAGGGCAGTGAACAACCAACTGACCCAAATAAACCAGACTCTTAATGGCCACACCAGGACACTAGCCCGACACAGTACTAAGCTTGATAAGCTTGATAACATCGAGAAGAATCAAGCACAGTTCCAACAGTACATGCTTCGTGTATGTACATTCTTGATTTGGGCAGTAGTTATGATCTAGTACTAATTAATAATCTCTTTGTCAGAATGAAAACCTGAACTGTGGAAACAATCAGTTGGTCGAGGTCCCGCTCTCAATAATATTGCCAAACCAGCAATACAACCCCTGGGGCCAACAAACTGTGAGTACAAACCTTCAGCCAAAGATTGTGGACTGAGGATGCCTCTTTAGCGTGGTTTTCATGGTCATGCTGCCGTTGTATTGCCACGTCTCAACAGCTGGCAAGCCATAGACAATCTCAACAACAATGAGCTCTGGCAGTACTATCGCCATTATGGAGGGAGCCTACCTGCTCCAGCACGTCCACAGCAGATTCAATATGTCAAGTGCAAAGTGGGCTGTTGGCTCTGATAGACGAGGTAGTTGGTCCTCAGACTGCAAATGATTATGAGACTTGTGGTTTCCTTCAACTTCCTTGATACTACGTGAACACTTTCCTTCAGGCTATACCACCTCCATATGAGGAGGCATTTTGAATTGTCATTGTGTTTATACCAAGTCATTGAAACGCAGTATGTATAATGTATCGGCAGTAGTGTGCCTGTTCGCCTGTTCCTTTCAGATGACAATGCATTTCCTTTCTTGGAATGACTCGACCCTGAAAGCGACACCACACTATGTAATTTATCCGGATCCGAATGGCGCCAACCCTGCCGAACAACACGTCTTTCTTTTGCTTCATGAGGATCCTCAAGCATGACATTACTTCCTCAACGTCGCACTCAACGTTGCCCTGTCTCTGTGGCCCGAAAATTCCTAGGACAAGCATGGGCTATCAATCCAGCTATTATAGCGAATGCTGCTACTCGCATGAGAATACTGGATCCCCAAGCTACTGGTGTGATTTCAAAGTGGACATTCGTCAACTTTTATGAGAAGTTGCACTTCGCCAGCGCAGACTTGCTCAAAATTTGGTGAGTAGAGTTGGTTGTATCACTTTCAGGACTGAACCCAGGTGCCTGTAGGAATCTTGTCGACTTTCTGAAGAGCGGTTTCATCACTCAAGACGAATTTGTAGTTGCACTGTTCTTTCTACATAGGACATTGGTCGGTCTGCCACTGCCCCAAACACTCCCAATGATTCTTGTACCCCCATCTATCCGCTCCCATCCTCAGTTCCAATCCTCTTCATATGACGACGACGAGATATGGCAGACAAAGACAGGAGTACCGACTGATTGGACCATTCCCGAATCTCTCCATTTCCATGCCGCTAGACTCTTCAGCGACATGGACTCCCAAGACGTAGGGTATATCGAGCAGTGTTCAATAATTGCTCTGAGAAAGAAGTTTAGACTTGGAGCGAATGATTGCAGGCGAATACGGTGAGTTGTATGATGTACGTTTACGAGGCAGACACATTGCTAACATGGTCTTCTCATAGCAAGCTATTGGGACTGATGAAGACCCCTCGTGTCGACTTACATCTCTTCACGGTCATAATGTTCTTCATTCATTGGACACTAGCTGGGCAGGATCTTCCGCGAACCCTTCCTGATGCCCTAAAAACGGCTGCATCGTCCCCATCTTCACGTACTCGTGATTACCAAACGGTGGAGCCATATCCACTTCCGTCGGCACCACCGGATTGTGAGTTTGTTGCATTTCTTCGACTTGTACATATGGGTTTATAACTATTCTTGCCAGCTTACAATTCCTTGACCCCTGAGAACCAGCGACCACCTAAAAAAGAAGTGCCTTTGACGAACATGAACGCTGTCTTGTTGGCCAAGTTGACGGTAACACCGAAGCGGCCCGTTCGACCTTTACCATCGCCATCATCTCCTCTGGCTCGATCTCAATCTCAATCCTCAAGTGTAACGTTCTCCACTGGGGAGGCATCACCTGTCCGACCTCTACCGCAACCATTCTCTTCCCGATCCCAATCATTGTCATTACCTCCACGACCCCAGTCCGTGTACTCGAGCTCAACGCTCTCTTCACCCGCTTTGTCAAATGATTCGGATTTGCGCACAGAAGTTGACCATCTGAGGGAGATGATAGAACGATTAATGGAGGAGAATGCCACACTTAAAAGCTCTGTACAGGAAATGCAACGTCAACGGATGGGACAAGAAGTGGAAAGTAGTGTTCCACTAATAGATGCTGGTGTAGTAGTCGAGGATTCACCGCCTCCATATGAGATGTTACTGTAGCGATAGACCAGTCTGAGTCACGGTCGGTGTACTTGTATGTAGCTAGTATTACAGTAGTCTCAAGCAGACGTTATTGATTGCTACAAGGTATAGGAGGTAATCATGGTCCGTCTGCATTCATCGGAAAGGTAGCCCTTGTCCATCACGTAGTTAGATTTAAGCACTCGAAGAAGTACTGTTGGTGGTGCTGTTCCGGATAATATACTGCTCACACACGCTTGCATTGTGGTACGCAGCGGGGTCACGGGTAAAATAGCCACGTCTAACACCTTCGGTGTACGACCACTGTCTAGCTGTCTCCCCAGCCAAAGTCGAATTCTCGATCTTGAAGTTCCAGAACTATGTCAGGTAGAGAGATGGACACAGCCCAGTGACCTTGGAAAAAAAGTGGACATTAACTTACAATCCAACCGGCGTCTTTGCCGTATTGCAACTTTTGAGCGTCAGCCCAGTCTCTCAAGAAGGCGTCCGTGGTATTCGTTTCGTTGAAATTCGTAGCTAGACTCCATTCTGAGTTTGTGAAGCGTCAGCCACTACCATGGACAGTAATGAAAAACCGGAAAGCAATGCTCAACTTACCACCGAACCATAGAGGAACGTTACGATTCTTCACCGCATTTTCAACACGGTCGAGATCTAATGATTGGCGAGTGAGTGGTTTTTAGCGGTAGTTTGCCGAAAAGGCAGCTTACTGCAAAGATGGGTCAGGTAGGCTTTAGGATTAGGATCAGCAACACCCTTTGTGTGTCCGAATCATGTCAGTGATCAATTCCACCTCCTCCTGACAAGTATGAAGTAGTCTTACCCCGAAACTGCATAGTAGAAAGAACATGATCAGTGAGTTTACGGCAGACAGCAAAGGAGGATACACACTTATAGTACAAGTGGTTATCGTAACTTTGAGGTCCCATAGCAATATCAGCAGCGTTGGGAGGGTTGTTGTACTGCCAAGTGACATCCATAAAGCTATCACAATAAGAAAGTCAGCAGTGGATCCAGAAACGACAAACAACAGAGACAAACTTGGTTTCGAGTGGAGGCTGTCCAACTAAACCAAAGACACTGCTCAATTCCAAACTACCCAGCTGGTCTAGTACTTCGCCGAGGATCGGGAGAGCTTCGATGATCACATCGCAGACGTCACCGAAAGGGCAGTTTTCCTTGGTAGAACTGCTAAACGCCAAGCCGACATCAACAGAGATGTACAACAAGTCCTCTCCTCTTTTGGCCTTGTAGGTGCCATCGAAGGTGCCTATTCCCAGGAGAGACTCCATTGCGCGCACGGTTTTGACGAACTTCCTTTGGTCTGTTAAGGAATACAACAGATCAGGGCATGAAAAGAAAGCTTGAAAGAAAGAAATCCATACAATCACCGTGACCAGGTGTTCTGGAGGCGTTCATGATTGGCTCATTGATAGCGTGTATCGAGAAAACGGTTGAAAAGTCTGGGTGAAGGTGAGAGAGTCCGGTCATCACAGCAGCCCAGATCAAAGCTCTATTATAATTGAATCTATGCTGTTCGAAGAAAGATTAGACGTCAATTTTGGGAACTGTATTCGCAAATACTCACGTAGAACTGAGGACTATTGGTGCACTGGCCGGCGAACAATTGGTTGATAGCTGCTGCACCTGGAAGAGCATGATGGTCCAAGATAGCGACGATTCCAGCTTCCTTGAGTTGCTTGAGACCACGAGCCTCCATTCAAGGAGTCAATGGAATAGCTTTTCCATAAAAATGTCAGTCACTCACAAGTTGGTTGATGCCACCTCGCGGGAAGAACTCCAAATCACGATTAACCAGACTCTCAACGATCCAGTACCCGAGCTGGTATAGTTGAGCCAATCTCTAGACAACCTCAAGTAAGGGAACTCACAGGAATCCGAACGGTGTTGATACCTAGAGATACCAATTCATCGACATCGTTCTGGTTGAACCAGGTGTTCCTGAAAGGCGATTAGGCGATTAGTATGATAATTTGAAGCCTAGCGGCAAACGCCTCACCAGTGCTCTTCAAACATTTCATCCACGGTGTCCGGGTATGCTTTGGCGAATTCGCTGGACAGAACGTTAATCAAGGTTCACATTGAGACCAGAAAGAAAACCTGACGAACAATTCTGAGGAAATGCATGTGGAACAATCATCACACCGTTCTCCACCCATACGCTCCCATTCTGCAGGCAACATCCAGTTCTCAATAAGCAGCCTGTACAAAGACATAAGAAGACGCCAAACATGGCGAAAAGAAGCAAAATCATTCACCATGAGCCCAAGTTGACCCCGTAGATCTTGTCGGGTCTAGTCGCAGTAGCCGCAACAGTAGACAGACACCAGAAGCCGGCAGCCAGCAAGAGGGAAAGAGAGCACATCAGGGTGGAGGATGATAGGTTGAAACGGGGCTTTACCTGGCTTTTCTATGCGTCAATAAAACACCGGGAGTAAGAGTCCTTTACATCCGTTCCTGATCTTTTACGTCGTAACAAGCGGAATACTCGGGTGTGTGATACGGTACGTGTTTAGATACACTACATAGCCAAGGGTTTTGGACCATGAAACCGAAGTAGTCGTCCCTCGACTGATCGGTGCCAGCTTTGGTGAGATCCAACAATCGGTTGCAAATGGCTTTCCCTTCCAACGTGAAGCAGTTAGCTTCAAAAACTTTCATGAGCAGTAAGGCCATGTCACAGTGCTTCAGAGTTCCTGCTCCCTGCTTGTTGTCTTCATGAGCTCGGTTTCCAGATGAGAACAGATGGAGGAGAAGTGAGTTCTAGAATTTGAATGATACGATCGCGCTCGAAGGCGATACATGGCTGACATTGTGCTTGACTTCGGCAGTTACAGCGTCAAAGAGGCCGCCAGCGCAGACCAGCAGTACACTGAGGTTCATTGGAAGCAAGAAGAAGAAGCAAGGATTGGATTCTGAAGCTCGAGTTGGCATTGCGGTCGAGACTCGACATAGAGGACACCGAGTCACGTGCACAGGTAAAGATTTTCTTCGTCCCTTCCGAGAATCCTTCTGTTTTCGCTATGGCACCGATAAAAGCTCCCAAAGCATCTAAAACGAAGTCCTCGAAACGAAAGGCCCCAGAGGAAGCAACAATATCCCGGCCCATAGAACGTTCAAACAAAAAAGCAAAGTCGTCTAAAGCACCTCAACCAGATTCTTCAGAAGATGAACCCGAAGAGGTGGAGGAAAAAATGAATGATGAACAAGAGGAAGAGGAGGAAGAGGAGGAAGAGGAGATGCTCCATGGCTTCTCAACAGATGATGATGACTCTTCGGACGACGAAGATTTCGTCGAGCCAACGATTGATGTTGGTAAATTACCTACTGTTGCAAAAGATGATGCGACGGTAAAACGAAAGCTTGAGAAAGCGAAACGAGAATCAGTACGTCTTGCTATTATGCTACGCTGTAAGCTCACTGATATCTTTTGCAGACTGAAGACCGTGGTGTACTATACCTTGGTCGTTTACCGCATGGATTCTACGAGGATCAATTAAAAGCATATTTCTCTCAATTTGGTGACGTTACACGACTGAGGGTATCTCGGAATAAAAAAGTACGTCTTTGTACGCGTACTTTGTCCATCTTTCCGATGTTCATCTGTTACTCAGACCGGCCGTTCAAAACATTACGCCTTCCTCGAATTTGATTCGTCTTCAGTCGCGCAAATCGTTGCCGAGACTATGGACAATTATCTCCTCATGGGGCACATTCTTCGATGTAAAGTGATACCCAAAGACCAGGTGCACGCCGAGCTTTGGGTTGGCGCCAACAGGAAATGGAGACCTGTACCCCGGGACCGTGTGGCTCGTGTCGCGCAGAATAAGGTGTGCATAATCTTTCTCTTCTTTTCTTCCTTCTGTGTGCTAAAGTGTCGATTCAGCTCCGTACCGAGGAGGAACAAGCAAAAGCGTCGAAACGCCTCATCAAGCGTCAAAATGATAGGAAGCGCAAGCTTGAGGAGTTGGGCATTTCTTACAACTTTGATGCAGTTGGATATGTGCGTGCTGCCTTATTTTCAACACCAAGGATACTGACTTCTTTTATAGAAAAAACCTGCCGTTGCTGCCTCATGAGTTTGCTGTCGACAGATTCAGGTGGTTTTCAGCAAGCACTAGTTAGGGTATGGATGCTTTACTCCATCTCTACAGTTGGGTAGGCATCAAAGTTGTTGGTACCACGCTCACAGGACTTTCGATGTCCAAAGCAATAACTGTAATACTGTACCAATACATATTCGATAACCGATGCCTTTGTTACAGACAATTCTCCGTTGGACGAGTTTATCAGATCTAAACTGCAAGTGTCGGACATCCAGCCATGAAGAGTCAGTGAAGAGGTGGCACCGGAAGGTAGTGCTGGCGGCGGATTATGGTGCGATGCTAGTAAACCTGGACCTCTTCTTGCCTTTTTCACTTTGTTCGATCCTCATAGATACTGCCCATATTGAAAGGGTTCAGGGCTTCAGGACATCCCATAAAACGCATACATTTAATACCCGACTCTGCCCAACTGCTCTCTAGAGATAGTGTGTAAATCCTAACTTCTCATGGACGAGAAGCAGATATGGAAATCTGAAAGAGGAGAAAAACTTCAAACAGAGCGAAAAAATCAACAACAGAAGAACACGGAGAGCTGAAAACTCACATCAATTCCCCAAAGATATGCAGGACAGGCTCGAAATGGTTGACCGAAATAGCATCAACCTCAGTGTGCTTAGGACAATCCTATCCGTAGTCGCAAGCCCAAGTTCCTCCGCAACAGCTATCCTCCCATCTGAAATACGCAAGTTCATCCGGACTGATAGCATGTGCCACATCTCCAACGCAAAGGGCTAGAAAATTGGATCAAGGTTGGCGAGCACCAGATCTAGAAGGCAGAATGCATTTGATCAGAAACTCTCCCAGAGCGTCAGTGTCGAGAAAAGGGCTACTAGGAAGCATAACATGGAGACGCTAGCTGTCTTGCCATTGGGAAGGTCTAAGCAAGTAGGAAGAGAATTCTTGATGGTCCGAGAACGAGAACAATGCACACGGCGGGGGCCAATGCATTTTTAGGGCAAGTGTTTTTGGGTGAAATAAATTTCGGCTTTTTAAGGCAGGGTATTTGTTGGCCTATCAGGGCCAAGCGATGCAACAAATACTCGTCCAAAATACTCGTGATTTACTTTTCCCAAAAACTTTGTCCAAATATGCATCGACACACCGCCGTGGCATTCGGCAAGACCGTCGACGCGTGACGGCGAATGCTTCTCATTTTTTTCTACACTGGACCGCGGCGACCTGCTTCTTGCGAGAACACGATTTTATGAACTGTGGTTTTCAGCTCAGTACCAGGATTAAGTCTTGACCACTTGCCCATGTCCATTTACCGGAAGGGAATGTTACTGTCTTATTCAACACTATCTTAGTCAAAGCCGTCCGAGGAGAATGGAGATGGATCAGCTGCAGGTTGGCCAGAACAGTCCACAAAGTGCGCATGCTCGTCTTGTTCTCAGTGAAAGAGCTGTGCTGAATTTGTATCGTTACAGACACGTACACGCTGACTGTTGACTTGAAGCTACCAGGCGACAATCATGCAGGTTACCTCTGAGAGGATGTCATCGCTTTTGAAATAATCGAGCTCTGAACTTCTCAACCCCGAGACGAGATGCATAACTCGGATTTCGATCATGATCGAGTCCAATATGGTCAACCTCCGGTCAACTGAACATCTCAGGGTGCGGGAAATTTAATTTTAGGGCTTGTGCGAAAGAAGGTCAGTATTTCTTCATTCAAGTACGAGCTGCACATTGAACGCAATTAAGTCGTCCTTCAGAGCCCATGATTTGCGTAGCACACCTCTGACCTCAATGGGAGACCAACTGACGCTATGAGCTGCCTATGCTGCCAGTGTCTTCGCCTCCTTCGAAACTCGTTGTGATGTGTCTTGTTGAAATTGTTGCCTTCTCGTGACGATCAGATGATAGCCCGAAACCGCCAGGGTGCCTTTCAAAATTTCTCGACCCGACGTCCTTAGCGTTTCCGCCAGCCCCGAGGTATCGTATTGCATATTGTTTCCACAGCTGCGCATCTGACCTCTTCCAGACCACATAAATAGTACAGCTGTCTAACTTCCTGCTCTAGAGACCATTCTTTGGTTGTTCTCTTCTGCTCAACTTTCCTCGATTATCGCTTCCCAATTGTCTAATAGTCCGCCATGACCATTCCCGAAGAAGTCGATGTTATTGTCGCTGGTGGAGGTCCCGCTGGTACGGTCCCCTTTTTGTTCTCTTCAGTTGTGCGGTGCTGACCCTGGTCGAAGGCTGCGTTGTCGCCGGCCGTCTGGCTTACGCTGACCCCAACCTGAAGGTTATGCTCGTTGAAGGTGCGTTGTTCGTGTCTGCCTTCTCTCGACTGTGTCTCTGATATGCCGTTTCTTTGCTAGGTGGTGCCAACAACCGTGACGACCCTTGGGTGTACAGGCCTGGTATCTACGTCAGGAACATGCAGCGTGATGGAATGTGCGTCTCCTCTCTGTGGCTCTAGTTTCTTCCCCTGCTGACGAACTGGGTTCTTAGCAATGAGAAGGCCACTTTCTACATCGACACTGTGAAGTCGTCTCACCTTCGTGGCCGTCAATCCATCGTTCCGTGAGTTCAGACTTGTACTGAACGTCTCGTAGTGATCTGATGAAAGTTTCGCTGCATTTCAGATGTGCCAACATCCTCGGTGGTGGTTCTAGGTATGTTTAGTCTGCCATATTTGATTTAGGATTTAGGCGCTGACTTCTGGTCTTTAGCATCAACTTCCAGGTATATCTTGGCCTCTCGACTCGACCGAATTAGTTTTAATCTGATGTTTCCTCTCTCTCTCTCTCTCTCTCTAAGTAGATGTACACTAGGGTGAGTCATTACTGGCTTCTCTTCTTCGCCGTATCTAAAATTTCATCTCGTGTAGGCTTCGGCCTCTGACTGGGACGATTTTAAGACCGAAGGGTGGACCGCTCGTGGTATGTCTCTTCATTTCGTTTCCGGCTCAGTGCTCGTGTTTCTGACTTGCCTACTTCGTTCAGACCTGCTTCCCCTCATGAAGCGTCTCGAGAACTACCAGAAGCCAGTCAACAATGACCGTCACGGCTATGATGGTCCCATCGCTATCAGTAACGGTGGATCTGTCACCGCTTTGGCTCAGGACTTCCTCCGTGCCTCTGATGCCATCGGCATCCCCTTCAGTGACGACCTCCAGGGTTAGTTTCAGTTGTTTTTCTGGAATGCTTTGGTCACTGAGGTTCTTTAAAGACCTCGACACCGCCCATGCCTCGGAGATCTGGGCCAAGTACATTAACAGGCACACTGGCCGTCGTAGCGACGCCGCCACTGCCTACGTCCACAGTGTAATGGATATTCAGAGCAACCTTTACCTCGTACGTCTCATCCTTGACTAGACGTTGCTCGCTGATTGATTGCCCATTCATCCAGCGCTGCAACGCCCGTGTCAACCGTGTCATCTTTGATGGCACCAAGGCCGTCGGCATCGCCTACGTCCCCGCCAGGAACCGTGCCAGCAACGCTCAACTCAGGGAGACCATTGTCAAGGCCCGCAAGCTCGTCGTTCTCAGCTCCGGCACCCTTGGCACTCCTCAGATTCTCGAGCGTTCTGGTGTCGGTGATGCCAAGCTCCTCCAAAAGCTCGATATCAAGGTCGTCAGCAACTTGCCTGGCGTTGGCGAGGAGTACCAGGACCACTACACCACTCTCTCCAGTACGTCTATTTTGTTATCGATGTTTTCATGCAGTGATTGATCTTTACTCTCTGCCTAGTCTATCGTGCGTCTCAGGAGAGCTTCACTGTCGACGAATTCCTTCGTGGCAACCCCGAAGTGCGCAAGGAAATATTCCAGGAGTGGGAGATCAGCCCTGAGAAGGCCAGGCTCTCTTCCAACTCTATTGACGCTGGTTTCAAGGTTTGTTTTATTTTTCTTGTCTTGATTGCCATTGCTTACCATCGTATCTTCACCTCAGATTCGTCCCACCGAGGAGGAGCTCAAGGAGTTGGGTCCCGAGTTCAACGCTCTCTGGAACACCTACTTTAAGGACAAGCCCGACAAACCCGTCATGTTCGGCTCCATCGTCGCTGGTGCCTATGCCGACCACACTCTCCTCCCACCCGGCAAGTACTTCACCATGTTCCAGTACCTCGAGTACCCGGCTAGTCGCGGAAAGGTATGACTTGATTGCTTCGTGCTTCTCTCTTAACTTATATTTAGTCACCAGATCCACATCCAGTCTGCCAGCCCCTATGTGGAGCCGTTCTTTGATTCTGGCTTCATGAACAACAAGGCCGACTTTGCTCCTATCCGTTGGAGCTACAAGGTTACTCGTGAAGTCGCTAGGAGGATGGACGGTAAGTGTTCCTCTTTTTTATTCCGCATAGTCGTCCCTTGCTAATTATTCTCTGATAGCCTTCCGTGGAGAGCTTACTTCTCACCACCCACACTTCCACCCCAACTCTCCTGCTGCGGCGAAGGACATTGACATCAAGACCGCCAAGCAGATCTTGCCCGACGGCTTCACGGTCGGCATTCACATGGGTACTTGGCACAAGCCCGGTGAGCCCTACGACCCCGACAAGGTTCATGAGGACGTCAAATACTCGAAGGAGGACGATGAGGCCATTGACAACTGGATCTCTGACCACGTCGAGACAACTTGGCACAGCTTGGGTACTTGCGGTAAGTTTCCCTGCTAACTACTTGACAGCTTCAACCTCTGATGTTTCCTGTCTTCTCACTAGCCATGAAGCCTCGTAAGGATGGTGGTGTCGTCGATGGTCTCCTCAACGTCTACGGAACTCAAAACCTCAAGGTTGTCGACTTGTCTATCTGCCCTGTGAGATTTTTCGATCTTTGTTCTTTGTTTGCGCTACTGACAACTGGGTGCGTCGGTAGGATAATCTTGGCACCAACACCTACTCCTCTGCTCTCCTCGTCGGTGAAAAGGGAGCTGATCTTGCTGCTCGGTATCTTAGTATGTGTCGTCCACCTCTGCTGTATCATCTTGTTCACGTATTGACCTGGTACGGTCCTTTAGGCGCCAAGGTCAAGACCCCGCACGCTCCCGTCCCTCATGCACCTGTTCCATTCGGTCGTCCCGCCACCCAGCAAGCTCGTTAAGCGTTGTGTATCCGCTGCGTCAAGGAATCGTCTATCATCATCTTTCATCTGCTTATCCTTTCCTGGCGGCCTTGGCGCAATATCAGGTGTAAAATTAGGCTCATTGTATTTGAAATGTTGTAATAAAAATGTAAACCGTGTACATTAGCAACATCTGTGTAAATTAGGTCAATCAAGTTGGTTGTACTTTATTTTATGGTCTTGTGAAAGGTATAGGTCTCGCTCACAGTTTGTCTGTGTTTAAATTTTTCCATCACCTCTACTAGTACATATTCACCCAAACGTTTTCAATCTGCTCAGGTGCTCGCACTGCCCCCAATATCGTCCGCAGATCCAGCCAGGCCTTCCAAACAAATAGTCTTGGGACGTCATGATGCTGTTAACCGGAAGGCAACTACCTGCGACTATGGCCGCTGATCCTATAAGTAGAGTTTGAACAGGCTAAGCGCTACGACAGCTCCCTCTTCTGGTGCTTCTACGGGTATCGCTCTATTCGAGAAAGGTATGTCTTCTGCAACCTTGTGCTCTTCTGAACTGTGTCTCACTCAATCTGTGTGAAGTATTCCGAGTCTTGGATTTTAGAAAGAAATCGTGAGACCTAGAGTCCCAGATTGCAACGCCAGAAGATGGATCACTGAATAATACCTTACCAGAAGATATACGACAAACACTTGGAGATGTGACAACACCTGCATCAGGACCGAAAGGTGCTCCCCTCATACTGACTTTAGTTACCTTCCAGGTCCATACCAGCCGACCGTTGATGACGAAGCGTGTAGTAAGCTATGAAGCATCTACATAGACGAAGCCAGACGGTATGATGAAGATTTACTCAGAGGTTGGAAAGGATATATGGAAGGGATGCTACTCTTTGTTCGTGCGTACTTCACTTACGATACTGACCAGATGTTCAGTCTGCCCTTTATTCCGCCAGTTTGACAGCTAAAAAACCCTTCAAGACGATCCCGCCCAGGACACAGTCTTCTTCCTTGCTCAAATATCTCAGCAATTGGCAGCTCCATCCAACGGGACCACGTCATTCCAGTTCGAGTCACCCGCCTTCCATGCCCCCACGTCTGCCATTGTCTGTAATGTGTTTTGGTTTCTGTCTCTGGCACTCACCCTGACATGCTCGCTCTTGGCTACCTTGCCCAGCAATGGACGAGAGACTTCATCCATAAAACGAATCTCAAGCCTTCCCCTGTCCGTCAAGCTAGAGTCATAGCATACATGTACTCTGGTTTACGAGAATTCCGGATGCATTCCTTTGTGGACGTGATCCCCATCCTCCTCCATATCTCTCTTCTTCTTCGCCGGCCTAGTCGCGTTCCTTCTGCCCGTAAATCACCTTTTGACATACATCATGGCGTGTGTGTTGGCCATCTTCCTGCTCGTTTATGTCTTCCTCTCCTGTATTCCGCTACTCTATCTCAATGCACCATATCGTACCCCCCTTTCTGGTGCGCTTTGGCGCCTTGGGAACGCCATCAGCGACTTTCTAGTTCATAAACATGATCTTCGTCGGGATAAGACGTTGAACGAAGCGATGCTTGAAAAGTCGCTGAAGGACACTACAGCTCGCGATCAGCAGGCCATGGTCTACACCATAAAGTCACTCACCGACAAAGACGAGTTTCTGCCCTTTCTCGAAGCCATATCGGACGTCATATATAACCCCATGGGCCCCAACTTGCTGTTCAGGGGTCCCATTCACAAACAAAATTTGCCTCTGGTCATGCCTCTCCTCCAGACGTCAGACTCCGAGGTCAATGTTTTCGTTCGCATCGCTCAATTTACGTCCAGCCCATGGCTGGATGATCGAGCCGCCAAGGCATGCCTTCGGGCTCTTTGGCCTCTGATATATGCGCTAGTCAAGCCATCTTTTCACACTTCCAGAGAACGTGAGAGGCTCTACATTGGGGACGACCGCTATCAAGGATATTGATTATTCTCCTGTGCCGCTCTTTCAGGACCACGACGAGTATGCTCCCTCAGTCCAGACCATCCTGCGTCTTAGCTGGTTTTACACTGTTCGCAACACTGTCGACACCATCCGGGATACTTTCATCGACTCGAGTTCGCTGCCAGTCGCTGAATTGGGAAAACGCTTTTCAGCTGCCCTGGAGACCTGGAAACGCGCTGTTCGTGGTGCGATCCGATCTTTATCCTTCCTGCTCAGGTTGGCGCATTGAGGAAGCTTCTTGAGGGATCTTCGTCAGGAGTGCCAACTGCTGTGCTGAAGCAAGTACAATACTTATATGATTGCTACTCTTGGCACTGACGCAGTATGGCAAAAGACGCGTCTGAGACTCTTTTCCGATTACCTTCAACACGCTGGGAGTCTACTCTCCACAGGTCGACTTCCTCACGACTTCACGACGGTGTGCGAGCTCATACATCTTGATCCTGATTTTTCGGATTCCAACGATTTTGCAGCGAGCATTCCTGGCCGTGCAGCACCACTCCTTAGATTGCAGAACCTCTTGGACGGGCACTCAGTTTCCGTCAGCTATGATACAGATAACTACATGATCCAGTGTGGCGTTTTTCCTGGCTATCAAAGAAGCTTTCTCGGATTCTGAAGAAGCTGTAGCTGGGAGGCGTTTTGTGCTCTCGTATACTACTACGACAGGCTGGATCGTGCAAAAAGACGAGATCCCCCCCTCCGGTACAATTTCTCAGATACACGCTTAGAATGGGTTGAGAAGTGTGTCCTAAAAGAAATTGAGGCAACGAATGACAGCATTTTAACACTCAAAACAGCCTTTTCCGTCCTGTCATCCTTCCATAAAATACGGTACTCGGAGTTCCCTCTGAGGGTCTGGAAGGCTATGGCTGGATGTTCTGTGACCTCTAATTGGCCACAAGACGAGAATCGTACCATCTACGAGGCGATCCTGGATAGGAGTGCTTTTCTGAGCATTTCTGATACTGATCCTCTGATATTTGTCCGTCCCGGCTTTGACCAAGAGATTCAGACCGCTCTCATCCAAAAGTACCTTCCTCATCGAGCCCACCTCCCGTACAGCCCCCAGCAGGAAACATCCTGTATACACACCCTCTGGATAGCCCTCTTGGCTCAGTGGACTGAACTCCTCCGAGAGCCCAACACCTCACTGGCCGATAGCGTCCTTTGGGCTGGGTGGGATGCCTTTGAAACCCGTTACCTTTATCCAGAGGAGGAGGAACAGACCTACGTCTATTTTGAAGTGGATCTGGATCAATTAACCCAGCTTCGTTTTGCCCAAAGCATGTCAAAGATATGCGAAGCCATCATCATGTCAACAGCAGATGATGACGATGCTGGGCCAGGCCGTCCAAGTCGCGATGGTCTGCTTGGTGTCTACTTCAGAACACTTTCCATGTTTTTAGGATACTAGGCTTTTGGGTATGGCTGCCTAGACAAAATGAACGACGACGATCTGGAGGCAACTTGGCTTTGGGTCACTAATCCCAGGTGCGCCAAAACCTTGATGAAATCAATCTTGAGGTTGGAAAAGATTATCGTATTGCACACTGACGCAATCTCCCCGTCGACGAGGGACTCCGGGATTAAAAGCCATAACATGTTGATTCAGAGATGCCTAGCGGTAATAGTGGAAGAGTACCTGAAAAAGTGGAGAAGGCGGATAGACAAGAAGAAGCGGATCAGATTGATTACTCGGATTGCAAGGTCGCAGAGGAGTTTGAGAATGACTAGGATGGGTCGGGACCCAATCGCAAAACCTCACACCTGGTCTGCCACTGGGAAAGAATCCTGGGTCTTAAAAGGCCTATTACGATAGCTAAGGTATCGGAGTGAGACTGCAAGTGTATTGCGTCAAGGAATTATTAGGTTGGGATGGCTTGTTGTGCGAGTTTGTATGAGCGAGAAGGGGTGATAGTCAAGTGATACGTGGATATGGGCAGATGAGGAAGTCTTTATCCCATGGTCCTGGCGACGGACCTTTTCCGACTCGGATTCCTACCTCATCACTCTTGCAATGGCCCTGGACAGAATGTAAAAGCAATAAAAAGGTGTATGTATTATAAAACCATTTTGATAATACCCAATGATTTCTCTAAGCGACGAAGACGCAAGTAAAAACTGTTTGCTCCTCTACTCTAGTAAATCATGGACGACATGTCAGCACGAATACGGTTGTAGTCGAGCATACCCTCGATGCTGCCGAGAGCGGCGATGGCAATCTGTGCAGAAAGAGAAAAAGAACAATACATGAGCAACAGGGCACAAGAGAAAAAGACAAGTAAAACTCACATCCTTATCCCAAAGGTATTTCTGCGCAACACGCTTGATATCATCAATCGAAACAGCATCAACCGCATTCTCAATCTGCTTGGGACTCATCCTCCTTCCAGTAGTAACCAACTGCCTCCCAAGATCCTCCGCAACAGCCGTCGTCCCATCTAGCGAAAACAATAGCCCAGCCTTCAACTGACTCTTTGCACGCTCAACCTCGGCCTCAGTCGGCGCCATACTCATCCTCGTCCATTCTCTCAACGTGAAATGCGTCAAATCATCCAAGTTGACCAGATTCTCCGAAACGAGGTAGATACCCCATAAACCTGTATCGGAGTACGATGTCGAGAAGGACATGAATGAGTTGGCGAGGTTGTTGGAGGAGATGATGTGTGAGAGACGGGAGGAGAGGAGAGGCGAGGCACCGAGGGAACGGTCCCAGTTGCCAAAGATGGATTGCATGACCATCATGGGGAAGTAATCGGGTGATGACCAACCGACACCTTCGACGGCAATGGCGATGTTGGCAGTTGGGATTTCATCGTTACGGATGCGGACTTCAGAGCCTACAAAGGACGGTTTGCGGGCTTCGGAGATGCGACCGAGAGGAATGGGACTAGGAGAGACGGGAAGAGTGGAAAAGTGTTTCTCGGCGAGTTTCACAAGAGATGAGTGGTCGACACCACCGGTACCGACGAGAACCATGCGGTCAGCGGTGTAGTTGGTCTTGATGTAAGACTCGAGGTCGTTCCTCTGGATGGAAAGAATGTTCTCTTTAGGACCGAGGATGGTACGACCAAGAGGTTGCTGCTGGAAAGCAATAGAGTGGAGGTGGTCGAAAACGACCTCTTCGAGTTGCTTATCAACCTCTTCTTGCTCGCGCAGGATGACATCGCGCTCACGCTCGATGGCACCGTTCTCGAGTTTAGAGTTTTGGAGGATGTCGCTGATGATGTCAACGGCGACGGGGACGTCCTTGGAGAAGCTCTTGGCGTAGTAGACGGTTTGTTCACGGGAAGTGTACGCGTTGAGGTGAGCACCAATGTTTTCGACCTCGAGCTCGAGAGCGTGCTGGGAGCGACGGCCGGTACCCTTGAAGGCCATGTGTTCTAGGAAGTGAGCGGTACCGTTTGTTTTGTCGGTCTCTGCACGCGAGCCAGCGTCAATCCATACACCGACTGTGGCTGTCTGGGCGTGAGGTTGGTGTTCTGTAGCGACAGTCAGACCATTGGAAAGCGTTGATATTTCTGTGAACGGTCCAGGAAGGTTTGTAGCAGTTGCAAACGACCGCAAAGCCCGCTGTTTTCCGTCTTTGATTAGAGAAATAGAAGAGAAAGAAAAGGAAAACATACTGGATGGCGCACAGCGCTTCGAAGGACGCGACTGAGCATCGTCAGAGAAGGAGAATAAAATATGAGCTGGTCGTCTGCAGCACCGTGAATTTCCGAAAGCTGAGGTAAGCACCAACCAATCACACGCCTCCCGTTTCGAACCGCTTTCTTTTCACTCATCCTAGAACGAGTGTAATTTCCCGAAATTACAGTACGAGGTAAAGCAGTTAGGGTGGTCGTTTTTGGGAGCATTTTTGGTCATTTCTGATCCACCCAAATTCTGTTTTTGTTTTTGTAACGAGTCATTTTTCAAGTATGTAAAAGCAACTCTAACCCCAGTGCTTTCATTTTTCGCTCTGTTGTGTCCCTTTTTCGTACCGAATCCGTGATATTCTTACACCTATATCCCGGCCCTAGGGGACGTTTACATCTGTGACCTGCCTTCTGCCTTCCATCCGACACGTTGAAATCCGAATTTCGCAACAACTGTTCACTCATGCTCACGCGGTTCTGATCGAAGTGTGACCTTAAGACTGTACTCGGAGCAGCAACAGTCTTGAAGAAATCATGGTGTGCACGGACAACCAAGCCTTCAGAGTATGTATAGCAAAAAAATCAGATTGCAGCACTTATGTAGAAAAACTGTCTAGAATGGGGTTTCATATACGGAAGTGTTTTTAGGCAACTTTTGAACGTTTTGTGTATCGAAAAACGACCGAAAAACGGACCAGAGAACGCTCGAAAAAAGGTGTAAAAACGACCGCGTGAAACACCCTAATGTCTATCTAAGTGTGCAGGGTACAATGTATCAGTTTGAGGGCTTTTTGCTCACGACGAGGTACATGGGTGTGAACAGCTGTCAACAACATATCAGCTCTAGTCGCAAAAGAAATATAGTGCAAAAATACCTTGGTCTGACCACCCTTAATCAACGAAACCTGAGCAACCTTGAGAGCTTCAACAACGTCCATAGTACCCTTTGGCAAGAAGCCAAACAACTCCAAAATCCACATAACACCGTGCATGACGATCATACCCATCCAAGTCGTCCTCCAGACCATGAAGTAGTCCCATGTTGTCTGGGCCTTGGACAAGTCACCTTCGAGAGGGTAATACCATTTTACCTCATCTGGTCGTTCAGCGAGGTCTTCTTCGTGCAAAATATCGAACCCGACGTTCTTGAGAGCGTCTCTGGCGAGACGGAGGGGACGCATCTCGGGGATACCGTTACCCAGCTCGATTTCGTGAGCGAGAGCTTTGTGCTTGGGGATGGAAGGGTCCCATGCGTCGGTCATGCACCATTCGTAGACACCGAACTGGAAGAAGTAAATTTTAGACTCTGACATGACAAAACCGCGAGAAAGGACACGTACGATACCTCCAGGCTCGAGAACCTTGAAAATCTCACCATAGACACCTTCCCATGTAGGAGCGTGTACGGTAGCCTCAATGGCGTAGACTTCCAGATACAACAATTAGCTTTTCTGTTTGTGACCGAGAAGAAGTTTAGCAAGTAACCAACCAGCATCAAACGAATTCTCCCCAAACTGTTCCGAAAGCTTCATAAAATCACCCTTGACAAACGTAACCTGTCTCTCCAACCCCTTTTTCTTTGTAAACTTTCTCGCTCTTCCCGTCTGGAAATCATTGTTGTTCAACCCAACGATGTTGCAATCGGCGAATTGAGCGATTTCTAGAGCGGGACCGCCAACTCCACATCCGACGTCGAGGACTCTCATCCCGGGTTTAATAGACATCTTGTGAGCGAGGTAGTGTTCATGGCGGGCGAGGGAGGCGGAGAAGGATTCGCCTTTGTAGAAGCGGGAGAAGTGGAAGGATTGAGCCCACCCCCATTCGTAGAGGTCGGTTGCACCGTCGTAGTAGCCTGAAGAGAAAAAAGACATTGTGAATGATACTGAGAAGAAAGGACGAGGAAAATAGACGAACCATTGACAACGTCAGTATAGCTATCAAGCCTGTTCTCGTTGTGTTCGGTGACTTCTTTGGCTGTGTCCTTTTGCCAGAACTTGGTATAGTTCTGGATACGTGCGTCTTCACGACCGTCGGCGTGTTTACCGTTTTCAATGTCTATTTTTGATTGCATCGTTTAGGTTTAAGTGTGGGGTATGAAGGAGGGCAACGGTGAAGACGAGAAGGGTGACCAAGATGTAGAAGAAGAACAGGTGAGGGGTAGTGAAAGAACATGAGTCGGTCGTTCTACTTTTAAGAAGTTGCCAGGTCGAACGATTCCCAAAAACTTGAAAAACCTTTTTGGCACATGCGCCACCGCGATTACCGCAAAGTCGAGTTTTCGGGCCGAGCCTTTTGGGGTTTGCATACTGTGATTAGTCCTCTACCTCTTTATCGGCATCCAGAATCAAGGGCGCTGTTAGATTTTCTCGTACATACCGTCCAGCGCCGAAAATGAGCTCATTTTGCAAAACGAATCATAATTTCGAGGGGAAATCAAAGAAAGTTGGATCAGACTCACCTGACGACGTCGACAGTGCTTCGAGACTGGTAAAATTTCGTACTCGACAATGTCTAACATAAAGATGAGAAGAAGTTAAACTTTGAAAGCCTCAAATCCAAGTAGAATATCTCTCGTTTAAGTAGATTCCGCCAAAGTCCCTCAGGTGTCTTTTCTGGCTCTCGGAGACTTGATCCAACAGAGCTAAACAAGAGACTTTGGGAGTGACATTGTCATACTCGTCCCCTGGGGAAGACAAGAAACAGTGAAAGAGAGAGGCTTTTCCACGTTGCTGTGAGAGGCAGTACTTCCTCAGTAACCTGAACGCTACTAGTACTGACCAGTAGTACAAAAGAGGGCTTGTAACTCACCCAAATATCGTTGCTATCAAAGGGTCTTCATGACACGGTCTCGAAAGAGTTGAGACACGACCTTGATGTTGAACTTCGAACATGGACGTGCATGACCGTTGACGTCATCACTAGCGTGTACTTACGACCATGTCCGAGCTGAAGTCAAGTTTATTACACCGCTCCGCAAAAGCTGTTTACAGCCCTGCGACCTCAACAGCTCGTCCACTATTCCATTCAGCCGTATCGCCAACACGTTCGTCTGATCATGCATATAGGAAGACTGTTGGCTAAGACCGGTTTATTTAAATTGGCCTCACGGGTAACGACACTCACGGATCTTTCTTCTCTTCCTTTCCATTGTAAGCCAGCCTCTTTCCTCATCCTGGGCTCATAATCTGGCCTGGACTATCAATGGTACTTTACAGTGCATCGAATCTAGCTCTCTTAACACTCCATGCGTCTCCTAAACACGAACACCCTCAGGGTCCAGGAATTCTTTACCGAAATCCCGCGCTATGCCATTCTCTCTCATACCTGGGAGGATGAAGAGATCACCTTCCAGGACATCCAGAACCTCGCTACCCTTGCTGATACTTGCAACGGGCGGCAGGTCACCTTCAATGACATCCAAGCCTTCTTCCATCCTGCGCAACCCAAGAAGGGCTACACAAAGGTTGTCCAAGCCTGTTTCTGTGCCCGGAGTAGCGCTTTTGATTGGATCTGGATTGACTCGTGCTGCATCAACAAGGAAAGCAGCGCTGAGCTTTCAGAAGCCATCAATTCCATGTACCAGTACTATGAGGACGCTGTAGTTTGCTACGTCTACCTCTTTGATGTTTCCGCAAAGTATCATCCTAGAAACCCCGAGTCTAACTTCAAGAGAAGTAAATGGTTTACAAGAGGTTGGACATTGCAGGAACTACTGGCGCCCGAGTACATTGCATTCTTTGATAAAGATTGGACAAAGATTGGGACACGGTGGAGCTTGCGGGATGTCATCTCAGTCGTCACCACCATCACAATTGATGTCTTGGAGGGCCGTCCTATCGACAAATACAGTGTGGCTCAGAAGATGTCATGGGCGGCGCATCGACGAACGACGAGGCCAGAAGACGAAGCTTATTGCTTGATGGGAATTTTTGGTGTCAGCATGCCACCGATATATGGGGAAGGTGGCGAAAAGGCATTCATGCGACTACAGCAGGAAATTATCCGGGTTTCAGATGATCGGAGTATTTTCGCTTGGATTTCTGATTTTTATGGAGAATGGGGAGAACGGGGACTACTAGCCAGATCTCCGTTGGAGTTCAGATATTCTGGTCAAGTCCAGGCATCTAATACAGATGCCATTATCGGCAACAGTCCATCATCGTATTCATTTAATAACAATGGTCTTCATATCCATCTTCCTCTTGAAACACACGATTCCCACTCCGATGTCTTCCTTGCATCTCTACTCTGTCAAACAAATGACGGCAGTTCTGTGTCTGTATATCTCCGGAGGACAACTGGTGGTTATTACATCCGACATCATCCATTCAAAGCAGTCTTGCGACCTGCATCCCCCCCTCTTGATGATGTGCGTGAGCTCACTGTCAGAGAGAGACCAATTCTTAGGAAGAGCAGAGCCAGCGTTCACGTTACCGATAAGGAGGTGTCTCAGCATCTTGTCATACTTCTCCCCTCTGCACGGCACTTTGTTTGCTCTCAACCGCCACTGGACTCGGAGGCCTCAATCTCCACCGGATCCTTGGTTGAAGTTGAAACCTCTCATTTGCAAAGAACCAATTTTACCTTCGAATATCCATCCAAAAGTGAGGCATTTACACTCAGTGCGGTTGAGCGTGTCCAACGCAGGTGGCCATTTCATACTAGGCTCTCATATTTCTTGAGCATTGGGGACGAAGAGGTTGATACTATTGTGGACGACTACAATGATGGTTTTGATACTATTAAGGACTATCATCTGCGTGCGGATTATATGCTAGGACCATTGCCAAACACTGGTTGCTTTGTCTCAGCTTGTCTCGAGATGAGAGGGGATGAAAAGAAGGTTGTTGAGGTTGATTATTTCTCTCCAGAAGATTCCCGAAGCGAGGGCGTCACTACGACAGTGCGTCCTGATCTGGGCTTCTGGGTCCCATCTACGTTCGGATCATATGAGCTTGAAGGCAGGAGGAGGTATATGCCACATTCACAGGTGGTAGAGTACAACACCGATAACACAACACTTGTTGAAGTACCTGATTCAGATTTTCTCGTATTGGAGTACACCGCGCCGCAACATTTCTTGAGGAATGAATTGGAAGCGGAGCAAAGGGACAAAAGGAAAGGGGAGGAGGGGCCAACCACTTTTTACGTTGCTGTTGGATGTCACCAATCGGTGGCATGGACGCACATTACTTTCGAAGGCGAAAGTACTGACGATGTCCGGGCCAACCTTGACTCCATTAAAGATCTTCTGTATGATCAGACCTCTGCAACAGACGCCAGTTCGCACATAAAGCTGAAAGTCTGGATCGGACCTGCGACACAGCTCGATTCGGTGTTTCATAAGCTTCGTTTCGAGTGGGTCGTGGACGAGGACGAGGAGGACGAGGCAGTGGATGCGAAGAGAAGGGGAAAGACGAGCTGGAGAGTATGGCGATAGATTGAAAACAAAAAAAGATTCATTTGCTGAAAACTCGGTCCATGTCAGTCAAAATATGTACCAAACAGTACTAAGACGGTAGTAGCATTACTGCAGACGTTTCAGACATGTACATCGGGCGAGAACGAAGAATGACCCTCTGGAAATCACCAATTATTTAGTCGATTTGGAAGTCGGACATGTAGTGCTGCGCAACCCACCAACGCGAGCCCGCCAACCTTCCATCATTGCACCGGGATTGAGGTGGTTCCAACT
This sequence comes from Tetrapyrgos nigripes, assembly GCA_013368315.1. Taxonomy (NCBI): domain Eukaryota; kingdom Fungi; phylum Basidiomycota; class Agaricomycetes; order Agaricales; family Campanellaceae; genus Tetrapyrgos; species Tetrapyrgos nigripes. Next base: position 448,569 of record JAACJM010000036.1, read on the forward strand.
GAGTCCTGTTGTTCTTCTCTTCTCTCAACACTGAACAGCTTCGCTCCACAACCCCATCCAAAATCCTCATGACTTCCTCATACGTCTTGTTGGGCCTACCGCTTGGAGGGTGAGGTGTGAGTAAAGGTTGTACATTTAAGGATTGTACATTTAAGGATGGGTTGTCTTCAGGAGAACGGCTGGTGCTTGATGATAAAGACGAAAAGGATGGTGCGAGGACGAACAAACGAGAAAGGGAAATTCGCGTCGACGCGACTAAAGCTTTCCGAAAGCTGAAGCAGCAACCAATCCTAGTACTACGCCTTCCGTTTCGAACCTCTTTCAGAGTTTCACTCTTTCATCCTGAAACGAGCGTAATATTTCGTAATATTTCCGAAATTACAGTACGAGGTGAAGCAAATGTCTATGCAGGGTATAATGTATCAATGAGTCCTAAAATCCAAATGCCTTCAGTTTGAGGGCTTTTTGCTCACGACGAGGTACATGGGCGTGAACAGCTGTCAACAACGTATCAGCTCCAGTCGCAAGAGAAACACAGTGCAAACATACCTTGGTCTGACCACCCTTGATCAACGAAGTCTGGGCAACCTTGAGAGCTTCAGCAACGTCCATAGTACCCTTTGGCAAGAAGCCAATCAACTCCATAATCCACATCACACCGTGCATGATGAATATACCCATCCAAGTCGTCCTCCAGACCATGAAGTAATCCCATAGTGTCTGGGCCTTGGAAAGGTCACCCTCGAGAGGGTAATACCATTTTACCTCATCAGGTCGTTCAGCGAGGTCTTCTTCGTGCAAAATATCGAACCCGACGTTCTTGAGAGCGTCTCTGGCGAGACGGAGAGAACGCATCTCGGGGATACCGTTGCCCAGCTCAATTTCGTGAGCGAGGGCTTTGTGGTTAGGGATGGAAGGGTCCCATGCGTCGGTCATGCACCATTCGTAGACACCGAACTAGAAGTAAATTTAGACCATGACACGACGAAAAACGCAAGAAAGGACACGTACGATACCTCCAGGCTTGAGAACCTTGAAAATCTCACCATAGACACCTTCCCATGTAGGAGCGTGTACGGTAGCCTCAATGGCGTAGACTGTTACATACAACAATCAGCTTCTGCAAACCTCATATTTAAATTTAAAAAAAAAAAAGAACTTGCCAGCATCAAACGAATTCTCCCCAAACTGCTCCGAAAGCTTCATGAAATCACCCTTGGCAAACGTAACCTGTCCCTCCAGCCCCATTTTCTTCGTATACTTCCTCGCTCTTCCAATCTGGAAATCATTGTTGTTCAACCCAACGATGTTGCAGTCGGCGAATTGAGCAATTTCCCGAGCGGGACCGCCAACTCCGCAACCGACGTCGAGGACTCTCATCCCGGGTTTGATAGACATGTTGTGAGCGAGGTAGTGTTCGTGACGGGCGAGGGAGGCGGAGAAGGATTCGCCTTTGTAGAAGCGAGAGAAGTGGAAGGATTGAGCCCAGCCCCATTCGTAGAGGTCGGTTGCACCGTCGTAGTAGCCTGAAGAGAAAAAAAGATATTGTGAGTGTTGGTGGGAGGTGAGAGAATGGAAGAGGAAAATAGACGAACCATTGACAACGTCAGTATAGCTGTCAAGCCTGTTCTCGTTGTGTTCGGTGGCTTCTTTGGCTGTGTCCTTTTGCCAGAACTTGGAATAGTTCTGGATACGCGAGTCTTCACGACCGTCGGCGTGTTTACCGTTCTCAATGGCCATTTTTAATGTGATTAGAGGGAGAGCCTAGGTTTAAGTATGGGGTATGAAGGAGAGCGACGGTGAAGACGAGAAGAAGATGAAGAAGAAGGGCAGGTGAGGGGAGGGAAGAGAGGGTAAGAAAAGAACCACGGTCGGTTGTTCTACTTTTAAAAAGTTGCCCGGTCGAACGATTTCAGAAATTTCGAAAAACTTTTTTGACACGCGCCACCGCGATCACGTGGAAAATATATGCGCAAGTTTTCGGTTTGCAGGAATCAGTACTCTACCTCTCTGTCGGTATTCGGAATCAAGGGCGCAGTTGGATGGTTATAAAGATTGGTCAGTAGAAGTCGTCTAAATGAGCTCTTTTCGGAAAACGAATAATTGTGAGGGAAATTTAATTAGATGAGACTCACCTGACCAGGCCGTCGACGACGAGACTTTGATTCGAACCACGAGCATGAGCTTTGCACTTACCACTGCAGACTCTGCGAAAACGACCTACCTCTGAAAGTACCGCACCTATGACCAATGGTACCACTGGATGACGTCTATATATGATCAAGGACTTTAAATTGATTCGAGACAAAGCGTCTTGGTAGCAACCACTCGAACTAGAAGCCTTTCTCTCGGTAAGCATCTTATTGTCATATTCCGAGTCACCCTGATTCTAATTCTTCCCAACTCACCTCACCATTCGAATTCGTAGCCACTAGTCACCGCTTCGCCTATTGCCTATTATAATAGGCTTATTGTCTTTTTCCTCACCACTCATCACCGTCACCACTCAAACACGCCCGGTGTCACTCATCAATGATCACTATGACAATGAGCTGGCATTTGACAATCGGGGCTTTGACTCTTGCAGATACTTATTGTGCCATTGTACAATGTTATAGTAGATGTAAGTATCCTACCCTATAAGTACTTTGCTGTGTGCTTTGCATGTAGCTTACTTCCGCTATCCCCAGGTCATCCCCGATATGTCGCTCGCAAACATCCCCTTTCTACTGGGGTTCTACACCGTAGTTCTTGTTAACACGCTTCAGGTGCGTATATACTTTGCACGCTACTTACTTCCTTGTCCTGACTTCCTTGCTTGCTTTTCTTTCCTCGCTTTGATATGATACAGAGCTACATCACACCTTTCAGACGTACGCGTCCAAACGACTCAAAACTCTCGCCATCTACACCGTCGCGCAAAGCAGCCCATACCACTCTCAAACACCGTACTAGGAAACCCCTTCCTACAAAACCTACGTTTAGGCTCACCAGACGCGTTACTACACGTAGTAGTGCTGCTACCACTAGTACTGGTGCCTTTACTACCCCTAGACGAAAAATGGCGTCGGCGTCGTTGTCCATGTCCATGTCAGAGGCACACCCACTATACCGTAACGAAGACAAAGACAAAGACGCAGAGGCAGAGCCAAACTCGTCCTCTTACTCAGCCTCAGATTCCGACTCTGACTCTGACTCACTATACTCAGCCTCTTCCTCATCATCGTCATCCTCCTCTTCCTCCTTATCATCGTCGCTGTCATCCCTGTCATCCCGAACGTCGGTAGAAACTTTCCACAACCACCACCACAACGCCAAGGCTTTCTCTGCACACGAGGATGACGACTCCAACACCGTCGTCGACGTAGACGTTGACGGCCAATGTCATCTTTATCACCGTCATAATCAATATGGTCAATGTCTCCACGACGACGACGACGACGACGAGCATCACCACCGCCTTACCCAGCACCATCATCATTATTCAGTATATCGATACCAGTCATACCAACCGGTTGATTCTTCTTCCTTTTCCGCTACCACCGCTACTTCGAGAAATTCGAGGCATTCGAGTACTAGTTATAGCTACAGGACCAGGACTACTAGAGCTATACCCGTTCTTGCTAGGCCATCACACCAGCCGTCAGTACGGGTAGACTCACGCTCGTCACCTTCAAGATCCTCGTCCTCGTCGTTGGAGAAGATGAGGGCTATGAGTGTCGGGTGGTAAATTTGGGATACCATTGTTCCTCTCCCTCAGATGGATTCGGATTTGGGATATGAACCAGAGTGCACTAGTTCGATGCTATAAGCACTCGTAGACTCTGTCTATGCTAGCACGTATTGCCCAGGCAGTGCCTATGCTAAGACGCTAGGACCGAAGATGAGCGAAGCATAACCAAGGCATAGGGAATGGTGATACAGGGCTGAAGATCATAAGAACCAGAGCCTGAGGAGGACGACAAAGACAGCCGGAACGAGGAGGAGGAAGCTTATTCGGAAGCTTAAGAAGAGTATTCGATACTGGCAGTTACTTCGGGTCTTCAGTACTTCAGCAGTGGGCCTACACTTTGTTGATGGCGTTTGGCTATCATGATGCCTCGATAATTCCACAACACCAGGACCATGATGTCGGCAGGGAGGATATGGAGGATATACTTATTACAGTCTAGAGTGTCGGACGGTGAATCCTATGTTTATATGATAAGTACTAATCAGAGCTTGAACATGTATGTAACTACAAGTTGACTACAAGAAGGTCAAGAATACCATGCCTATGAGAATAGAACTTCCTTCTTGACTCGCGAGGGTCTTGTGTAGTAGGCGCGTCTTTGCCGGTTACTTATGCTCGAAACTTGGCTACATTCTTCTGCTACAACTTGAGGACAACATTATGTATCTACAACCTAAGTATTCTGGAAATACACCACTTAGTCTGTCGACTCCGGGTCGAAGCAGTACACCGTTCAGAAACCTCCCTTGCTTCATCCCTAGTATCGGATTTCTCCCAATCCCTCGACGCGACAGGACGCGGCTTAGGCATGCTTCGGTTCGTAATCAACCATGAACCCTAGAACTTCTCCAGGTTCTGGAACCGACAACCTCCACCTTTTATCGTCCACGTAAGTATTCGGATTCATTTCTTGCCAGGTTTTGGGTATAAAATTTCAGCTTGGAAGATGCCTTTGTCCATTCGTCTTCACTCCACTCTAATTGAATTATCACAAACGTCAGCATCCAAAATGAAGACACCAGATTTTGAGAGGAAAAAACGCAACTTAATGCAGGTCCGACTTGAATGAAATCCCTGTTCTGGATTTTGGCTTTTACCGTTTGCACTGCGTCCTTGCGGTGTCAGGTTGGGGGTTAAACGTGTAAGTAGCTTACTAGTCTGGATAGTAGACTCTGCATACCTGATAGCTTATTGGCCTATCAATCAGCACCGAGCTGTGTATATTGTTCCGATGGTCTAAAACATCGGACCAATTTGTCGGGGAATGTTTGGCTGGCCTGTGTCCGCAAGACAACAACACCTTTCCATACAAAAAGTTCTCCAGGAATGCCCGGTTCTTGAACACCCCAACCTAGTCGTTATCCGTTACAAGCTGTTCCCAATTTGACGGATCGACATCCGCCCAGATCCATTCATTTTCTTTGCTTTTGATACGCAGTCTGAGCACGATACGTTCGGGTGTCGGGTCAATGAGGAAATTCCCAAAAACTCGTGCGGCGGCGGCAATGGCTTCCTGTGGAAACAACCAAGATACATCAGTATGCGAAAGACGATGATGCGGAAGGACGTTTGCTACACACAGAATATGTCTTTGGCAAGGGCACTACAGCATACCTATACTGCGTGGCTGTATCATTGAGCGGCAGTGCCAAGGTAAGCCTTCCGGGTCTGGTGTTCTCTGTAGTACCAGTTGCTGGTGCAGAAGCGCTAGTCGCAGGAACTCGTGCGGGATCTTCGTGACCTGAGACGTTCACGGTGGTGTCGGCCGGAGGAGGGTCGGTTTGAGGTATTTGTAGGGAAGCAGAGTCGTCTGCGATGGGCATGGTGGTCAGGAAATTTAATGAGAGTGTAATCACGAACCAGGTGTTCATCAACTTGAACGGTTTAGGCGCTAGAAGGCACGTCAGAACCTTAAATTTATCGACTTCTAGTCATTCATTAGGCACTGCTTCCACAAGTGCCAGTCATACATTGGGTATGGTAATTCAGGATTTCGACTTTCAGAGGAAGTGTAGAGTGTCTGAGTAAAGAGTATTAGTTTTGTTCGTCATCAATTCTGTCACGATTTCACCTTCGGGGACAAGGCGGAATTTCGTTGGGCAGTAAACTGCAGTAAGTATGTACATGACAGCAAGCTTAAGCAGTACGATCATCAAGTTCGGGCCAGGTGTAAGGCTGTAATCCTTACACGGAAGAGTCTCACGACGAAAGAACAGGGATGGGTCTGCTATTCGTGGAGAACTAAGGGAAACTCTCTACAGCGTACTCTAGGGTTATATACTGCGGCTGTAGAGCCTCCGGGAAATAGCGACTGTCCGGAAACGACCAAATCCGTTACTAGTACTTATGCTGACCATGATTCTTATCGACGTCAATATTGCATCGATATCGACATGATGTTAGCCAGACCAAGTACTACTTACATGTATACACTACTGCATAGTATACAACGCTACGATGGTAGATTATGTATGATACACCTGTTTTTTTTTTTTTGAGCGCTGCGTGCAGTCAATTACACTAAGAGCCCCAGACAAAAAAAAACCTCACATCCGAGTCTCATCCAAACCACAAAACCTCTAGATTGTCCACTCCCGCATGGAATTCGCCACTTCTTGCGCCCAGCACTCTTTCGTCGTCCATCATCGTCCCAGTAAAGTCATAGAGCTTTTCGGAGCATAGCATCACATAGGGCAAGTCCCCATCGACATGCTCAGAAAAGATTTGTGATAGGACTTGATCGCCCCAAGGAACATTTCTACCAGAATCCTCTCCTGGTCGGTTTTTCCAGCACCATCCAATCCTTTGTCGAGCCAATGCAGGGTCACCGTCAGACTCCGGCCCCTTGATAGAAGTGGGGATTGAAACGTCTAGAAGAGCGATGTCCAACGAAGGAGGGTCCTGCGTCTGTGCTTTTTCAAGTGCATTTCTGACTCTTTTGACTGTATTTTCGTTAAAGTCGAATACAACCACTGGAGTGCCTTCCTGCGTGCGATAGCGCAGGTCGAGGAAAACATAGCGTTGGCCGTAGGCAGTAACTATCCAGTCGGTATGCGATGATTGGTCGTACCAAGTCGGGTGGAAAAATCTGGTATTGGGGGGGCCCCAAGATAACCAAGGGAGGACGTGCATGGAGTTATGGTCGACTACCGAATCACTGGAAGGTTGGTTCTCGTGGGCTGACAACAGCTCTAGAAAGACTTTCCGGTGGACAAAGAATACAAGCTCAATCGAACTGGGTTCCGGTTCTGACAACGTGAAGAGTTGGAAGAGGACGATGGATTGATCAGGATCGGAATAAAATGGTCTTTGAGATGAGGAATTGTCGGAGTTACGACAGAGAAACTCGTGCACCTCAACTTCGGGATGGTAGGCGGGCAGGTTGAGAGTCAAATTTGGAGTGGTCAAAACGACCCGCTTTGTTGACGGCTCAGGGATACGCCAGAGTTGTATGGAAGGACCGGTGTAAGAGAGACCGGTGTAATTTGGGACAAGAAGGATATCCCGTGAAATGAATATCGCGTTTCCGTGGAGGTGCGTTGGGGACTTCATCTCCTGGATTCATACAGCAACTCAGATGAAATCGGTGTAAACTATAGGTTTGAAGATACCCTACCGCAAGAACGGTGCTTCTCTTCCAATTCAAGAGAAAGACTTGATCGTCTTCAGAATCACCACTTTGGAAAGTCAAAGCTATCAAATCCCCTGCAACCGCAGCGTGAGCGCAGCTACAAGGGACGTCGAAACTCAGAGAAATCGGCCCTGCAACTGAAAGAGGATGTCTTTTGTATGTAGTACGTTGTATGCAGTGGATTTGAAGATTGAGGGCACCGGTAGGCGTATCACTATCACTATGTTCACGAGTGCTAGTCAATCATCGGTCTAAGATTTGAAAGAAAAGCACAGGGACTCACCTAGTTACCAAAACCAGAAGGTCCTGTTCTGGTGCTACCGCAAAATCTATTATTCTTCCCTGATCAAAATCTCCAACGTGAAGTTTCCTACTTGACGAGACTGGGTCGCCTGCGTCAGATGGCAGTGTGAAGGTAGATATGGTCGCTTTGGAACCATCAGAAACCATATAGACGTCACCCAGTAATTCATATGGTACTACTGCCGAGTGGCCCACAGATATCCTCCGGGTGAATCTGGGCTGAAGCAGGAGCCAAGATTTCTCGCGTTCTCTAAGCATTTCATAGCGAGTTCGCAATGGGAGAGAAGAGTTGCAATTGTCGAGCATTCCGGAAGTCTGAAGGAGGATGTGGTACTGCAATTCAGTTGATTCGGAGATCACAGTATGGAAAGACCTGGAGGTGAGCTGAAAACTGAAGACGTCCCGAAAAGGTACATGGGTTAGTATAAGGATAATCAGCTCTGCTGAAAGGTCACCCAAGACAGCCATGTTGGTCGGAAGCAAAGAAAATACTGGGTGGCTGTGTCACGGTCTTCTCTTTTATCAGAGATAGGCCCAAGTCACGGCTAACTGTGTTCAAAATGTGGTGTCTATTATCCTTCAATAGACGTTTATTTTCCGTTAAAGTGCCCCCTCATTGTGATACATTTCGTTACCCCTAGGCAGTCTCATAGGCTCCCAGAACCGTTCTGATTCGTCAATAATCAACCATGACGCCCAAAACTTTTCCTGGCTCCGGGACCGAAAGTCTCCATCTCTTGTCGTCAACATATGTAATTGGGTTCATTTCTCGCCAAACTTTTCCGATGCGCGAGTAGAACCTCAGTTTGGTGGACCCTTTTTTCCATTCTTCTTCGTTCCACTCTAGTTAAATGTGAGGGTGAGTCTCCGGTCTGATTGAAAGGAAACATCAGCTCATCACGCAACTTGTTATGTCTCCAAGCTTATGAGCGGGAACTAGCCTCTTGTCCCGAATACCTCTTTCAATTTCCTCTTTCACCATCTGGACTGGCATCCTGAAAAACATGATCAGTTTGACACAACTCCCACTTGTCAGCCTTCCATACCTGGTAGCTTATTGGCCTATCGATAGACTGATATCTATCTACCTCAGTCCATTCCGTCGAGCTTTTAGTCCTAGAGTTGTGTCAGTAAGAAATGAAGACCTCCCCGTGCAAAAAGTTCTCCAGAACTACCCCGTTCTTGAAGATTCCAACTTGGTCGTTGTCCTTTATCAGCCGCTTCCAGTTCATCGGGTCAATACTCGCCCATACCCACTCATCCTCTCTATTCTTTATTCGCTGCCTGAGGATAATATGCTCAGGGGTAGGGTCAACGAGATAGGTATCAAAAACGCGTGCAGCGGCAGCCACCCCATCTTGCAAAAAGTTGAAAAACACATCAGACGGGGGTCGAAGCGGACTCAAGCGACGGATGGCCACACACAAGATAGGTCTCTGGTAATGCTACAACACCATATCTGAAATTTGTTGCTCCATCATCCATTGGCAAGGCTAGAATCAGCCTTTCACATTGTTCTGTGGATGGCTTGGCAGAACCAGGATCGACTACAGCAGGAGGAGGAGGATCTTCGCCAGGAAGGGCTACGGGTGCGTCAACATGAGTAACTATGGGTCGGACTGGGGGGCTGTAAACGACAGACATGATGATGGTCCAGGAAAGAAGCTTCATCCACTCACGGCGAAGTATATGCCTCTTGTGACTGGGAAAGTCTACGCTTATCAGAACTCTATCAACTTCCACGGGTACCTAAGTAATACTGAAGGGAGTGTACTCTACCAGACCCGGAGGAATTTGCTAAGAAAGTGTATTACTTCGCCCACCTACGCTGCTGATAGAGGAATGACGTTTGGGAGCGAGAATTACAGTAGTGTTTGTCAGTGCTATAATGCGTACAAAAGAGCATAAAGTAGTGTAAGTTAAAGGTGTCCTCTGTTAGATGTCTCTGTCTTCCGTTCCCTCACCCTGACGGTCATCTCCTTCACCTGACTGACCTTCTTCATTCGTCGACTTCGCCACCAACACCGGCTTCTTAGGTTCCAGCTTGAGCCTTTGTTTCGTCTTTGCTTGATGCTTCTTCAAACGAGTCTTGCACTTTTCACAAAGACCGCCGGTTGCACCTGGTGGTAACACACGATTACAGGTGTGAATTCTGCATTTACGTTGCTGCAAGATTTGGTTAGGACTGTGCAATGCATTGAACGGAAAGCGAAATATACAAACCAGAGACATGATAGGTCCACTGTAGGTATTACTACCGGCACCAATCGTAGCGGGCATCTGGACTGGAATCTGGTGCGCAGCTCCGCCTCCGTTCAGATCAGTATTTGGCGCAATGAAAGGCGAAGAAGTCGACCCAACCGGCCATGGGCTAGCGGAGAGTTGAGCAGGCACCAAGCTGGAGCTTCCAGAAGCATTAGAAGGCACGGTTCCTTCGGCTGGCGTGGCATGACTTCCTCCGGAAGGTTGAGATGTAGATGTTCCCTGGGTGGGTGTCGCTGTCTCGGGAGCAGCAGCAGATGGTGATACAGAGGGCTGCATAGCAGGAGATCCCACAACAGGAGGACCTTGACCACTCTGCGTTGAAGACGGAACACTAGCTCCCACAGATCCATCTGCTGACGTCTGCTGTTCACCTGAAGCTGCCTTCTCATCCTGTTCCACTTCTTTGCCTTGCTCCTTTTCCTTCCCTTTCCCTTTTGCTGTAGGTTTTGCACTGTTGGTCGGGGTTGTAGCTGTTGGGCGAGGAACAGCGCTAGGCGGGTAAGGATATGGATATCCTGGATAGGCACCCGGGTAAGGGTAACCGTAAGGATATGGCACGGGAGGGTGGGTCTGCGGTGTTGCTCCTGAGGTAGCAATTCCAGGAGGCGGTACGGAATAGGGGTTAGACTGTCCATTCGCAGACGGTGCACCATATGACGGGTATCCCGGGTACATGCCCGGATAACCATAAGGCGGATAAGGATAATAGGGAGCAGCAGGGGAAGCTGACGGTCCTGTCGCTGAAGAGCTTGACGATGACGATCCCTCGCCGGATCCTTGGGGTCGGGGAGGATATGGATATGGCATATACCCATAATAGTTTGCACCGTATGGCGAAGGATAACCTGGCGGTGGATAGCTGTAAGGGTATGGGGTTCTGGGAGGTACAGTGGATCCAGAAGTAGAGGGAGTAGCTGGTGCAGTGTCTTTAGGCTTTGTGCGACTGGGTCTTTTCCTCTTGGCCTTGGGTTGCTCTGTCGACGGTTCAGCTATTGCTCCTTCAGAGCTGGTTGGAGGTCCATCTTCTGGAACAGGAGCAGCCAATGGAGAGTCATTGGCAGAATTAGCTTCAGCTGATTTTTGGCTCTGGTCCCGTTTCCGTTTTCTGAGCACTGCAGGTTCCGTCTGACCATTATTCTGAACAGCAGCTGCTGCTGCTGCAAGACCTCCTTTGGGGATGATAGGTCGTGGTCTGTAATAGGATGGTCCGAGTGTAGAAGTAGATGCCGTAGGCGAAAAAGCAGGTGTGGGTTGTTCTTGTGTATCAGATGAATGTGCCGGGGAGGAGAGAACGGTATTGGAAGATTGAGCAGCCGATTCCCGGATAGAAGCTGTCGTGCTATGAGCCTGCCCAACCTGAGTAGACTGTCGAGAATCGTTCGAAGAAATACCGGCCGATGATGCTCCAGGTGTCGCGCTGATACTTCCACTGGCAATAGCACTGGCCAAAGCATTGGCAAGTGTCGAAATTGTCGTCGGCCTGACTGTGGTGTCAGAAGACGGGGGTACACCCTGCTGGTGTGCGGCAGTTGAAGACGTCTGTTTGGGTGAATGTTGACTTTCGCTGGCTGTCGCACCAGAATGTTGTCCACCAGTTGCAGCTACTGCCTCATTCCCATTCACCTGCATCATGTCACCTTCGACAACGTTTAGACCTTCTACTATCTCAGCTACAGTGCTGTCTTCAGTGACAGGACGACCGGCGGGATGCAACACCCCAAATAACACCTGTCCTTCTGCAGTACCAGCACCAGCACCAGCACCGAGACCAGAACCTGGCAAAATATTTTTTTGCAGGAAGTAGGGTTTAAACGTCAGGGAAGTGTTCGAGTTCGAAGGAGTGAGTTGAGACGAAGACGCTACATTCTGGACTTGGTCGTGCGAATCGGTAACATCATCATCATCATCAATGTTAGAGAGATTGGAATCATCGCCTTCTCCCGTAACTGATGTTTGAGCCACCAAATTTTGAGTTTCGGAAGGATTAGCATTCCATGGTACCATATCCCCTGAAGGCACAACTGCCAACCGTTCCCATGCCTTCTCCGCATCTCGTAACTGCTGCTCGGCTTGATTCTGCGCTTTCATTCGCAGATCCTTCCTGATTTCACGACACGGTTCGCACATCCTCCAACGTAAATCCGGATTGATAAGGTTCATGCAATCAGCGTTTGTACAGGTGAATGATCGACGTTTTTCGTTCTGTGGATGATCTCAGTTGGTCTGCAATCTTAGACGAAATACAGCCGGATGCTCACCACGTAGTGATTGCTTCCTGAAGCAGAAGGAACGACTCTGGGTCGTTTCCAGGGTTCAGCGCCCTCAGGAGGAGGAGTGCCCTTCTCATCCTTCTCCTGTACAGTCTCATTCTCATCTTCTCCATCCTGAATTAGAGCTTCTTCGCTGTCTTCTTTCTTCCTCTTCCTCTTCTCCTTGGTGTGACTCTCCACCATCCTCGCCAACATCAGCTTTCCAGCTCTTTCCCGAGCCACTTTCTCCCACTCTTGATCAATCAACTCGATCCCACCAACCAGACTTTCATCAATCTGAATTCCATTTTTCTCCACTTCTTCAGGACCTTTTGCTTTGGCCACTCGGTCTCTAGCCCACTTCAATCGAGAATATTTTCGATTCTGCAGCCGATGCTGTTCACAACGCTTGTAAAGGTAGTTGGCGGGAAGAATGGTGTGACAGTGCGATACTGTACACATGCGTTGTGTTAGAACTGGGAGACCATTTTGGAAGGGTGGTGAAGACTGAGGGAGTGAAGGAACAGGAGCGACTGCATCGCTGCCCTGTGCCGATCCGGAAGACGCTGAAGGTCCGGGGTCGACAGGGATGGGGACAACGAGCTGGTTCTCTTCATCATCATCATCTCCTTCGCCATCTTCGTCGGTGGGTTCGTCGGCAAATGCTTGATGGGACTGCGGTGGGGGTAGAGCAGGCGTGTATGAAGCAAGATGAGACGATGCTGAAGCTGAGGCGCCGTCAGGAGAGCCACTACCTGCGTCTGGATTAGCTGGGGTGGCAGACGGAAACAGTGTTTCTGAAGCCGGCACCATTGTCCTTTTATCAAAAAATATCGGCTTCATGCCCGTAGAAGGAACAGCAAAAGGAGAAGTAGGACTAGAAGCAGTGGATGCTGCCAAAACTGCCAGAAGTGAGGGCGGGAGCTTCACTTTTTCGTCAATGATAGAAAGCTCCCAAGCACGGAGTTCCTCTTCGGATTCACTGAGAGGCTGTAGATGATTGAAAAGGTCAGCTGCTAATTCGTAGGAAGAGAACGAACAGAATACGCACAGGTAATCCTTGCTCTTTGCGTCTAGCATCCTCGGCAGCACGCAAATCAGCAAGTTCTTTGTCAAAAGCCGCTCGTTCAGCTTTAAACTTGGCACGTTTGGTAATTCCATACTGTCGGTGCTTGACACGACAGGGCTCGCACATCTTGAAGGGATAGTCACCTTGAGAACACGATTTGAGTATCGAATATATGAATGATCAAATAGAGCCATACCAGAGAGGACAACTCGACAACCTCGGATCGTACAATACCGGCGAGGACCACTCGATGGAGAGGCACCGGCAGTGCTAGTATCAACAGGTGTACAAGGATCTGCTGTACTCGCTGAAGATGAAGCTGCCATGGGTTCTACGGGCGGCTGCTCCACTGTTTGGCTTCCGGCCCCAGCACTCCCATTGACCGGTGTGACAATATGAGCTGGGACTGCATGTGTGTAGGATGATACAGAAGGTGGTCCAAGCGCTCCAGCTAGCTCGGAAGAACGGATGGTAGATTGTGCCTTGAATAGCTGAGGATCTATGTTGGTCAGGTCCCATGAGACTAGGGGTTGCGTTTGGAATGACCCTTGTTGCTGGAATGGATACGGATCCGATGAAGAAGTGCTAGCAATGGGTTCGGTTCCTGGACTGTTGGTTGCGTCTGAAGGAGTGGTTGGACTAACCACTGCTTTCGACGTTGTCGCTTTGGGACGCGTCTTCTTCGCCATTTTGTCTACGTCACCATTGACATTCTCCGCTGACCCCAAACTCCAAGCCATCTGTCCAGGCTGCTCTGCCGTCTCCAAAATCAAGCCATTCATTGCAGCCTTCTCCATCTTTCTCTTTGCTCGTTTGGTTGTCGCGTATATCCTATGCTTTCCGCGACACAAATCGCACATTTTAGTCCGTAACGTAGCGGGGAATTCGACGGTGCATCCTCGAACAGTACATCTCTTTGTTTCGACGGGAGTTGGGGTGGTGATTGTTATGGAAGTAGAGGGTTGTGCTGTAGAAGTCTGTGGATCTGCCATTGCCACCAGACTTCTCTCATAGGAGACTGACCGAGTCTGGGATGATTGCAATACGCCGGAGTTTGAAACTTTCAAGTGTTCTTACGCTTTTTCCAGTCTACAGAGACTGGAAGGACCAGTATACTACTTGGCTATTTACAGACCGGTACCACCTGAACCTTGTTGTCTTTCTCCCTTCAAACTCCAGCGCTAGCGTTTGTTGCAAGGCGACGGCCGGAAGAAATCGGGTGTACTTACACCCAGTTTCTAGACTCCAATGCAGGCGGCACGTCAACATCATATCAGTACTAGTATATCTTTCCAGTGTCGCTGCCTGGTCTCCTATCAACTATGCCGACGTCTCCACTGGGTTCTGGTGCTAGGCAAACTAAATCTCTTCTTCTTATCCATCACCCTCTTCTGACTCTGCTCTCGTCGTCCCCCCAATACTGTTCTGCATCTTTCAGCTAATGCGTTATGACCTTGTCGTCCAGAAATAACACCATTCTGCAGCCGCCGTGATCCAATCGACTCGTCCAACCTCCGAGTCGCCTTTAGCAGATACGTCGCACACCTGGGACTGGTAATCCAACACCACTCGGTTCCAGACGGACAGTACCTCCACAGCGCAGCACAAATTCGAAAATAAATCCTAACCAGATGGTGCTCAGGCCCAGCATTGGCAGTGATGATGGCATCGCACAAACGAGACACGCTTTCCGCGAAATGAAGTTGAGTGATTACGTCCACTTTCAATTCGCTTTTTTCCAGAAAAGGCTTGGCGAATTTATCCCAATTACACGGGAGTTTATGGTTGTCAGGTTCTTGGGTAATGAGGTCTGTCCATTGAGCTAATAGAGCGATCCAGAGGGAGCCTGGGTATGAATTCTCTCGCCAGAGTGACTGGACGAAGATTCGATGAGGAAGGTATTCCTGCATAAGCGTATTCTTGAGCCGTTCAGTTTCGAAGTGAACGGGTAAGAGAGGATGACGGTCCAGAAGCACAGGAATCCTACTCAAGACGATCCCGTCGATGACTGCTTTGAGCAGAGCATAATTCAGCTCTTGCCGCAAACCCGAAGATACATGGGGAGAACGAATGACGTTCCAGAGCCGCAGAGATAAAGCGGGATAGCGTTGCTCTGCTACTTGAGAAGGAAGCGACAGGATCAACAGCGCCGTTTTGAGAGGCAACCGACCTTCGTCCATTAAACGTAGTTCTTCCAGGACACACTCTCCTACGTGAAGTAAGTCCCGCTCTGAGAAGGTATCCCAAAGAGAAAGATCTTCGCCATCCGCCCTGTTGCAAAAGTATGATAACACAAATCGCCGGCCAGCAACACTTTCTCGAGAATTGGAGAGAGCCGTTTTGATGGAGAGGAAAAGCTTCATACACTGGACCATGTACTCATCCGTGGTCTGGCTGAACCCGGTCGAGCCCTCATCTAGCAATTGTTTCAGTCTGATGAGTGGTGCAGCGTAATCGTGGGCGATGCTGGGGGAACAACAGCTAGAACGTCGAAATGAGGATATATCAGTCCACACATCAGATTGAACCAATGAGGAAGTCGACCGGTATTGGAGAGCATGTTACCAGCTTCGATAAGGTAACGGCAAAAGACGTGTAAACGCATATCCTGCCAGACCGTGTCGGTAGAAAGGGTACCAATGATATCTAGGGCTTGCTCCAGTTCCATGTAAGGATCCCTCGCCCTCGGCCCTTCGTCAAGCTTGTCGAGTAGTGTGCGCAGATGTGTGGATACTTGGCACGGAAAACCATAAACTACGACTGGGTAGCTAAGAATGCTCTCCCATTTTTCGGTGATGAATGAAAACCGTCTGCGCAATTCACTAGCTGGAACCGGGCTTGAGACCGCAAGTAACTCCTTCACAGCGTCGACAGCATTGCGAACGCTGTAGAACATGCAAAGACGCATAATAGCGAGGACAGAGGGAATACTATCATTCGCAGGGTCATAATTACGCGTAAAATGAAGGAATATATCCCGGATGAAAAGGTGGTCTGTCTGAATGTAGTCGTTCTTGATGCTGAGCCTCTCCAAAAGATGACTGTTTGGAGACTTTCTGATGAGCATGTGCATCAACGGCCAGAGTGCTTGAAGACATGCCGACGAACTTCGGTCAGCGAGAGACGAGTCTGTCCATCCGCTAGACCGTTGAGTGAACTGTGCTATGCGGGCCAGAACGTTAACTTGGGGATCAGACGTCTCGAGAAGTGGCATTATGAGATGGAGATTTGCTTTTCGGATAGGATCCTTGGGATTAGTGGCATCGAATATAGCATCTGGGATGGCTTCCAATAACGGCAGAAGCTCGTTGTCATCAGTGAGTGACTTCATGGTATAAGTCACTGCCTGTTGGTCACGATGTGCAGTATCATCCAATGACTTGTCATGCATCGCTTCAGTCAACGTCTCGTCTCGACGAAGAAGGGTATGTTTTTGCATCAAAAGATCGCTGAAAGCGTTTCCATAATGCCATAGAGTACCGGAGAGGGGTGTACGATATGGGGCATTGAGATGAAGGAGGGGAATGCATGTGAGAGCGAGGTAGACGGCCAGGATGATAACCAGCACACATGACATTATATACGTCAGCAAACCGTTCACTGGGACGAGGAAGCCGACAAGACCACCGAAGAAGAAGAAAAGCGATATGTGAAGGAGGATAGGTATCATGTCCACGAAGGAGTGCATTCCAAATTCGCGTAGCCCAGAGTACATGTATGCTATGACTCTAGCCTGACGCACAGGAGATGGTTTGAGAGTTGTTTTGTGGATGAAATCCCGCGTCCATTGCTGAACAAATGTAGCCAACAGTGAGCATGTCAGCGCCAATGCCAAAGAGAGGAACCATAGCACATTGCAGATGATGGCAGACAGCGGAGGTTCAAAGGCAGGCAGCTCGGATTGAAACGGAATGTCTGTCGCCCCGTTCGCGGCCAGTTGTCGTGAAATTTGTACCAGGAAGAAGACCGTGTTTTGGGTGGGATCGTCTTGAAGGGTTTTGTAGCTTTCAATGAGGAAAGCTGTCAAACTTGCGGAATAGAGGGCAGACTAGAAATGAGTTTAGCATTGCGATTGCAGCTTTTGGAAGACGAACGCACAAAGAGTAGCATCCCATCCATGTCTTTCTTCCAACCTATCAGCAACTCCTCATCGTACCGTCTGGCTTCGTCGATGTAGATGCTCCATAGCTTACTACACGCTTCG
Organism: Tetrapyrgos nigripes; assembly: GCA_013368315.1. Lineage (NCBI taxonomy): Eukaryota > Fungi > Basidiomycota > Agaricomycetes > Agaricales > Campanellaceae > Tetrapyrgos > Tetrapyrgos nigripes. The sequence goes on from JAACJM010000036.1 coordinate 466,023, forward strand.
TCATCAACAGTAGGCTTGTACGGTTCTGGAATGGTATCAAGGTCGGTACATCCGTATACATGCTCGGACACGTACCCTTTGGCCTAGTCTTGTCAACGGTAATCCTAGGTGCAAATTTTGCAGCCTCTATATCCTGTGCATCCTGTACATCTCGATCCGTCTGGAAGGTGATGATTTGGATAACTTTAATAGAGTAAGATACTGTTGAATTGGAGACTCGCACATATCCTAGCACATACCTCTCCGAAACAGCGAACTGAACATGGTTCGCAAGAACAAATGGCAGACCCCGAGTGCTGCGCTTATGGCGGAATCCATCTCAATATTAACTTAATGGCATTGACTGAATGTTCATGGTGATTTCGAAGCAAGCAGGCTGCCATTCTGTGTGGCTCCGAAGTTGGGAAGAGATGAAACCTCGACGGTTGTGAAGACGTTTGAAATTGAAAATGTGACGCGACATCCCTGGGTTCTTTCTACTCTCAATTCCTAGAGTCTCAGGCTTCAAGACCTCGGCTATCACCCAGTGCACGAAGAGCGTTCAACGCTAGGACACCACTTAAAGTTGTACATTAATTCAGCCATAGCTTCCACAGATACTTACTGATATCTTTCCAGGACCGTGCAGATCAACGATTGACGACGAAAGGCATTGGTGTTACGGATGAAGTCAGCCTGCCTCTCAAAGGGATCCTGTTCAACCTATCATACAGCGTAATTGGGGAGGGGGAAATCTGGAACTCCGACCTTCCTCAGAGGCTGTGGCTGTGGCAGGTTATGCCACCTACAGACGAATTGCCTCAAAACAAAGACTATCTTATGCTCAAAACGCATCTGGATGGGATCTTCTTGAGAAGGTCCCCTACTCTTTCTGCCCAGGCTATGGTCCTGACGAAGAAGGCAGAGTTGTGCCCATAGTGCAAGAATACCTGCCTCATCGAATTTTCCTTCAGGGCTTCGTCAACTTTTTGAAAGACGAGTCATTCCTTGTTTCCCTCTGGATATCCCTCTGACGCAATGAAATTACCCAGGGACACTTTGGACGGAGCATGGCAAGGCTATGTGATGCCATTATTACTGCAATCCCTGGGCGCGATGGATACCATCTCTATCACATCTATCTCGCTATCTGCCATAGCACTGGGATGTGTCGTCAATTAAGAACGCAGTGGTCTTGGACAACTGATCACAGATGTGCCTCAAGGTTGGACTGCTTCATTGAATAATTAGCACTGGATGATATCCTTAGGTTTGGACAAGACGACCATAAAACACTGATGAAACGATGTCGGACCATGCTGGCGGAACAATGTAAAAGGAATAGAAGCAGATGGATCAATTTGAAGAGAAGAGGAGGTTCAGCTTGGTTCTTCGCAGCAAATGGTCGCAGAGCAGAAGGGGAAGGGCACCTGGGTCTCAGTGTGCACTACCACAGTGTGGGGGTTCTTTAGGTGAAGGAAGCCTGTATACAGGTGTTGCACTTGCAGAGGTAGCGAACGTCTTTCCAACCGGTGATCAGAGTCTTGCTAGTGTTTGTGCGTAGAAAGCATCGTGGCCCTGTACCTTATGGCCTCGACTCGGACTTCATTATTCGTAGAACAAGCAATATTTTATTGTTTTGCATGTCGAGTCGACGAGAAAAATACGTATATCAAGCTTTCAAATATCACGCACAGACAAAAAAATGGCCTATGTAGACTCTTCTATACACGAATCCGACACTTGCTTGATATTCTTCTGGCCTGCGACTTTTCCTTCTGAGCAATAAACCTTGACCTCTTTTTCTTATCCATCCACCTCCTCCGGTTCTTTTCACGCTGCTCCGCCAACACTGTCCGACATCTTTTGATCAATGCATTGTGGCCATACTGTCCCCTCTCCAGATAAGTGCTTCTCTTTGCTTCTGCCTCAATGTATTCATCCACCCCCAAAACTGCCTTCATCAGAAATTTTACACCTCTGTGACTGGTGACCCATTGCCACGAACTGGAAAGTCCAAGAGACTGACAGATATCGAGGTAGATTCGGGACAGATAGTACTCGTCACGGTGCCCAGCATTTTGGGTAATGATGGCGTCGCATAGATTTGACATGCTTCTCGCAAAATGAAGCTGGATAATTTCATCTACCTTCAGGTCTGATCTGACATGGACGAGGAAGTCAGTGGACCAGTTAGTCCACTTCCAGAGTGATTCATCTTCAAGACTGGGTTCTTGGGAAAGGAGGGTTAATCCTCGCACCAGGAGGGCTATCCAAAGGGATCCAGTGCATGACTTGTCTTCTGGCAATGGCCGAAGAAAGACACGATGAGGGAGGTATTCTTGTGTGAGCCTCATCTGACATTCTTCGTTCAAGTCGAGATGATTACTGTAACGAGCAGGATCACAGATGTGCTTCAAAAGAATCTCGTCGAGATTAGCTTTGAGCAGCAAGCAATCCTTTTCTAGTGACCAACCTGGATCAACACCGTCTCCACGCCGTATGATAGCTTTCCAGAGCCTCAAAGGGAACTCGGTGTCTCATAGTCTGGCCAGCCAGCGTGGAGTGATCCCGAGTAGGAATAAAGCTGCTCGGAGAGCCAGCTTGTCTTCATCCATTACACCAACTTCTTTCAGTATACACTCCCCCACATACAACGAAAGCGTCATCGAGAAAGCACTGAGAGGAGGCTCCCGGTAGTTCCGAAAGACAAAAAAAATGTCTTCCATAATCGCCAATATCCCGCCATTGGCAGCAATACTCCAAAACAAACTTCCTACCGCTTGCAGCTTCTGGTGAGCCAGAGAAAGCTGCTTTGGAAGAAAGGAACAGTTTGATACATTGAATCATGTATAAATCCATGTTAGGGCTTCTTGAGATTGAGCCTCCATCTAGCAGTGATTTCACCGTGAGGAGTGGTTTGGCGTAGTCGCGAATGTACGAAGGAGCCATAGTAATTGAGAAGGAAGTCGGAGTGCCTTCAACATCGGGTAATATAATTTGGCATGTCCTCCTGAACTCGTGAGGGAGTAGATTCTTAGATATCAAGCTCCCTACGTCACAAAGGTAGGTGGCCAGTGCACTGAGGTGTGCGTCTTGCCATACTTCGTCAGAGACGAGATCGGCCAATGATTCTTTAACGCATATCAACTCGTTGAAGGGATCGGACGATACCGACCCTTTCCTGAGTGCAGTGAAGAGCGTGTTAAGAAGCCCACGTAATGGCCAGTCATCTTCTATAACACAGGCAACCCCGGATGGATGTTCAAGAAAACTCTGCCAAGTCATTAGCAAGAGTGCAAATCGTCCACGCAATTCATTGACCGACATCAAGTCTGATCCGGAAAGAGCATCCTCAATGGCATATACAACGTTGCGTAGACCGTAAAGTAAGCTTATGCCCATGACCACCTGGACAGAGGGAATATACTCGTGTGGTGTTGTCGATGATCCAGAGAATTTGTGATCCCAGATGCAAAACGACAGACTCTCGATAGAATCGCGATATGTCCGAAGGTAGTGATTCTCAAGGTTTAGACCTTGAGAATGAGGATCGGTGCTTGGTTTGAACAATGCATATATAAGTGACCAAAGAGCTCTACAGCATGCCTTGGAGCTTCGGTCAGCGAACACAGGATCTGTCCATCCGTCGGACTTCATAGTAAACTGGTATAAGCGACCCAGAATATTGACCTCGGGATCGGATGTCTGGAGCAGAAGCATGATTATAGGTAGATTGGATTCACGGATATCATTCCGGACCCATTCCGAGCAGGTGAAATTGTATGTGACATCTGGAACTGAAGTACTGGTGTTGTATATGACATCCGGAATAGCTTCGAGAAAGGGTAGAAGTTCGTTGTCATCGGTGACCGACTTCATTGTGTAGATCATGGCTTGCTGGTCGCGAGCTGCAGTATCCTGCAGGGCCGTTCCAAGCATAGCTTCATTCAATGTCTGGTCCCGACGAAGAAGATCGTGTTTATGGACTAGAAAGTCGCTAATGGCATTTCCAAAGCGCCAAAGCACTACGGAGAGTGGTGTACGATATGGAGCATTGAGATAAAGCAGCGTTATACAGGAAAGGACCGTATACACCAGCAGGAAGACAGCCAACACACATGCCATGATGTATGTCAGTACACGGTTGACGGGGAGGAGGAAGGCAACTAGGCCGGCGAAGAAAAAGAACAGAGATATATGGAGGAGGATGGGAATGAGGTCGACGAAGGAGTGCATCCCGAAATCCCGTAGACCAGAGTACATGTATGCTATGACTCTAGCTTGACGGACAGGGGAAGGCTTGAGATTCGTTTTATGGATGAAGTCTCTGGTCCACTGCTGGACGAATGTAGCCAACAGTGAGCATGTAAGGGCCAAAGCCAGTGAGAGGAACCACAGTACGTTGCAGACAATGGCAGACGTGGGGACATGGAAGGCGGGTGGCTCGAACTGGAATGTGGTTCCGTTGGATGCAGCAGCCAATTGCTGAGAGATTTGAGCAAGGAAGAAGACTGTGTCCTGGGCGGGATCGTCTTGAAGGGTTTTGTAGCTTTCAATGAGGAAAGCTGTCAGACTGGCGGAATAAAGGGCAGACTAGACATCCAATCAGTATCGTAAGACTGTTGTTTGAAGGACGCACGTACAAAGAGTAGCATCCCTTCCATATCTCCTTTCCACCCTTTAAGTAATTCTTCATCGTATCGTCGAGCTTCATCTATATAGACGCTCCAAAGCTTGGCACTAGCTTCATCATCAGCGGTAGGCTTGTACGGTCCTGGAAAGTAATAATCAGTGTTATCGTGAAGATCTAACTTTGGTTGAAGCGCACCTTTTTGTCTAGGACTTATTAGTGGAATAATATTGTCGACTGTCACTGTAGACTCTCCTAGCACAGCGCCTGGTGGTCCATTTTCCGATCTCGCACTCCGAGATTCTAAATCTCGCGATTTCTTCTTTCGAAAAAAGAGGTTTCCGAATACTTGGACGAGATGAGATACAATTCTGAGTACGACTTGCACAGAGAACATACCTTTCACAAGCAGAGAAATCGTCATTGCCAGATAGAAGAAAGAACAAGGTTCCAGTGCTTAGGCCGGCGCCGTTCCCAAACAGTTTCTGTCAACATCAGTTCCTAGAAAGGTCACGACGGTCCGACAGTGAGGTACAGTATGTCTGGCCAATGTCTCTGACGCTCAGTTAAATGTCAGATTACGACGCTGGCTGCTGCCTGGGCAACTTTCTAGGTGACTTTGTGGTGGAAGAGTTGGAAGATGACGATTTAATTTGCGAAATATACGCGTGCGCTCACACTTCTGAATCTTAAGGCTCTTTTCTTCTTACCATCTCGTGCGACTGGTATCCTTTACGACACTAGTACGGGCTTCAAGTGAGGCCCAATCCACGATGTACTCACGCAGTCTTTTGGAAACCTCGCTATTCCTATGCCTCACTGCGAGCGGTACTCCTATGGTGTCAACTTGTGCTCATGGTGAGAGCGACTTTTTCTCTTTTTTTTCTGCTTCGCCTTCTTCTGCTGAATTACTGCGTATGCAAGCTACTTCTTAACCCGTGGACGTCGTCGGAAGAATGGGTCTGTACAGATTGCATTCCCTCAGAATTGTACGTCAGCTTTTTTTCTTGGCCTCAGCGTGAAGCTTGGTACTCTTTCTAGCTCTTTCACCAAGGCGCACCCAGATACTGCTGATAATATGAACAGTTTGAAGAGCATTGGCAAGAAATTTTTCGTCAGGCTAGTCTAGCTCAACCATTGTAGCTCGGATACTGGATTGTCGAGCATCTGGTCATCCGTAATGACGAGTGCTATCCACGAGGGAGCATTAAGCAGCTCGTGTGACTGAGTAGTCGTAACTTTTTTTTCAGAGTGAGTATTGAGCCAACTCGTCGCGTGAAAGATCGTGGTCTCAAGCAACTCAAGGATGTCGGAATCGTCGCTATCTTGGACCATCATGATCACGCTCTCTTGGGAATTGGCACCTACGAAGCCAGACGAGGACGCAGCCTCTTTTGCTTGTACCCCGACTACCTGTGCTTCCGGCGAAGTCATTCTTTCCAACAGCGCGGTGATTCGCGGATTGTTTTAGGTTTTTTTTTTTGTTTTGTTTGCAATTTTGAATCTGCTATGTACTGACCACGTTCTCTGGTAGCTTCAAGTCTGTAGATTTTAGTTGGCAGTAAGTACAATTAACGCGTCCAACCCGGCAGATGCTGTTATCGGACCTCAAGGTTACGATCAGGATAATCACTTATACTAAGTATTTGTGAGTCTTCCTCCTGCGCTTTCCCTAATCTCACTGGTGTTCTGGTGTTCTGGAGTTACGGAGTTACGGAGTAAGACTACTTACCACAAGCAATATCGCTAATTTCTTGCGACCTCTTTCCAGGATGGTTGGTCACTCACCCAATCTTCTCTATGTAGGTTTCTGAGTCCCTGGTGTCCAAAAACTCCAGGAAGAATCGTAACACTCCTCTTTGGTCTGGCAACAAGCGGAGCACGCGGTTCAAGCTGAGGCTAGCTAATTGCGGCCTTCACGCACCACATAGAATGAGCTCTTCCTACGCAGTTCATGATCAATGCCACGGACGCATTCTTGAAGGATTGGGCCGACGCTCATAAATTACAATATAGCCAAGATGCCCGCTGGCTTGTGAGTGACGTTGGCGGGAGATTTTGCTAGAGAGTGGTCGTACACTGAAGTGTGTCAGGCGTGGTTACTTCACCTGAGATCTAGCTGCGTATCACATATGCGAGCATCTGTGATCAATGGCGAAATACCACCTTTGCCTCTACTTCTACCTCTACCTGAGCTCCTGAGGCGGACAGAACACTAGCACCTCTTTTCCAACACTCTTTTTCACTCACTTTTTGAACTACATACAACATCTATACCGAACACTACTCACTCGTTTCTTGTCGATTCACTCGTTGGACATAGTCTCAGAATCATCCTTTGTTTATTTTAACACCAATATTTTGATCACTGATTTATCAGGTTTTGACCATGGTCGTCTTGTACTGTTAAGGTTCTCTTGAGATAATTAGTGTGAGTTGCCTAGAATTTGCCTAGAACACTGGCGGGGACGATGTCGGCAGAAAGTCACGTAGAAGAGACGATAGGGACCCCCCGGAAAGGTAGTCTTCCCTAGGCAGACTCTTAAAGGGTTTAGGTTCTACGCCGCCGCCGCCGCCTTACGGGCCCGAGCCTCTGCATAAAACACAGGTCTTTAGCGCTTTAAAATCCCTTCAGCATCCCATTGCAGTGCATTTTGCAAATTTGCTGGTTTTTCTGAATCTGATTCCAGGTAAGTAAACGAGCTGGAGCCAGGATGAAGACTTGAGACCTAGGCAAGTCACCATCAGAATTGCAGCCGCTTTTACAATTACATATGTTATGTGTCTCAATTTGTAAATTCCGACATCTTCCCTCCCTCTCGCTTCCTCCACCTCTTGGCCGACCTTTTGTCCTTTATGCTAGTGCAGGACCACTCAGTATAAAGACAAATCCTAGGAATCCTACAGAGCTGGAAGTCAACCAGAACCGGAGCTGAAGCTGGATTGAGATTGAGACCTGACGCGACGAAGAAGAAGAAGAAGAAGCTGACTTGGAACAAGTGCAAGAAGCTGGAACAGTAGCATCATGGGTTTCTTTTCGTCCCGGAGAGCGCTGGCAGAAGATGGCTATCTGACTGATGGTGCTGTGGAGAAATCTAAAGTGGTCAAAGTCATTCGTTCGAGATTTGTGAGTGGTTCTGTATGTCTATGGTTTATTATACTCATCCTTATCCTTATGCTCTTCCTCATGCTCACCGATATCCCTAACCATTCACCGTTTCCCATCCTAATAACACGTCCTCTACTCAACTCGTCACGTCACTGCTCAATACCAGTACGGCAAACACACCAAGGAAAAGGAAAAGGAGAAAGACTCTGACTCTAACTCTAACAACGGTCATCATCCCATTGCGAATACATTTATTCCTCAAGACACCACGACGGCGCAGACGTTATCCATACCCAATCCTCACTCCAATATCCGGAAAAGTCGTTCCACGACTAATATACTCAAAAGTCCTAGCAGTGTCTTCAGTTCCAGTAGTAGTACTGGTGCTGGTGGTACTTCGTCTCCAATTCGTGGGCTAAGCCTCAGTGACCGATTTCGGTCTACGAGAGCGACAGCGACGTCCTCTCAATCACCGACAACACATACCCAGACATTAGCACCTCCCTTCGATGGCCATGTTCATATTCACCTTTCCGATTCCCTATCTCCGGACCCGTCATCTTCATCCACACCCGCATACATAACGACATCCGCATCCGCATCCGCATCCACACATATACCCCACCTCCATGATACCTCATCCTCCTCGTCCACATCCAAATCCCCGTTCAAACTCAACTCTACTGCCAAATCTAAATCTACAAAAACCCTATCCTTGTCCATACCTCAATCCCTCTCTCATACTCTTTCTCCCTCATCTGCGTCGGTATCTGCTCAGTCTGCTACCGACCCGAATGCGAACACGAGTACGAGTGCGAGCACGATGTCACCGACGTCGAAGAGAGCATCGGCTCCTCGGGCTGCGAATACAGATAACGCCACGTACGTTTTCCAAGTTAGCCTTTCATTAATGTTGAAAAAAGGCTAATGGCGATCAAATCCTCTTGTAATGTTTCCTTTCCTGTGATATCCCACCCTTTCCCTCTTTTCTCCTCCATCCTCCATCCCCCACTCTCCTTTCCCTTTTCTGTTCTCCACCCTCCTTTTAAATTTCAATCCCACTCTCGTTTTATTTATCAATTATCAACTTTTTCTTTTTCTTTTTTTGGTTTTGATACCCGAACTTGGCTACCTACCTACCTAGAATGTCTCTAGCTCAAAAACTCAACGAATTAGCGGTGGCGAACTCTGCGGGGCTTCTCAAGTGCGTTAAACCAATCCTACCCCAAGTCGTTCTAGTAGCTGATTCGCACCTACAGCGACGAAGAGTACAGACTCCTCCGTCAGAATCTGTTTGAGCGTTATGCGAGTAACGCTGCTGTACCGACTGAAAATCCCGTTGTTCCCGCTACACCGAGTCGACATGGGATTGGAGCTGGACAAGGAACGCATCCGAGGGCAGCGTCTGGGGCGTCGACGGATAAGAGATGTGAGTTTTGTTATACTCTTTTTCTTTTCTTTTTCCCTGACTTTATCCACTACATAGCCTCAATATCCCGACCCCCATCCCAATTCATCGTCGACGTAAACGTTTCGTCCCGTTCGCCTTCCCTTCGTTCAAAAAGCTCAATCAGATCAGGCGTTGCTGGGCTTTTTCAGCGTGCTACGAGTCATCATAAACAGGAATCGTCAAGAGATTATGCCCATTCCAATTATAGTGATGTTGATGCTTCGAGTGTGTATTCGAGGGAGACGTTTGCCACTGGTGTTACTGGTGGTGGCGGAGGAACAGGGTCAGGGTCAAGAACAGGGACAGGCACAGGGTTAGGGAGGACAGGGTCAATATTCCGTTCACCTCTTCGCAAGAAAAGTAGCAACACATCGGTCAGGTCTGGAAAATCCGGACGGTCAATAGGTTCTCAACAAACCGATGCTATATCGATATCCTCAAAGACCTCTGGCTATGCGTACCCACAAACTCCTCGATCCACCGCAGCTAGTAGTTTCCGAAATTTGGCTTCGCCTCCTTCGTCTTTTCATGGGCATGGGCATGGACATCGTAATCTTGCCAATGAAAACAAGTACTCAAGTTCCTACGACGAGGATGAAACGATTAAATCATCCAAAGAGATCAGAAGTGAAATTGCTGCGGTTGAAGCTGAGGGTAGGAGGTTGATGGATGCGTTTAATGGGTTGGAGGTGACGGTGTTGGCGAAGAGGCAGAGGTTTCCGAATGGGAAGGGGGTTGGGGGTAGGGTTGTTGAGGTTAGTGGGTTGAGCAGTGTTAGGGATGAAGGTGAAGGCAGTGGTGTTGGTGATGAGGGACGAACACAAGGACAGGGACAAGGACAAGGATCGTCGACTTGGACACTGAAACCAGACCACAAGCTAGTGCTGAAGATTGATACAGACGGAGCCTCGGTCAGGTCTGGTAGATCCGGAACGTCAGTTGGAACCTCGCCTTCACTGGGTCGGTCCATTTTTCTAAAGACCTTGCCTGCGAAAGCGAGTAGTTCGATGATGAGCACTACGTCTACGTCGGCGACGAGCTTGAGGGCTGAATCTCTTCATAGGAAGAATTCATCATCCAGTGTTGCTTCGTCGCGTCACAACAGGTCGACGTCGACGTCAACAAGGGTTCCACCTGTCCCTGCTCTCCCGCCGAATATGATGGGACAATATTTGGGTGGACACGCGAGTAGTTCGAGTTTGAATTTGACGAGGAGCACAGGACATCCGCCGATGAGGGCTGTACCGGAGGATGAAGTCAAGTCTGTGTCGTCGGCAAATGAACAGGATCATGAGGATGCAGAGATGGATGCAGAGATGGAGGAGATTCGGAGAAGGAGAGAGGCTGTTGCGAGGCGATATGCAGCTAGGGTGGAGTATTTAAAGGCAAAGCTGAAGGGTGCGCAGTTGCATGAAAAACTTATGAAGAGGTAGTAGTTATTACTGTAGATAGATGGTGCCGGAAGTGCCGGTTGAGAGGAATACCCGATTTGTCATCTTTGGACTGTTCTGCAAGGATGTCGAGTGCGCCATCGCCGACGTCAGACGACAGCGATAACCATGGTTTGTCATCAACACCGACGCCCTACAGCCATATGCACAGGTCCTTTAGTCATGCCTCACATCAGCAGTGGACTCCCCAGCATCATCACCAGGGCACTTCCTACTTTCCTTCTTCCTCTCCCTCCATCTCCCAGCGTCCTCATCCCATCCTCATGCGCTCGTCTTCAGCCCATTCTGCCCGTCGCGGTATGAGAAGCGCCAGTGTCAGCTCCGCCACCAGGGGAGGAGACGTCTTGAGCGAAGCAGACGAATACGACGGTGACGAAGAAAGAGAGAGAGAGAGAGACCGTCTTGGCAAAGCAGCTGTCGCCCAGGTCGATAGCGGTGAAATCGATGACTCGCCCGATGATGCAGACAACGACAGCGACAGAGACGACGAAGACCCCATCACTCTCAAAGAACGTCAGTCTCTCATCAACGTCGAGCATCCTTTCGGTCTACCCATCTGGAAACCCGCCTTGTACAAAAAATCCCGTTCAGTCACTCGTTACGCCGACCAGGCTCTCCATTCCGTTCCTTCAGCCCAAGCGGAACGTCATCTCCTTCCCGGTAACTTATTCTGGCTGGTCGTATTTGGCTGGTGGTTGTCACTCGTTTGCTTTTTCGTTTCTGGGTTCTTGTACATCATTCCTAATGGTGGCAGACGGTATTCATCCCTTGTGTTTGGGTTGGGGTGGTACATTGCCTGGCCTTTTGGGAAATATGTCGAGGGTGCAGCGGATGATATGGATGTTGAAGAGGATGAAGAGGATGATGATGAAGAGGACGATGGCGTTGATGCAGAGCATAGCGGGTCGGATGCTCCTACTGTTCGTCTCAACAGAGCCAACGACGAAGCTCATGCCACCGTCAGAGGACCGCCGGCCGGTTCTCAACATGTTCAAAACCCGTCTTGGAATTCTGGATCCACGGAACGCACATCTCTCCTACATCCCGAAGTTCATGGTCTAGCCCCCGCTAGGTCCTATGGCGCTACTCCATCCAATTCATCCGCACCTGATCTTTCCAAGGACGACACTAAGGCCGATATCCTAGGCAAAGCATGTTTCTGGATAACTTTCGTCTGCATCATTGCTCCTTTGATGCTCATCGTCTGCCTTATCTGCTGGGGTCTCGTCGTCACCATTCCCATGGCCAGGTTGAATTGGGCGCTCATCAAACATATCTTTGAGCAACCAGATAACATTCGCTTCTGTTCTGCTCCCGTCGAGGTCATCGTGTCAACTCCAGACGGACCTGCTTCCGACTCCACGGATGACACCGCAGTACAGCCGACGTACTCTGTCAAAACCACCCGACTTACACCGGGTCAAGTCGCTCCTTCAGGTTCTCCTTCTTCGACAGTTTTGCTCTGTACATACCGTGCAGTAGGATGGAAATACTACAAGTACACAGTCGGAGGTGTCAACATCATGTTTGTCAATCTCATGGGAGTCGTCTTTTTCTGCATATTCGACTGGGCAGTATTGCTCACCTGGCTTGAAGAACTGGAAGAAGAAGGCCGACCCGTACCCGCCTTTTTATCCATCATTGCTTCCCAGGGTCTCATCTTCACCTGTGGACTCCTCAGCGTCATTCCTCTATCCTACTTTATTGGAATGGCAGTCGCATCGATTTCAGCTCAATCGTCTATCGGAATGGGTGCTGTGATCAACGCGACGTTTGGTTCCGTTATTGAGATTTTGTTATATTGTTTGATGTTGACGCAGGGGAAGGGAAAGTTAGTTGAAGGATCGTTGGTTGGGAGTATTCTTGCTGGTGTATTGTTGATGCCTGGGATGAGTATGGTTAGTAGTGCGTTCAAGAGGAAGGAACAAAAGTTCAATGCGAAGAGTGCGGGTGTGACGAGTCTGATGTTGATTATGGCGATTATTGGGGCGTTGGCGCCGACGATGTTTTATCAGACGTATGGAAATGTGAGTATTTTTCTTCTTCCATCCTTTTCTATCTTTAACTCGAGCTATAAACTTTGTTTTTGTTTGATAGTTCCAATTGATTTGTACTGGATGTCCTACTGGACCTACGACGGGGAATAAGCCATGGATATGTGACCAGTGTTATTATCAACATCTGGATCCTGTAGCAGATCCTTTCTACCAGTCTACTGTCAAGAGTCTCATGTACTTTTGTGCTGTTATTTTGGTATTTGTGAGTTCTTTCCCCTTCTCTCTTACCCAAAACCTTGAGAATAACAACGTTTCTATACAGTCCTACCTCATTGGCCTCTGGTTCTCCCTCCGTACCCACGCATCTCAAATCTGGCAGAACCCTCAACAACTCCTACAGCCCGGGGCCGAGTTACCATTGCACCATCGTCAATCGCTCTATCAGAGGTTAATTCCTCATTCCGCACAAGGTCACAGCCACGGTCAAAGTGGAGGATATAGGACTCTCAGACACCGAGCAAGCAACATGACGAACGCGACTAACGACGGCGTGGCTTCTCGTCCACAGACTCCAATGACTCGAGAAGGAACCGGTTCGGGATCGGGTACAAACCCAAACCCAAGCGGACCACCCTCACCTGTTCTCCCTCGTCGTGTCTCCTACGCTCCTCCCCCAGCTCTCGGCTCTGGTGCTCCCAACATCGGTATCCTCCCTTCCACCCCCGGTTCCTCTCATGGACCCATCCCTCCACCACCTGGCTTCAGCCCAATCCTCGAAAGCGTAGGCCACGCCGTCAAATCCGCCGGTCTTCAACCCATCTCTTTACCTGAAAGTATGTCCCAAGATGATTTCACGAGAGCGGTTGCGGTGGCTACTGTTAGTGCTCTGAGGCATCAGCAACATGTTGGTGTGTCTCCTGGAAGGTTACAGAGAGCGGTTTCGGCTGTGGATCCTGATGGTCATAGTGGAGGACATGATGCACCGTCTTGGAGTCGGATGACGAGTGCGAGTGTGCTTTTGGGTTGTACGGCGTTGTATGCTGTTATTGCTGGTATGTTTCTTTCTCTCTCTTTTTTCATTCGTTCCTCGTTTGGAGTTGATACTAACATCTTCATCAACAGAAATCCTCGTCGACGTCGTCGATGTCATTCTCAGCGGTTCAGGTCTCGATGAGAAATTCCTCGGTGTGACGTTGTTCGCTCTCGTACCCAATACGACCGAGTTTATGAATGCGATTTCGTTTGCTTTGAATGGGAATATTGCGTTGAGGTGGGTAGAATGGTCTTTTATACTCTTTCAAAATGAAACAGGAAATAACCTGGAATCTTGTTTGTAGTATGGAAATTGGATCCGCCTACGCCCTCCAAGTCTGTCTGTTGCAGATTCCAGCCATGGTTGCGTTCTCGGCGTGGTATGCTCCCGAGCAGATGGGTAGAGTTGCTTATACCTTTTCGTGCGTTGTCTGTTTTTGGTCTATGTGCTTGGCTCTTAGTGTTAATCAACTATTTTTTTTTTCGATTTTCAGACTCATTTTCCCTCGTTGGGACGTCGTGGTCATCATTCTATCCATGTTCTTGTTGACCTATACTTATATTGAAGCCAAGAGTAACTATCATCGTGGTAGTATCTTGATACTCAGGTGCGTTGCGTTGCGTTGCGTTGCACTCAGTTTTTCTTCTTCGATATCTGACGTCTGACTAACACGACTTATCTTGTCTCGTTCTCGTCCAGTTATCTCGTCCTTGCTTCCGGATTCTACTTTGCTCCACAAAATGAAGAATTTGAACCCGAGCATGGTTCTTATTTATCTCCATCTTCATCTTCATCGTCATCCTTTACCGAGTTTCCCCATCTGACAGCGCTTCAATTTGCGCGTTGGTACTTGTTTTCGTGGTGGCGTTGAGTCGTGATCTGACCAATGACCAATGTTACACGGGTTTTTTTTTTTCGTGGTGGTGGTAGTATTAGTTTTGATCTATCAGCCTGAGTCAATTTGAAGGACAAGGACACTCACTTTTCAATCAAATTTCTTTCACAACTGTACATAGACTTGTGCCTTCCACTTCTCTCTCTATCTTTCGCCTTTTTGCCTTTGGATTACATTTTCATCCTTTTCGTGCACAGCTCTGGAATCATTATCTTTCTTTTTGATTTCGATTTCGATTTCGAACTCTTTATAAACTCCTCTTTTCCTACCGATTACATTTACATCATACATGTATGCCTCTTCCCTCTTCCTCTTGTACATGTACCTTTCCCAACATTACCGTCCCTCGACTCCCTTCGCCGTTTCCATTCCCTTTTCTTTCTCCGGTTCCCTTTCCCGTCAACCGTCAACCGTTGAAGTTATGAATTAACGACTTGTAATGACCACCTTTCAGCAATATTGTTATATACAGAACGCCGTACAGTACATACACCGTTGATATTTAGTAATTCAAGTGCAATTTTTATGTGAACTATGTATGTAGGCAGTGTGAGTGAGTGTTTGCACTGCGCGAAGGATCGGGTAAATAGTAGGTAAGCACAACATTTATTTTTTTCGTTCATTCTGTCAGATTCTCTGCAACGGCCTTGGAAACCCTGCATACAAGATAACAACTCAAAACGAGCGCTCTCAATTTACCTGCCCTACGGTCCCGGGAACGCTACTGAGTGTGTGCCTCCCGGAAACCGGCGTTCAACTCGTGGACCATGCCATGTAATAAAGTTCTCTCTCTCTCTCACACAAAGTTGCACTGCTTTCTGTTATGAAGACCGTCTTTCAATATGACGTTGGAGCAAAATCAAAATCTTCTTCATTCAGCAACGGGCGCACCGAAATCCTGAAACCAACGCGCTTGTACTATGTAGAATTGCGAATTGCTTCCATGTGCAACCCATGATATGCATATATAAAGGATGCCATTGACGACTGGTGATCCCAAGTTGCTTTCTCTATCCCATTCATCCCTGCAATGAAATCCTCTAGTTCTACGCTTGTCAACCTCTTCCTTGCTCTATCAGCTGTTAGCATCGGAGCCTTTGCTGTATCAGTCTGCCAAGACCCAGAAGATATCACGCTGCCGTTGAGTCGTGTACCTGCTGGAGGAGCCACTTGGGTAGTTGGCACGCAGGAAAACGTTACTTGGTACGTCTAGGCAATTACTTATTCTCCGTTCAGACTCCAGAGCTTGACGTTTCTATGCTGGTCAGGTTTGGATGCTCGAGTCTTCCTGAAGCAAACACTGCAAGAATTACCCTTGGCGATCAAGATGGGGCATCTTGTGAGTTGTGGTTTTTCAGTCTTGGGTCAACATTATTGAAGTTCATGTTATGCTATACCGCCCAGACGACAAAAATGTCCTCGTTCCCGACTTTGATTTCTTTACACACCCCGATTTCGCACTAGTGACTGTCCCGGATGTTCCAGATGGTGGTGATTATTTCATTGCTAGTGAGTATACGTAGTTCTCTCAGTCGACTGTCGAAGGTTCATGTTTTTTTTTTTTTTTGCAATCTCAGTTTGGGGAGATGATGGAGATGCGAACTTTAACCCAAGTTTTAACATTGTGCACTCTTCTTAAATAGTCCTCAAGTGTGGAATTCAATCTAATCTTGTGATGCTGGAGCAAAATCAGAAACCTCTTCTAGACTTTGTCTAGACTCGAACCACTCGCACTGTGTAATACTTTGATGACAGTCGATCAAAAGCGTAGGCGTAGCCAAGCCGTTTGATCGACTTTCATAAAACCTTGCATTCAGTGAAATAAATCTCTCTCTCTCTCTCTCTCTCTCTCTCTCTCTCTCTCTCTCTCTCTCTCAGTGACTGGCTTGAGTCTAATCCTCTTCATTCAGCAACACCCCTGGGCGTACCGAAAGCCTGATACTTGCCTGAAACCAACGTCGCTTGTGACGTAGAATTGATTCGAACGTGAATTGTTTCCATATGCAAGTCATATGCATATATAAAGGGCGCCATTGGCGACTGTGGTGACCCCAAGTTGCTTTCTCTATCCCGCAATGAAGTCCTCCACGCTTGCCAACCTCTTCCTTGCTCTATCAGCTGTTACAATCAGAACCTTTGCTGTATCAGTCTGCGAAGACTCAGAAGAAGAGAGATCGCTGCCGTTGAGTCGTGTACCTGCTGAAGGAGCCACTTGGGTAGTCGGCACGCAGGAAAACGTTACTTGGTACGTCCGACTAGGCGATTACTTTTTTTCTCTGTTTAGAGCTTGACGTTTCTATGCAATCAGGTTTGGATGCTCGAGTCTTCCTGAAGCAAACACTGCAAGAATTACCCTTGGCAACGATCGAGATGGGGCATCTTGTGAGTTGTGGTTTTCAGTCTTGGATCAACATTGGAGTTCATTGCTATGTACATATACCGTCCAGACGACAAAAATGTCCTCGTTCCCGATTTTGACTTGTTTACACACCCCGATTTCGCTCTAGTGACCGTCCCGGATGTTCCAGATGGTGGTGATTATTTCATTGCTAGTGAGTAGTTCTTTCAGTCGAAGGTTCATGGTTACTTACATGTTTTTTAAATCTTAGTTTGGGGAGATGATGAAAATGCGAACTTTAACCCAAGGTTTAACGTTGTGCACTCTTCTTAAATAGTCCTCAAGTATGGAATTCAATCTAATCTTGTAGCTGGATGAACTGGTCAGTATCTCTTGGTCACTTGTGCCACACTTGACGCCATCATTTTCAATCTCGTCCTTTTTGAGCTTCAAGAAGACATTCGGACCAGGACCAAAACCTCTAAATAGCAGCATGATATCATAAATTAGTTCATGAGACGGTTGCCATTACAGTAATGCGGTCTAGTATGTATGTAGGAATCATGAATCGAGTGAATCGACAAGAATCGAGTAAATACGTCGCTTCTGTTGGAACATGGTTTTCGAGTTGCTGGATTGATCAAGGTTTATAGGAGTCTTCCTCCGGAGTCAAATTTTGGGCAAGGAAAACCATGATGCATTCACATTCGGGTGCGTGTCGTTCATGTCTCCCTACATATGATACTCCATCTCTTCCACTACCGCACTAGGAAGGTTCTGAATCGAAAGAGTTATCCATGTTCATGTTTCGACGGTTTTGAGAGGCCATAAGGAATGCAGCGGAGGGATGAGCGGTGTTATTTATTTCGTCGTCGAATATGAATCCGAATCGTCGTCGCCTAAGTCATCGTTGATTTCGCCCTGGAATGAGTCCTGCTCGGTTTGGGGACCAAGACCAAGGAAATGCAGATGTTTGTGTTGGTCTACGTTGTCAACGTCCTGTATAGCGTATCTAACATAGTAATACGAACGCGAGGATCATTGGACCACCCGGGCCCACATCATTTTCACTTTCGCCAGCGCTGGACCATTCATATGGACTGGGATCGGGTTCAAGTTGAACAGGGTGATGAGAAGTAACGGGACGACCTCTCAGCCAGATTTACTGCATCATGAGTTCAAGACTGGCATCCGTAGACGTAGTAGCTACACCGTGACTGTTGTAGTAGATATTAACGCGACAAATCCGGGGAACTAATCGTCGTACTAAACGTCGATTCCTCTCATGACGATCGTGGATTGCTACAGACATCGTCCCCCGGGGAATATAAAAGAGCGGAGTGACGCTGACGAAAGTTCGTTTGGTATTCCGGATGGAGACTCTTTGGAACAGTATTTAGGACTGGTGGAGAATTCTCCCCAGGTGGCCGAAAATATCGCAGCAGCAACACCATTCGACCGCACCGTTATCCAGGGAGCATTGGAGACGCTGCAAAGCATGCATTGAAGGAAATGCGACATGTATTTGCGCCTGAAGTAACCCAAGCTGTATCAAAACTACCAGAAATCCACAAATGTAAATCTATCAAGAGGGCTCATTGCACAACAGCGCCATATTTAACCATAAGCTTGTCTGCAAGCAAAGTATCATCTGCCTCTTTCGATTCCACAGGACTCGCGACTATCACCCCGCCCTTTGCCTTCCAGATCACAACCGACCCAGCAGGAAAGTTGATTTTGGTGCCAACATTTGTATACACCGGCTCAAGCCCTGGCCCAAACAACATCTTGGTCAAATCATACTTTGACCAATTAGTCGATCTGTTATCCCCCTCCAGCATCAATCTATGCCCAACCTGTCCTTCCAAAGCCAGAGCTTGAGCCTCCAAAAAAGCCATTCGGTACGCCATAGCGTCGAACGTTAAATGCTCCAGTAAACCAGTTCGTATAGCCAATGCGACACGGGTCGTCGCTTCCAGACTAGTGTCCAAAAGATCCTTCCGAGAGGCGCTAACGGCTAAGGAAAGGTTAAAGTTCCCGAAATAGTGATGGGGTAATCCGAGGGCTTTAAGCCTCTCTCGTGCATCGACGGCGACGCCCAGTGTCTGTGTCTCGTCGGCAACAAGGTTGGGATCGACGGCGTATCGTGCACGGGTTTGGGCTGCCCAGACTAGAGCTGTGAATGCGTCTGCGGTGGAGATCCACGCTGCGCTGCTAGTGTTGTTGCTGGGATTGAGGTTGAGTAGGGAAGTACAGTCCACTTTGAGCTGTTCCAAAGCGATATCACTAAAGTACCACCGTAAGGTGTCTCGGATCTTTGGAAACGGAAGGGGTGGAGGACCCTCGGGTCCGACGACGATTCCAGGCACTGATGTCGGTACAAGGGATGGGTCGATTTGCTTGGAGGAGAAATATTTCATAGGTTCGTGCGCCCATGACTTTGGGAACAAAGTCATGTCAATACTTTCCCCGTTCGCGATTTTAGCCCATGTCGAGACAAAGTCCATATAGGCTCCAAGGTCTGCAACATAATGATGGAGTTGAGGAACGATGGTGACAGTACCACAGGAAAACTAAATATGTAAAACGAGACGCATCAGTCCTCTCGAATCATTATCCTGCAGTAAACTTTTACTTACCTTAGTCACTTTAACCATCAAAGATCCCTTCTTCGCGACCTCATCAAGTGGTAAGAACAGAGGACCAGGTGAAAGACTTTGTAAATCATGCTCTGCTTCCACAAACGGACGGTTCTCTCTATGCACCACCACCTCGGCACCAGTCCCATCGCAAAAGATCGCCAACTCTGAACCCTTTTCAGGATTAATTGGACGAAGACGACCCGCACCTGGAGGATATAGTTCCAACGCGTCAGCGAGTGAACTGATTAAAAGTTGAACCACTTTGTCAAACGTCTGCTTTGGGTCCCCGCCCGCGTCGGTATCATGTCGTAGCTTGTACATCATGACAAAACGGAGGAATAAAGGAGGCATGATTAGGTCCAATGGATTCAGGGAGATTGGGTCTGGAGTAGGAAGATTTAGTTTGGAGGATGGTTTAACGATGATTGTACGTTTGCCTGCATTTTGACTTTGGGGGTCATTGAAGTAGACGAACGAGCCTCTGGTGAATAGGGAGACCATGGGGAGGAGGGGTGGTTGATAGTCTGTGCATGGTAGACCTATGTATTTATAGCATTCTGACTCTAGAACAGAAACAGAGCAGAGAAGATATCTATGGCCGTTCGTTTGCACAAAAATTATTTCACATGGCCCACTGATCACGAAATCCGCTGAAGTATGGCCGACCATCCACAGTCATGGCCCTTGATGGAATATGCTGGCCATAGTATTCCATGCTTGGATTATGCATGGAACTGTAAGGGCCATGACTGTGGATGGTTGGCCAGCATGATCCATGCATGGCCATGTTTTGGCGGATTCCGTGATGCCCCGCCCGCCTGCCAGTCTTGTCCAGTTCTAATGTACTGACAAACCCTCGAATTTGTCGTCCGCAACGACTGCGGTGCGTTGTGGTTCAATTCTTCGTGTTTTTCGTTCCGGATACATTTCTGGGGATGATATTTGATTTTCAGGCCTGTACATACCCAACTTGAACGGGTTATATAGACGGAATGAACGTAATGAGTCGATAGGGGAGGAGAAACCGGGCACCTTACGGCGTGTGTGAAATTCCTATCCTATAAAAAGGACTTGTAATCACCTTTTACTCCGATTAAATACTGCCCAAAGCTCTGAGTAATCTTCAAATCTTCTCCAATCCACTTGGGCAATTGGCTCTTGATAGCCGTCGAGTACCTTCTGGGACGCACTGAGTGAAGTGGATCGGGTAGATAGATTAGTAGGTACTTACGCATCTTTTTTCCGTTCCGAGTCACTGTCAGATTCTCTCCAACGGCCTTGGAAACATATACACGATAACAATCTAAAAACGAGCGTTCTCAAAACGCTGCACGCTCAATTCTCTAGTGCGCTCACCCTCAGCCGCAGCCTGCGCAGCCATAATGATACACTGTAATTCATAAGACAAGCACCCTCTCCTCGTCGATAGCTACGTTTTTCACTCCTACAAGGCAATAGGTTATTCTCTATCTTTTTGGGGGGTTTCAGATGTGCTGAGTAATTTAATTCTCAGCAACGTGAAGGTCGACGATGTCGGTATCAAGAACGCGAACTATCAATGGTCCTAACCACTTCGACCTCCATTGCCGTGGCCAGTTACATTGCAGACTCCAATACATCCCATTGTGCCTCTCCAAGTGCTCTGGAAACCAGACAATCACCACCGCCAATACCAGCTCTGCGTGCTACTGAGAGCAGCCAGTGAAGATTTAAACCAACTCCAATGACAGTGCGACAAGTTGGTGTCAGCGTTGTCGTAGGTGTTGGAGTGCTCGTCATATTCTGGAAAGCGCATCAACAACAGACATGGAGTCAAGGTGGGACGTGGACGGCCGAGGTCAGACATTGCCATTTTATGTTGTGCGGGGCAGGGAAAGAGAGGGTCAAGTACAGCGACGAAGAGGCCTCAGTTGATAGATATGATGGCTGGAAGATTTTGAGGGACGTTTGCGGCCAGGATCTTGAGGATACGGATGGTAATGGGGATGAGAGTAGAGTCGCAATTAAATAATAGTGATTGACGGGATAGAGAGTAGAGAATCGCAATCTACAAGAGAGAGAGGTCAGCATTCATGCTACTGACAACAAACGAAAATGAAGGGGGGAAACGGGAACGAAAGAAAGCCAGAGTACTTACTCTCATCTCAGAAGATCTTCAGGACTAGCATATCCACCCTTCCCTCCTCTCCCCATCATTGCGAGCCTTCAAAAATCTTTCTCAAGGTCAAATACGGCGTCTTGCCCTGATGAGTTATGGAAGACGCTAGCAGACAGAGAGTCAAGGACTCGATCTGCAAGAGGAAGAAGACCGGTATCGAGAGGAAAAGAAAGAAAGAAAACATAAATGGAAAAAATGGAAATACCCACCCAACACCTACGCAGTGTCCGCCTTTTGGCCTGCCCCTGTAATATCCCATACATCTTCTGTGCGTTATGACCCTTCTACATCCAATCTGAAAACCGAGGCGTAATCGCCTAGGAGTTTTCGTCTATGCTGGAGATGAGTCCGCGGTACCGGAGGAAAGGATAGTAGAATTACCAGTTTAGGAGTAAAAAGAGTCACTGCCGTTGTTTCCGTGAAAAACAAAGTACACGGGACCTACCCGATGCTAGGTCCATATCACCTGCCTTCTGGCCCTGCAGCCAAGACTGCGCTTCAGACCCTCATGCCCTTCTCAAACTACCACACCGAGTTAGTTTTATCATCTTGTCTTGAGGCGAATTTAGACTATATGGGAAGAAAGACGAGCAGTTCTCCAAAATAGAAACGGACACTGTCGATGTTCTACTTAGACATGAAGGAAAAGAAACGCAAACGAAACACCAGCTAGTACTACCGCCGCGCCGTGTCTGCTGGCTTCGTATGAATAATGTTCCTCCGATACCTCTCCAACTTCCTCCAAGTCCAGGCTGGCACCAGACGTAGACGAGAATGTGTCTGGTACGGGTCATGCGTTACAACATCTCCTGTGTGCTCTGGACTTCCTTAACTGAGGAATGCGTGTGCGATACTTTGAAACACCGTGTTTTGCTGTTGACCAAGCAGTTGGAAGTCCCCAAGATACAAGCTAGTAATGGAAGGACGGAAGAACTACTTTGTTTCAGCAACAAATAGCGAACCACCGCCATCCTGGTTTTGCATGTCATGTACGGTGTAGAAGCAGCCTGTATCGCCAGATAAAAGGAAGATAATGAGGATGAGTAAAAACAGCCTCAAAAGCAGGCTCATAACGTTAATCACCTGCCTTTTTAGGAGCCACCATCTGAAAACTGACATCTTCATTGCAACCTAGGCCTGCTCTCTCGGTCTCCACTCTCAAAAAGTATACGAATGCATCCCAAGCTGCTACGTACTAGCAGCTCCTCGCCCTCGTCCTCACTTTCGCTCTTGTCTTCCTTTGCCTTCTTTCGCATCTGTGTACCTCGCCGACACCATTCGAGCAAGAAACCATACTCGCCATGATGGTTCTCCGGAAAGCCTACGTAGTCTTTGTTACGACCTTCAACTCCTCCATCAGATGCTCAAGTGACAATATACAATACTCCCAACTCCTAGGCTTACCAGTGACGTTTGCTCTCATTGCGTCTTTGAAGTTTGGTCGGGATGTGACGTGGACGTGATTGTCAGACACTACCAATTTGGCTCTGACTTGGACCCCCTGTAGTACGTCTTGGCATCAAGACTCAAAATGGCTCTGCTTAGCAAGCCTATTATTCGGTGAAGATGGACGAGAGACGCGGAGAAGGGCGTTAGTGGGGATACCACTACTCAATCACCAATTTGAGTACGACTAGTAACGGCGTGGGCGAAGAGGTTGAGGGAGATGGGGAAGGAAGGTGGAGGTCTAATAGTTAGAGCTGTCAAGAATGTATGTATTTCTCTTCTGTTACTTTTTGTTACTTTTTGTCTTTTCTTTACGTCTCTGTCTTTTTCTTTTTCTTTTTCTTTTTTCTTTTTCTTTTTGCGACTTTTCTTATTGGGCGACGTTAGACTTGAGCTAATTAGGGTCTTATCCTCTACATAGCCTAGGATATATCTAGGTCATCTTCCTTGAGAGGATACTCGCACTAGGCTAGTAGGAAGAGGAGGAGATTGAGGGTATTGGTTTGAGACACGTCATGATGATCTCAAATGCGCCGTTCCGTCAGACATCTCCTCTCCTCGCCCAGACTCAATTCGGCTCAGAGCTAGAAACTACCTGAAATAATGACCACGGAACGACGGTTAGCCACTCAGTGATATGTATCTGGGACACGATGATATCAGTACTAAGCCTGATGAACGCCACTCATCCGTAACCCGATGAATAGTCTCAAATCACCTCACGTAGAAGTTGATTTCTCGAAATACACAGCACAGACAGCTTCCAGGTCAATTGAGACCTATTTCCTCAGGCCCTTCCCTTCTTTGATCCCTTACCGTGTCAACAACCCGCAGCAAATATTGTTTCTTATTTAAAGTTGCTGCCGCGTCGTCCATCACCTGCAGTACCAAAATATTTCTGGGCAGCATGATGCCAAGACTCTTTTGGGTCAATCCTATAAGAATAAGGAGAAATACAAGTCTTTTCATCTAATCCTTGTTGCCACCGCGCCGGCGCGTCCATTCTTTTTCGTCCCTTTTCTCATAGGCATCTACTCGTTCACTACTTCGCATTTGCGAGATCTTCTTGTCCTATTCTCTCCATCTCCGACGGCTATACTAGTCATGCCTCAGTCAACCCCTGGCCTTCTCTTCGTCGATGATACAGATCCCCGTCTGCATTATACGGGGGAGTGGCAGCAGACAAGTGGAAGTGCCGTACAACTTGACGACGGAACCACTCTGGACGACTTTGATTTTATTTGGAACGGGAAAATATGGAACGACACCGTTCATGAGACGAAGAGAAATAATTCTATGATGACATTTTCTTTTTCCGGTGAGCTTCTGCCAATGAAGCAGGTCATTCTTTCAGAAAGTCTTAGCTCCTGACTGGTTTCGCGTCATACTCGCTTTCTAGGTACTGCTTATGCTGTCATCGGAAGCTTCCTCTTTACGGGGAACTCTCCTCGAGGCCGCATCGATTGCTTTTTGGATGGAAACCCAGTCCCGGATGATGGTACTTCGTACCTAGACGATGAATTTCCAGGGGATCTACTTAGAAACAACATCATGATTTGTGGAAACGGATCTTTGAACAGCACAGGGGCAGAGACAGCGGGAGGACACGAACATGAAATAGTGCTCAAGATCGAAAGCCTGGTTCATTCAAGCTTTTTCTTGGATTATATTTTGTATCAACCGGTTGTCGATGGGGGTCTTGGAGATGAAACATCGCCAGACCAGAATGGAACTGATGGCGAAGTGATGATGATGATTGGACGAGGACCTTTTGGAACGCTGCTTGACGATGCCTCAGAACACTATCTTACCTTCAGCAGCGGCTGGCAGTTGGATGATGATCGGGCAAGCATGTTAACAAGGACACCTGGGGCATTTGTTAGCGTTGCTTTCAATGGTGAGTAGACTCAATTACACGAGGAGTATTTCGTGTTTATGCTAAAATTCTTCAATCATGAATGTTCTCAACATTTCAGGAACTGGCATCCAACTGTACGGAGACCTTGGTGAAGAAAGTAGCCTCTCCAATATTGCGAAGTATCAGCTTGACGATCAAGAATCCCAAACATTCCCTCTTCTTCCACCGAATGATGGAAGCGATCTCTTCTTTTTCCAACAGCTTTTCAACATTTCTGGGTTGTCCCCTTTGGAGGAACATACCCTGGTGGTCACTCACAATGGCACGAAAACGGGGATGGCTCTTTCGTTGGATCATTTCGTTGTGGAACGAGCTTCGACATCCTCGTTCACAGCTACGTCTTCAACACCCTCTGCCGAGTCATCAGGTGGTCCATCAACCGGCACGATTGTTGGTGGAACCATTGGTGGTGTGATCCTCCTTATTCTGCTTCTCTCGGTCGCTGTTTTCTGTATCAGGAGGCGCAGAAGGCAGGTATACAATACAGAAACTCCCAGAGATGCAGAACAAGTCATGTCTCTCTTGGTTACTAGGCCGCCTCAGAATGGCGAGCCCTCAAACCTTGCTAATGTCAATGATGACCGGGACCCCAGTCATCAACCCGAAGCCGGGAAGCGCCCTGCGCCACCTGATGTTGAGGATTCTTCATCAGCAGTGGCTCCGGGCCGCGGTAGTGTTAATGCATTGACGATTCAAGAGGGAATGGTGTTTCAGATGGACAGTGGAGCGATAGTAACGAGAAGATACAAGGGGTACCCAGAGATAGAGGAGAGATGAGGCAGCGGAGAGCCAAATTGCTGCACAACTACTCCAAGTAACCGTGACTGAGAAAGGTTGTTGGCATTTACATCAGATTACAACATCCTCCCGTAGTTGCACCTTTCGGTCGTTGGCAAATAGACGCGAATAGGGGCTATTACAAACGCGGCCGTGATCTTGT
This sequence comes from Tetrapyrgos nigripes, assembly GCA_013368315.1. Classification (NCBI taxonomy): domain Eukaryota; kingdom Fungi; phylum Basidiomycota; class Agaricomycetes; order Agaricales; family Campanellaceae; genus Tetrapyrgos; species Tetrapyrgos nigripes. The sequence continues at coordinate 492,012 of JAACJM010000036.1, forward strand.
ACTTGGCGCCGTCCCGTTTGCCATTGGGGGAGCCTAGGGAGAGCAGCAGATTACAAGGTGTCTATTAAACTTACAAAGTATTCATTTACACTTCGAGGGCTTGAAGATCAATGATGAGGGCTCCACTTGCCAGTTCCATAGTATAAGAATTGCAATTCAATCTGATGGCGGCTACTTGTAGCGCTCAGACGACCAGAAGAAAGAAGGGACTACCGGTCTATGAACGATGAGAAAAAACCGGAACACTACTACTGGCGTATTCGACGAAACGAAGAAAAAATAATATTAAGTATTCACTGCAGACTCGTAGCCATATACGAACATGCGCTCTAAGTCTCCTCCTCGGTCGCCCTGTCCCGTTTGAGGAAGATCCACCACCCAGGCAATGGTTTAACCACATCCCTCACTCCAGTTTTGGATAAATCGCGGATTATTGATCAAAACTGACCTGGCGAAAACGAGCCTAAAGCGTCTCTTCGTATTACTAGCCCCTCTTATCATCCCGAGCTGATTGGGGGTGGAAGACTACAGCTGGGTAAGCTGATTTCGGTCTCTTGTGACGCCTCAGCTAAAAGTCAAGCGTTCTTACAGCTGATATAAGTACAAAAAAGTCCTGTGATAAGTAAAAGTCCTAAAAGGTACTCCAGAGTCCAAAAAAGAAGTCCAAAAAAGACAAACGTCACGAATAGTGACGAAAAGTTCTCAAAAGTTCGGAAAAGTCAACTTGGACATGTAGTCCTATAAGACTTCTGTCCAGATTCGCACAACGCAAAGTCAATCGTTGAAGTTACCGGTAAGGAAGAATGTCTGTAGTCATCAGTGTCCAGCAAATGGTAACAGGTGGGACGACGAACAGTGTCATGAGATGATCATAGCGAGGAGCCTAAGCATAGGAATGGCTTTGCCGCCGCCGGGGAGTGCTGTGAGTGCCCAATGACTCTTCTGTCCGTCAACGGCTCGTTCTTGAAGGACCATCCTCTGAGCTCCTTGACTTCTGAAGCGTTTCTACGTCGTCCTGATCAGTGTACTTTTTCTGCCTTTGTTTGTACTCTTTCAACGCTTCCCGAAGTCCCTGATCATTCCAGAAACTGGAGGAGGAGGAGTCATCTAAATGAGATTGACTCGGGCTACCATACGGCAATTTGGCCTTTGGATCCGGAGAGTGAGGGGGGGGTATCTCCAGCGCCCGGGACTGAGGAGACTCAGAGTCTCTGTCCTCGCGTGAATCATAATTAACGGAAAGATCACTGGAAGAACGATATGGTGTCGGAGGTGGTATCGGAGATGAATCATGTCTCGTGACAGGGGAAGGAAGACTGTAGACAGACGAAGAACGTCTGGGCCAGGAATCGTACCCACTGTAGACAGATGAAGATGAAGAACGTCTGGGCAAGGCCCCATTGCAGACTCTGTCCTCGCGTGAATCATGATTGTCGGAAAGATCAGGTGGCTCGGAATAACGAGGTGGCTCAGGTGTCATGTCAGGAGAAGGAAGACTGTCGACAGATGAAGGACATCTGGGCGAGGCACCGTTCCCACTGTAGATAGTTGAACGATGAAGGTCCTCATCAGGGAGTGATGGAGGTGTTTTGAAGGGAGCCAGACCTTTGGTGAGTGCCAATAGGATTGAAACCTTCCGCCCAAGCTTCTGCCACATAGTGCGACTCCGCATATCACAGGGCCTGGGGGCGAGCGCTGAGGCAATTGTAGAGACGATTTCGCGAGCTCGGGGACGGTTGGATACGTTCTCATCCCAGCAAGCTTTGACAAGCTTCCACAGCGAGTCAGAGCAGTTTATAGGACGTGGTGGTCTCATTCCACGCAAAACTTGTACCACGATTCCGTAGTCAGTGTAGCCAGAAAATGGAGGCTGGCCAGTTAAGATCTGGTAAAAAAGCGCGGTGCTAAATGTCCTGTGGATTCAATGAAAGACTGGGAAAAGAGACTTACCTCGATAACGGTGCAACCAAATGCGTAGATATCTCTCGTGATGGCACGCCTTCTCTTGCTTGAAATAGGCTTCATATCCATAACTTCGGGTGCAAGCCAAGGAATAGAACCAGCCATCCTGGCACTATCTGTCGGATTCTGAGATAGCTCTCCAAGTGTTGCCAGGCCGAAGTCGGCGAGGCAGCAGTGACCTTCATCACTCATAAGAACATTCGCCTGCAACGATGAAGTGATGAGCCTATGGCCTCATACTGAAAGGAATATCTTGGATTTTAGAACTTACACCTTTGAGGTCAGCATGAGTGACCGGAGGATCCAGCTCGTGGAGGTAGCAGATTCCCTGCGCTATTTCTAATAACTAACAAGTCCATCATTGGTAAAATCCGGAGGCTAGAAATCCACATGGACGCACCAGATTTAAGCGACCATCAAAGGTGATATGTGGCGTTTTTCTGAGAAATGTAGCAACATCCCCTTCGTCGATCCACGGCGAGATCATGCAGTACGTAGGTTTGAAAAGCTCCCCATTTATACCGTAGAATTCAAGGATATTTGGGTGTCGAAGTTGCCTCCAAATAAGTACTTCCTGACTGAGATCCTGTCAGAATCTGTGAGAAAGGCAAACCCGACACCTCGAAAAAGAAATATTAAAGTGTATACCTTGAAAAGCTTCTTCCTGTCTGTTTGGGAAGTGTAATAACGAAGAACCTTGAGACAGACTTGTCTGTCATTCATAGCCCCTTTCCATACGTCCTAATCAGAATATGAGCAAGGCCAAGCCGGATCCAGAGGGTTTGAGGACATACTGCATAACCTCCACTTGCAACAGGATGATCGCCATCACGATGCAGATCATGTATGAGAAGCGATAAAGGTAGGGCATCGTATATCATGTTCAGCGTGCTCAAGCATTTTACGCATTTTACGCGATGCAAACCATGGCGGCTTAGGTCAAGTTCCTGTCAAGAATCTCTCAGCCCTCTATTTGAACCAGACAAAAAATCTAGTCACCAGTTGCAATAGTTCCATAACAAACGGAGCCCAGGTACTTCGTACACGTTGGATTTCATCCCAGGGTGCGTTGGTTTCGAGTAAATTTCGGAGGTCGCTCGAAGTCAAGAGTCTCAATTCGTTTCGCGAGCCCCGTTGTGCGACCATAGAGCCTACAGGATGAATACGACCGTAGCTTTGATCTATAATCACCACCAAGTCTACAATGGCGTCCAACCTGCACAGGATCTTGGTCTGAGGTGACGGAAGAAGTGAGTTCAGCGACATCAGCAGTTTCGGGTATTTTTCAAGACGAGATGCGCATTTCAAGAGAGTTTCCGACGTCCTACAAATGCCAACAAGGATGAGGCAACTTCGATGAAATGACAGATCAATCATACCGTCCAGCCCAACAGCCTGCGATGAGTTCCAGTATTCCCCGATATTCTGCAACCTCCAGTTGAGCACGTAGACCGTTCAAGGAAGTCAAACACTCTGTGGTGACCCATTTTTCGTTGAGTAGCCGATGATAGTCAAAGTGCAGCTTATTAGCAGCGAGTTTTGTAAGACTTGACATGAATGAGCGTTTATCGATTCGTCCTAAGCGCCTTAAATAACTCAGTTGACTATTTTAGGCTCTTCAAATCAACATCGAATACCCACACCCGGTTTGTCTTCAGTGCTATGCTTGGCGTATTGCGAACGACGATTGGAGGACGCAGAGAAAAAGCAGACTCGGGGATAACTTGGACATGGCGGTCGGGTTTCAAGAATATGCTGTGGTCTGTCCATGGCGCTGCCGCTTTAGGTGACATCCGCAATGTCCTTCAAGTTCTTGAAGCTATCCTTGTCCTCACCGAAATCTTGGATGTACAACTGGGCACTTTGAAATATTGTAAATTGTAACGACTAATTCCAAGCTTAAGAGCTAAGTGAGCGTACTTAGATGTCTCTAGATTGCTCCAGCCAACTGTCCTACTCCAGTGCACTGGAGCCCGCGGTGCCGATCTATCCTATCCTATCCAAAGACGCTGACCAGTCTTGCTATAATTTCATCGAAGTCGTTGCCAAATACTGTTCTGCAAACCGAGGGAACCCGGAAAAGATCTTTTATGGTTTTCCGGCTCTTCTCAATAATTAACACATTCATGTACAGGGTTGTCCACTCTCTCATAGAGGAGATGAATGACAGTGACTTTGATACTAGAGTGATAGTATAGAGGAAGGAAGATACATAACTACACCCATGCGAGTCGTGAGTATATAAGTAAGAAAAGACAAAGGAAGTGAGTGATGTCATCTATAGCTATCCAGAAGTGATACTATGGTCGCTGCTTACAGTGTACAACATGCACTACGAATACATGCCACGTACTTCGTCTTCACCTTTTACTCCGATAAAACACCCCCATCTCCTTCACAGCCTGTCCAAAGCTCTGAGCAATCTTCAAATCTTCCCCAATCCACTTTGGTAATTTGCTCTTGATAGCTGTCGAGTACCTCCGGTCTAGGAGGATCAACGCTGCCCAGTCACCTTGGTGTCGGATTGCTCGGCCTACATTGTAAGAAAGAGCTTCATCACAGATGACCCAAGACAGGACAGAAACAAACGAAACACACCTATACTCTGATTAACAGCATTCATACACATATTCTCATAAAGCTCTGCCGCTGCGTCTTTCATCCCTGGTGCCTTTTTCAACACGCCGTTCTCCCTCTTCACATCCTCCTTTTGTTTCTCCTCTAGCCATTTCACATACTTCAATCTCTCCCTCAACTCTGGAGATCCCAAATTCGCAAAAGGAAGCCCTACGACTACGACTGCTCGTGCGAGATCATCTTTGAAGTTTAGGCCTTCAGAGAGTTTGGCGCCGATGACTGCGAAGAGGAGGGCGCCTTTCGGGTTTGAGTTGGTTTGGACGGAAGCCGCTGCTTGATTTTGATTTTGATTTTGCCCTTGGACGGCAGCAGTATAATCTTGTAACGTCGACTCAACAGCAGCATTATCCTCTGGCTCGAAGAATACCTGTGGAGCACCAAATTTCAGTGTCACGGCACCTTGAGGGGTGAAGAAAAAACAAGCCAACTGACCTTTTTCTTCGAATTAAATTTCTCCAAAACACCAGTTGTCTTCCAAGTTTCCTTCGCCGTGTTGAGAAAATTATACGAAGGAAAAAAGACAATCATCCCAGCTGGGATTGTATGTGTGAAATTTAGAATGACTTGGCCTAATTCTGCGATCTAGATGATACCCAGGCAGACAGATATGTAGTCAGTACTTGGGTCAATAGACGAACAAGCAAGTGTTCCAGAAAAACATACATACCACTTGGGGATCACTCTGCTTCCCAGCCTTATACTCCAACTCCCCGCCTCTAGGTCCCTTCGTCAACGCCATTGTCAAAAGATTCGAAGATGGGATGATATGTCCACATGAAAAGTTGGTGATTCGTTCTGGAGGTAAATATGTGAATAACTGGTTGATGACGTCGGATATCTGCACCAAACTCATCAGTGTCACCGCAAGCTGGATATCAAAACCACGACAGATAGACGACTCACCGGAGACATCGTCCCACCCGCAAGAATCACCGCACGAGCTTCCTCGACCACATCTTTAAAATGTGGAGACGGGTTCAACAGCTGATATTTCACCTCTACTTCTTCTTCTCCCTTTTTGCCGAATAGCGAAAGGATGATCCTACCGTCTACATTACCATACGATTGAGAAAACGTTGCACTTTACTAGGAATGTAAATTTGGCACACGCACCTTCAGTAGCTCCAGCAAGTGCCAACATCAAATCCTCTATCGCGTGCAGAGGGGGTACAGCACCTCGTTTGACTGCGCGTATGGATTTTTCATCTATCCCAATATGAGTATTAATGTCGTTTAGTCGAACAAATGATTGTCAAGCCAAAATAAAGACTCCTCACTTGCATTCTTCTCCGCTTGTTTATCCGCATAACCTGAAATTTTTCTTGCGATCTGGGAGTGAAAAACATCAAAAAGAAGAAAAGAAAAAAGACCACAGAATTAGATCCTCAGAACAACTTGTTAAGAGAGATACTTACCTTACTACTCTTCAAATACCTCTCAATCGCAAGCATATTAATCCCTATAGCCTTCTTCCCCAAACGCTCTATCAACTCTGACGCGCTCAACACTTCGCTCTTCTCCGAGGTCCCACCACCTTGCCCTTGCCCTTGCCCTTGCCCACCACCCACTCTCGAGCCCCTCCACTCCCCCAAATACTTCCCCAACGCATCCAAAAACTCTACCAATCGTTTCAAATGAAGCATATGTTGCGCTGAAAGTCGATTTTTAAACTTGGTTACGTAGATGGATACTTGTTGCAGGGATACTCGCAGGGTAGAGAGTGTTAGGCGGGTGGTAGAGAGGGAGAGGAGGGTTGGGATTAGGTCTGTTGGATATCGGAAGAGTAGGAGAAAAAAGAGGAGAGAGAGAGAATAAAGAAGGAAAGAAGAAGAGAGTCAGACGGGCTTTTTATTTGTATTTGGAAGAACAACGCAGAGAAGGGAAGTACTTACTGTGAGCCTCGTCTATAATAATAATCTGGTTACTGAGATCAATACCGAGAGCTTCTCGAGAGCTCTTTGATAATAAGAGGTTATATGGTAGTGTGACGAGCTGCAAAAACGACAAGAAAGAAAGAGAATGAAAAGCTGACTCTTGCTCTTCCCGTAAAGATGAGTTTAGTTGTATTCACCTCAGCCTGAGGAATAGCTCGCCGTGAGCCAAAATATGGGCATACGTTTGATAGCCGACCAGCGGTAGCGAGGTCTTCTATGTCTTTTGGTGTGGCCTGTTGAAGCAACGGGTAAGAATGACGAACGAGAACTTGACGTGGCAGAGGGAAGGAATACAGACTAGAATCTCATCTCGAAAATCGTTCATCCTAAAATCTTCTTCGAGGGGTGGAAGTTGGGGACATCGTTTTTCTCCCTTTTCTGTGTGGAAGGTTAACGTTGGCAGTAAAACGTGAATCTAGACTAACCTCCCAAGAGTTCACGACAAGCTTCATCCAAATCCTTGCTTGCGGAGCGAAGGTCATCATTAATACAAAGATGTTTCCGAGAGCCTAAAGCAACTGTGTTGGTGTGACATTCTTGGTTTCCTTGCTCGTCTTTCTCTTCGTCTGGGGCTTTGCGTTTGCTGGATTTGGATCCATTTGAGTGGCAGTTTTCCTCCTCTTCTGACGAGATGTCTTTGGGTACGACAGATAGATTCAGTCGCTGAAGTTCAGGTAGGACTTGTGTGAGCTGCGAGTGGGTTCGAGATGCGTAGTATATCTTGGTACATGTTGGTTCTTTTGTTTCGCGTGATGGATCTGCATTCATACTGATGTCTCGTCAATCAAGGGCATTGCAAGAAGGTAGACAGCGCAAACCTACCGAGCCATTAAAGCGCGTACTGCAGGCGACAAGTTGTCCTCCTCGTCTTCACCCGTGTCTGACTCTGGTAGGAAGTCGTCATCGTCTTCTTCATCCTTGTTTTGAGGTTTCGTTGATAGCCTCTAAAGAAATTTCAGTGAAGAGTCCTAAGGGACATTTGAGGACCTACCGGCTTCTTGTTAAACTTAGCTCTCTTCCTCAACTCACGCTCTCTTCTCCTGGCCTTTTGTAGTCGTTCTCTTCGCTCCTCTTCCTCTGCTTCGAGTTCACGTTTATGTCGTTCTCTGGTCTGGTCGATGACCCATTGAGGTTCTGTAACTATTTTAATAACAAGGTCCTTCACGTCAACCTGGCAAGCTCACCATTAGAAACTTCATTTCCAGCCATCCTATCCAGTCTTCCCTTCCGCGCACGATTCTTCTCGTCATTCAACCATGTCAGACTGGCACACAACAGACTAAGTGTCTTTCCCTAAACACGGATATGAGCGTTAGATAGACAAAAAACCGCAATGTTCACCGTTCCTGTCGGGCTCTCTACTATTGTTACTTTCCTATGCTCAATAGCCGTGTATAAATGGCGCATTAGATCTACTTGAATAGGATATGGAGGGTTGTAGGGAAAGGCGGGAAAAGAGTCGGGTGTCGCTAGCTCGAGTGGCATTGCAGTTGAAAAGCAAGACGCGTCAAACGCGCCTCTCATGTGACTTGCCTTATGTCTACACCTCTCAATCCGCCTCCTCCTCGATGGAAACCCAATCCAGACCCATCGTCTATTGAGATACCCGGTCTTGACACTACTGCTTCACCTCATGACCAGATTGAACAGATTGAGCAGTTAATTACACTCAAATTACAGGTATGGTCCTAAGAAAACTGTCCAGCATGTTATATAACCTTTGTTCAGAACATCGACGAAAACTTTTCGAAAATACACCATATCTTGACATCGAGGATACTACCTGCATTGAAACGATACTCTGCTGGTACACAACCCGTGAGGGAAGCTGCAAAGGTGCGTGTCCAAGTCTCGCCAAAACCGACGCGATTTAACGTGCCTCGTCAAGTTTTGGGTGGAATTCTACGAAGCAGCCGCGCAAATACGAATTCCGACTTATGACGACTACGAGACTGTAAACGAAGAGCCCTCTGAACGCTCAGAACAAACAGAATCGCGTGAAGAGTCGCAAGAAGAGTCGCATGAAGAATCGGAAACCGAGGTCCACGAGCCCAGTCAGGCCGAGAAACATGAACGCAGCGTTGCTCCTTCCGACAGTTCCTTCATGCCAGAACAGGCTGCGTTCGCGTCGACTCCTGCTGCACGACGTATCGCGTCTACTCAAGGATCGTTTGCCACTCAGCAGTTTGATACGACCGAGTCGTCTTGGAGTGCATCCATGGAATCTCCTTTGGTTAAACTTGATCGGGAGATAAAAGACTTTACCGAGGAAGAAGAGAGCGATACCGGTCTTTCGTCTACTCCATCGAAACTCGCAAAGACTCCCTTCAATTCCTTAACCAGCGACCCCTCCCAATCCCGAAGTATTCGTGCAACCGACAAAGGGAAAGAGAAGGAGCAATCTCTTCTCCGCAGTGTTTTTCGTCAAAACCTCTACTCTCACCACGACAACAGCTCTCTTCCACCAGGCGTATCCACATCGCCTCTTCGTCCAAAGAGCAAACTCAACACCCCCGTCCCACCAAAAGAATCCAATCCTTACATTCCTCCTAATTCCAAACCTAAAGACTGGAACGGTCTCGTCGATTTACGCCATACACCCATTTCGACACCAGGCCATCGCTCACTCCGACCAGGATCTCACCGCAAACCCGCTACCCCAGCCGGCGTTGACATCGACTGGGACGATGATGATTCGTTTGGTCTTCCTCCAGGAATGTCACCACCCAAATTCATGTCCCCTGCACGACCACCACCCAAGGCATCATCCTCTACTGCCGCTGGTGCTGGTGTCGGTGTCGGGGTAGGCTTAAAGCTAGGTCAATCCCCAGCCAAAAGTGCTGCAGCACGTATCACGCGCGATTTACTTAGAGACGCTCAAATGAGATCGGCCGGGAAACTTGGGGTACCGTCACGAGAGGAGTCGACGTTTAGTACGACGATTAGTTCCCCGGATTTGTCGCGTTATACGAAACGAAATGTTATCAACGATAACAGTGTAGCTACGTCTACGGATACCAGTCTTGAACTCATGATGCAGCAAATCGGGCTGAGAGGTCCTCCCGTTACTTCTCAACATCCTGTCCAACCCGATACTCGTCCATATGAATGGTCCAGCGCTGGGGAAAGTGAAAGTGATGTCGGTGGTCCATCTTCGCATTACTATGCCAGATACGCTACACAGGGTGCCGACAACGTAGACCAACACCAACATCCACACCCCCTTGGTCCTCAAGAGGACTCATTCCAAGGCGAACTCAACGATGACTTGGACGACGACGACTCTGATTCATTCGATGATGAAATAAATAACACCGCTCATCCCTCCGCTGCATTCCTCATGGCCTCTCAAAATCGCCGAAACATGAACATGGATAACTCTTTCGATTCAGAAAGCTCCATGGACTCGATGGATATGGATATGAATATGGGCCAGGGAGACCCCGACGTATCTGGAGATCTAGAGTTGCCTGTGCATCCTTTTGCTAGGATGGCTGCATTGGGATTGGGCCTCAGCCAAGGTGGGGTGGATGACTCGTTTGATGATGATGATTCGTTCAACAACGGTGGTGTTGAAGAGGAAACATTGTTTGGTGTGCCTCCTGGGCAGAGGGAAGCTATTGCTTCTGGGAATCGTGATCTTGTGTTGCATGGAGGGAGTTTGTTCGATGACGGTTCGGGGCTTACGGAGGATATTAATCAGGTACAGGAAAGTCCGACGCCTCATCCTGGGTGGAATAGAGGTTGAACGTGGATTAGTTTGTGTCTTGCAAAGAGTGTATGATTTTTGTATTTCTTGTACCAGCATTGTCATGCAGGTTGACTTCGTGTCTAGAAAAGCTTACAGTCAGTGTATTGTATTTTGTATTTCTTGTGCAACAAGTAAAATGTACCCGTTGACCCGTTTGAATGCCAATGTCAGATTATTGCTTACTCGCGCTTACTTACTCCTTGCTTATACTAATAGAAAGAGCGCCTGCTTACATATATGATATCTCTCTGTTCTGTTTAAATTTCTGTTCTAGATTCAGAATCCTATAAATGCATAGGTCTACCATGCACAGACTATCAACCACACCTCCTCGCCATGCTCTCCCTGTTTGCCAAAGGCTCGCCTGCCCACTTCAACGACAACCACCTTCCCCAAAATCAAAATGCAGACAAACGTACAATCATCGTTAAACCATCCTCCAAACTAAACCTTCCTACTCCAGACCCAATTCCCCTGAATGTAATGGACCTAATCATGCCTCCTTTATTCCTCCGTTTCGTCATGATGTACAAGCTACGAAATGAAGACCCCGATACCGACGCGGGCGGGGAGAAGGCGTTTGACAAAGTGGTTCAACTTTTAATCAGTTCGCTCGCTGACGCGTTGGAACTGTATCCTCCGGTTGCGGGTCGTCTTCGTCCAGTTAATCCTGAAAAGGGTTCAGAGTTGGCAATCTTTTGCGATGGGACTGGTGCCGAGGTAGTGGTGCATAGAGAGAACCGTCCGTTTGTCGAAGAAGAGCATGATTTACAAAGTCTTTCATTTGGACCTCTGTTCTTACCACTTGATGAGGTCGCGAAGAAGGGATCTTTGATGGTTAAAGTGACTAAGGTAAGTAAAAGTTTACTGCAGGATAATGATTCGAGAGGATTGACGCGTCTCGTTTTACATATTTAGTTTTCCTGCGGTACTGTCACCATCGTCCCTCAACTCCATCATTATGTTACAGACCTTGGATCCTACATGGACTTTGTCTCGACATGGGCTAAAATCGCGAATGGGGAAAGTATTGACATGACTTTGTTCCCAAAGTCATGGGTGCACGAACCTATGAAATATTTCTCCTCCAAGCAAATCGACCCATCCCTTGTACCGACATCAGTGCCTGGAATCGTCGTCAGACCCGAGGATGCTCCGCCTCTTCCTTTCCCAAAGATACGAGATACCTTACGATGGTACTTTAGTGACACCGCTTTGGAACAACTCAAAGTAGACTGTACTTCCATACTCAACCTCAATCCCAGCAACAACACCAGCAGTGCTGCGTGGATCTCCACCGCAGACGCATTCACAGCTCTAGTCTGGGCAGCCCAAACCCGTGCACGATACGCCGTCGATCCCAACCTCGTCGCCGACAAGACACAGACACTGGGCGTCGCCGTCGATGCACGAGAGAGGCTTAAAGCCCTCGGATTACCCCATCACTATTTCGGGAACTTTAACCTTTCCTTGGCCGTTAGCGCCTCTCGGAAGGATCTTTTAGACGCTAGTCTGGAAGCGACGACCCGTGTCGCATTGGCTATACGAACTGGTTTACTGGAGCATTTAACGTTCGACGCTATGGCGTACCGAATGGCTTTTTTGGAGGCTCAGGCTCTGGCTTTGGAAGGACAGGTTGGGCATAGATTGATGCTGGAGGGGGATAACAGATCGACTAATTGGTCAAAGTATGATTTGACCAAGATGTTGTTTGGGCCAAGGCTTGAGCCGGTGTATACAAATGTTGGCACCAAAAGCAGCTTTCCTGCTGGGTCGATGTTCATCTGGAAGGCAAAGGGTGGGGTGATAGTCGCGAGTCCTGTGGACTCGAAAGAGGCAGATGATATTTTGCTTGCAGATAAGCTTATGGTTAAATATGGCACCGTTGTGCAATGAGCCCTCTTGATAGATTTACATTTGTAGATTTCTGGTAGTGTTGATACAGCTTGGGTTAGTTCAGGTACAAAATACAAGTCGCATTCCCTTCAATGCATGCTTTGCAGCGTCTCCAATGCTCCCTGGATGACGGTGCGGTCTAATGCTGCTGCTGCTGCGATATTTTCGGCTACCTGAGGAGAATTCTCTACCAGTCCTAAATACTGTTCCAAAAAGTCTCCGTCCAGAATACCAAACGAACTTTCGTCAGCGTCACTTCGGCCCTTTGTATTCCTCGGGGCACGGTGTCTATAGCAATCAACAATGAGCATTTGGACACGAATTAGGAAAAGCCTTGAAAAAGACATTACCTTGCATGACTGACGTTCCCAACGGCCTCAAACGCTCCATCTGTTTGACCCATCTGAGTTTGAAGCTGGGTCAAGGTCTCTGCGACGTTGTCGCCTCTAGCGTTATTCTTGACATCAACAACCACACCGATGCGGCCGGATAAAGTGAGGAAGACGTGTGTCGGTTTGAAAGTGCTCGTCTTGTCCAAGGAAACCAGGGATCCTGATTTCAATGAAAGGAAATGAGCTTCTGAACGAGAAGACAAGATAATACAACGCACCTCTGATAAATTTCGTTACAACATCCCCTACGTTGTAGAATCCATCCTTTTCCAAGACGACTCGGTTACTAACTGTCTTCGTTGAGAAAGTAAACATATTGAGCGAGTGCTAAAATTGACTCGGTCAGAAATGCTGGGAATGTATGATATATGTATGCATTGTTCTGACATACCTCTGCTCCGATGATCTTCTTCTCATTAAAGTTCTCCACACATAGAGGCCATAACGGAGAATAATCTCGAGCCACGGTCTTTAGACCCGACTCGTTCGTTTGAAGCAGCGAGACCGAGCTGAATTGGTCGGCGACTACCAAATGATTCCTGCACTCCGCCATGGACATCACAACATAGTTATGATTCCAGTCGACAATGCGTTGCAAAGAGAAAGACTCCATTTCATTACCACCCATTCGGAACAACATGACCTAGAACAACAAAAGAACGTTAACATGAGTGTAAAGCCAGTTGTAGCTGCTCATGATACATACCGAAGAATTGACAGCCGCCGCAAGAGTCCCGTTTGACATCGCAACCAGCGAATACACACATCCGTTAATTTTTTCATCCACAACGAGTGAAAGTTGAGTATTCGTTGGAGAAACTTGGAACACAGAAAACACAAGGATTCTACCCTCCTTCGGTTCTCTTTCATCATTACGAAGATAAACAGTTCCTACGCAGAAGAACGTCCTGGGTTGACCATCCTCGGAGTACTTGAGCAGGGTGAGGGACATGGCTTGTTCGTCTGTGTCGCAGGTGAATTGGGCTAGTTCTAGATATTGTTCATCAGATAGATGCCTCAGAGGACAAGCAGGTTCTTGCTTACCTTGGAACGTAGTTTCATCCAACACCCGGAAAACGCTGGTTTCCAATGGATCATTTCCTACCCTCACGGGTTCCGTACGGATGCAATTGACGCCAAAGACTTTCATTGTAGGGTCGTGAGCAATCCTACGAGGACAGTCTAATCCCAAAGGTGTCTAGAGAGAGGGTAAATATAGGGAGACATGAGTTAGAGAAGGAGAATAACTAACCGAACGAATGTGCATCTTGCCCAGGTCCTTGACTCGGCCAATAAACACGCGCGAAGGAGTCGTCAGAATGACTGAAGATGGATAATGAGTCGAGTTGAAGCTTTGAACAGATACAATGTCCTAAATTTGTCCGTCAGGAAAATAATCATAACAGAACCAAAAAGAAAAACATACCTTAAGATTCACAGGCGAATACTGCAACCTCGATTTCTCCCAAGACACCATAACAGACCGACTCCCAGTAGCGATAATCGTCCTTCTCCCACCAATCTCATGCGGGGCCAACGAAACCGGATACTTCCCCAACGACACCACCTTCATATCCTTCATCTCTCCATCTACCCAAGCAAGGGTGACCAAGGACCCATCAGCCAGCCCAGCCACCATATATGCATGATAATCTCTTTCCAGAGGTTTATCAACTTCTGTTCCAAAGTTGTAAAACATCACAGAACGAACGAGAGCTGGTAGACAAGGAGATTGAGCAACAACGGCAAATCCTACTTCGGTCAATTTATATATTTTGATTTGATTGGTATGCCAAAAAGCGACCGCGACGTGTTGAGCATAGTTTTTGCTGGGATTTAGGGGTGTGCAGGATACGGCGGAGATTTCAGACTTGAACCATGGACGGCGTTTACTAAGGTGAAGAATTAATTAGGATAATTTGTGAGCTGAACAAAGAGAGGGACCTTACATAGGATCAGTAGAGCCTTCCGAACCCGTACCATAGTCAAGAGGATTAGCTCTAGAAACAATTTTGATGAGCCACCGGGTCAATCTCCAAAGAGAAAAACGAAAAGAAAAAGCAAACATACATCACCCTTTCCAACTTGCCCCCAACTACCTTGTACGAAGCAAGTATCCCATGTCCCAACGCAGCCAAGATCTGACTATTATTCACACTCGCCGCAACGATCCTAGTATTGCTGTTATTACCCCCATACTTCGCCCCAACAGTTCCAGCATCCACCTGATCTATCTTCGTAACCTCGTTCATAACCTCATCCGGTTGAAGCAACCTGATAGCTTTAGGCGTCACTTGCACAATCATCGATCCATCACGATACTCTTTATCAACTTTTTCAGCGATGTTTTGGACGAAAAGGGTTGGTTCATCTGTGATGAAACCGGTGTTGTTGCTGTTGGGGAGGACGGGGAGAGTATTGTTGGATTCAAGGCGGAAGATGTGGGTGGTTTGGAGGGTTGAGGCAACCAGAAGAGTGTGTGACCTTTAGAGGTTAAGTTATGAGCATCTGTCACGATAAACCGGTAGATAAGAACTCACTTATCTCGAAGTCTGTCACGCAATGGCCATATCCCAACGACATCCCGCAATTCTACCGAGGCCGATTCCTCAAAATCTGCTCCACTACGAACCAGATTGATCGAGCCAGTATTTCCTCCTCCAGAGCAAGTGATGATTTGATGCTAAAAGATGATAAGCCTCGGTAAAAGCTGCACGGATTGCAACAACTCACAGGTCCACTTCCATCTAGATCAACCAATGCACCATCATGTATCGGGGCAATATTCGTAAAAGATTGTAGCACCGAAAGATAGCGCCCATGTGTCCGAATAACACGACCTTTACCCTGCACAAGCTCTTCATCACCGAAATTGCCAGCGGCTCTTCCTTTGCCTTTGGTACCACCACTATCAGCGGAATCGAAAGCATCGCTTGAAATACTCCTGATTTCAGGAGGAATGGGTAGAGTGGGCGTGTCGGGGTGGGATAGTGGACGAGGACTAATTTGCACGACTTGGGAATCTCCAAGATGAGAGCCAATGAAGAGTGCTTGGTTTGTGAGGTATGTTATTGTGGTTGGCGGTGAGGTCTAGAACTCGTCAGAAAAAAAGAAAGCGATAGAAAGATAAGGAAACATACCTCTCCGAGAGGCACTATGATCAGCTCAGCCTCCTCATTCGTGAATATCAACGACAACAAAGCCAGTCTACCGAAAGAGTCGCCTATGAAGAACTTGGAGCCTATTGAGGAGCACCTGTAAAGTTTCGTCAGTTTCTACACAAACGTACATTTCGTTTGACTTACACCAAGACCTGACTCCAGGGCCATTCCACTGAAGCTCTGGCTTTTCTTTTTTTCGTCATACGTTCGTCTTCCTTCTCCTTCGCCTCATTCCTTGTCTTTTCGTCCCTGTTCTTCTTCTTCCCATCAAGCCTTTTCCTCTTGCCTTTATGTGTATCTTGTTCTTCGACAGTAGAACACTCGTAAAGCAGTATCCTGCGACCACCGACCACAAGGATACCTCCTAGGAAATTGTTGTCGTTATCAGAAGGAAAGGTCACGATCTGAGGGTGTGTGTCTTCAGGATAAGGAACATCTTTTGGTGCAATGGACGTTGGTAGAAGACGCAATGATACTTGGTTGGAAAGTTCGGGTGCCGAATCGTCTTCCAAAGTCAGATCCCGAGCAACGAGCACAGTGTTCTCTTGATGGTCAACATGGAGGATGCCAAGCGCATAGTGGTCTTCTGAAAGGTCAGGAAGGAATGCCAGGCTGAGAATGTTGAGCTCAGGTAGCCTAAAGACGTCTCAGTGATAACAGAAAGCTGAGAGAATCATCAACGCACTGGACATCAGAATGCGCATAGTAGGATCCGTCTGACAAAGTGACGACCTTTAGCCGCCCCGCATAGACGCTGACCACTGCAAACTTTCCGGAAGGATGCACGAGTACATCGGTGAAGAATTCGGAAGGCCTTGAACCTCGTTCATCTAGCTGGATTATCTCTTGGACGATCTTTTCTAGCTTTCCACTACCAGCTTCGGTTTCAGTGTAGGTTAAGAACAGTAACTCGGGGTCAGGGTGATCGAGTAAGACAAGAATATTCGAACGATGGGAGTCCTATAGACGATTTCGGTGACCTTTCACGAAAGATTTGGGATGGAAACGTACAGCAAATGGGATGGCTTTAACTGAGCGAACTTTGCCTCGTATCTCCAGAGAGCATTCATGACGTAGTTTATCAGGCTGGATGGAGTAGACTTCAACACTGTTGAGTTTTGCGACAACCAGGTGTTCTAAATCTCTAGATAGGAGCTGGCATTTGAAAGAAGAGAGAACAGAGGAAGAAGGATGAAAAGTTGCAGTAACTCGAGTGACCATCGCAGTCAAACTCACATACGGATGCGGTACAGTAAGCAAAACTTATTTATAATAATATAGAAATCGTTACAGACACTCTTCTCAGTCAGCTGAAATTTTAGAAAGGTACAACTGATCTGAACAGCGACAGTCAACGAGATCGGTGTCCCCGCCAGTGCCATAAAATGTATACACCGTGGTATGGTGGGCTTCGCAATCCGAGAGCGGTAGTTTTTTGACCTTAGGCCCAGTATTATCTCCCTATAGCCCTGCCGAAGAAAACAATAACGTTTTTTTGAGTTTGAAAATCTCGTTGCCTGAACTTTGAAGACTGAACTCCGACTTGTCACTTGACTCCGACGCGTCTTTACTTTACTTTCAACCACGACTTCGTGAAAATGCTAGCTGTGATAAACAATCTCGAACGCGCTTATTTGTCACCTCTTTCAGCGTTCGCTTCCCAACGAAGGGCCTTTCGCTCGCAACCACGCGCATCGAGCGCTACAACTCCCAGAACTAGTCGACCAAATTCTTGGACATCTGGAAAAAATCGACCAAATACGGTGTATAGCAGTTTGCCAGTTCTGGTCTGAGATCGCCCTGAATAACGTAGCAGGGAATGAGGATTTTCTGGCTATGGCGCGTCTCATCGCCCCGGTGACGACTCGGAGGACCGTTGAAAATTGGGGCGGCAAAAGACATTCATATGTATGTCCTCTCACCTGATTGTCTGTTTACTCAATGATTTGCCTACAGCGTTTCGAGTCAGAGCCTAATTCCGTCGCACGGAATCGTTTCCAGCCCAAATACTCATGGCGCATACGCTACCTCCGGTACGATCATTGGCCCAGGATAAGCGGCGATGTCTCTCCCCTCCTTCGTGCTATGTATCGTATCAGGCCAATGTCACTTATCTTTCCCAACCTTCACGTTCTTGAATGCGAGGATCCCCATCCCTCCGAAGAAGCTCCAGCCTTGTTCATGAACAATGGAGTATACACCTTCACCTACAGAACGTCTACTAAGGACTGGGCCTTGTCTAGTCTGAATTGTGACAGAGGGTGTCGAAGTCCGAATGCCCGGACTCACTTCCTCGATGATTGAAGTCTACCCATACCAGGACTTTGTTGAGTCTCTGTCTTGGAAATCTACCACTACTTAAAAACATCCGCATCTCCGCATTTGAAGACATGACTCCGATATTACAGAGGCTGTGTCACTCTGCGGTGTTGGAAAAGCTTGTGGTAAAGGGTCTTTATAAAAGCGTACATCGTGTCGGGAATTCATGGTTGGACGATTCCCCTTCCCTTCTAGAGCTGCACGTCAGCCGAGTTGAGTGAAACATGACACTCGTTCCCTTTCTTCCTCCCTTTCCATCGGCTACAAATCCTTCACATTGTTGTTGCCAATTCGACTGACCGGAATGGTCTCGACTGTCTGATCCAATCCATCTCCCAATGCTTTGCCCTTAGGAAATTGGATCTGAATTTCGATGATGATGAAGTCGAGAATACCAATATAGATGACTTCGATGATGTTATGCGTCCCCTCTCGGCGTGCAGTCACATCACAAAATTTCGTTTCCGCTCACGCAATCCTCTCAACATATCTGACTCGGACTTCACTGCATTGACACTGGCATGGTCTAGGTTGGAAGTGCTCAAATTTTAGTATTGGGAGGGCACCAGCGGCATGACTGGCAATAGAAGAGTGAGTATTTGGGCTGTCTTTCTCCTTACCCGTCTCTGTCCACACCTTACAAGCCTGGAACTATATCTCAACACCACTCCACGAGATACTCCCCCATTAGACTTTTCCTCACTACCGACATCCGAGCCAGTGCACGCTACAAATTTGGAGAGCCGATATTTTGATTATCTTATGGCCCAGCTAGAGCGAGTAAACGAACTGGCCTATGCAAAACTTGCTTGGGCAAATTCTCCCAACCTAGTGATGGTGGACATACGAATGTGTGAGGGGGTCAGCGTCTAACGACGGACAAGGAAAGATAGTACGCCATTGAAGGGATTTTTATGATATCACTCACTTCCTTTGTCTTTTCTCACTTATATACTCACGACTCGCATGTAGTTAAGTGTCTTCCTTCCTCTATGAGTCTATACTACCATTCTAGTATCAAAGTCACTGTCATTCATTTCCTCTACGAGACAGTGGACAGCCCTGTACATGAATGCGTTGATTATCGAGAAGAGGCGAAATGGAAAACCATAGAAGAGCTTTTCTCTTGGTTTGCAGAACAGTATTTGGCAACCACTTCGATGAAATTATAGCAAGACTGGTCAGTGTCTTTGGATAGGATAGATCGGCACTGCGGGCTCGAGTGCACTAGAGTAGGACAGTTGGCTGCAGTAATCTAGAGACATCTACCAGTGCCATCGCTCACCTATCTTAAGCTTCGTTACAATACTTCAAAGCGCCCGATTGTGCATTCAAGATTTTGATGAGGACAAGGATAGCTTCAAGAACTTGAACGAAGTCGTGAATGTCGCCTAAGACGGCAACGGCATGTTCAGAGATGGACAGGTCAACTGCTGGTCTGGCTTTGGAGTTGCCAATTGGCAAAAGAGACTCCATTACGCGCAAGCCGCATCCGGACAAACTTCTTTGGTCTGTAAAGGCGGAGAAGCATCGATGGAACGACTATCTTCTCTGATTCCTCTATAAAGGACTGGCAGTGGTCTCGAGAGCTAGGAGGCATCATGTGATGGTTCGCACCCTAACATCAAAACGTCCTCAACGATATACCTACCACTCCTATTCTGCTCATACAGTGTATATTCTGTATGATGCGTATATTCAAGATGTGCTGAGCAACCCAAAGAGATTTAGAATATAATTTCATTTGCATGATAGTCTGCATACTGGTTTACATAGAAGGCTGTAAATAGATCTAAGGAATGGTAATGCTTCACCTCTGATGGAATAGCTTTAGAACCATACTTTGGGATGAGGTGTACTCCACACAAAAGAGTATTCATATGTATGACAGCCAGCTGAGGATGTTTACGATGCTGAGGATGATGAAACCAAGGCCTCACAACCCACATTCCAGTCTTCAGATCCTGAGAGTGCCCATAGCAATTGAACCAATGGACCAGCGCACAGGGGTACATGACCCCATGATAGCAAAATGAGAAAACAGGTGAACATGCACTATGCTCATGCCACGGAAGCCTTCTCTGTCAGCATTAGTGACAACCAGGATGCAGTCCCATTGAGGATGGCCATACCATGACAGTGTTGAGCGAATGCGTTCCTGCATCATCCCACAGACTCCAGACAGGTCACTTGGGGCATAGAACTTTGTGATGGCAGAATGGTAGACACTGACTTTTGATGTGATATTAGGCAACTCAATGTCACTGTTGTCATCAGGGTGGAGCTGCTCATGCAAGAATTGCTGAGTCAAGAGCACCAGTGTTGGCTCCTGGATATGCATGGCAGGTATGTAGAGTCTGAAAACAATGAGATGATATTAGTATGAATCAGAAAGGCAATGTTTGCAGAGTAAGTGTCAAGAACGTTGTCACTTAGCAAACCACCCAAGTCACACAATGAGTTACAATGAGACGATATAGAGAGAGAATGATAGAGACGAGAGAGGAGATCGAGTAGCTGACTATGCTCGACACTGCACTGTACTAGGAGCGGAGTGGAGACGAAGTGAACAGACTAAGGAACCTAGCTACGAGATCTACGATATATATAGAGAAGAAGTGAATATGTGGGAATGTCCATGGAGCCTAGGGATCGGAGGAGATAAGAATGTGAGTCAAGTAAGAGATATGTACGTGAGAATGTCCATGGAGATAAAGGAAACGGAGAAGTGAGTCATAGATCCAAGAGACGATGATGAGAAGTAATCAGTATTTATGGGTTTATGGAAGGTGATAGAATGATGAACAGAAGTGAATAGATAGTAGAAGAGAATAGAGAGAAAGTGGAGGAGACGGGAGGCGATTCATGACACTACCCCCCTTTTTAGGTCGAGCTTTCACCGGAGCTCGGAAGCCAACTGGTCCACTGCTTCGTCCACTGCTTCCTGATTTGGTTGTTTAGGCCACGTTCAGTCGGCCAAGTTTCTGGCAAGTCATGGGGAAAGTTACCCCATCCCGTTAGGGCTGACTCGCGTCCTTCCCATCCCATTCCTTCCCATGATCCCCATCCAGCGTTATCGTCGGCATCATTCAAATGGATGTCCCCTCCCCATGCGCTCGCATCTCCCCATCCCAGGTTGTTTCGTTCGTTGGGACGTAGGCTAGACCGATAGGTAGCGCATCTCGACCGGTGTCCCTCTCCCATCCTACATCGTTTCGACGAGTCCTGCCCTGGCCAGATGCACTGATTACATCCGCTGTGCTGCCCCGTGTGCCCTTCATCCAACCTGCAACGCCAGCCTGAACGTTGACCGTATCTACAGCGTCCGGTGTTGTCCGTTAACGGGTCGATTGTCGTGGTGGTGGTGGAGACTGTGATGGTGATCGGTGTAGACATGGCGAACAGTAGTGTGAGGGTGAAGAGGTGTGTAGTAGGATGTGATTGAGCTTGTTCTGTCGTTCGACGTCGATGTAGTTGGCTTTTTAACGAGTTCGTGTCCGCGGTAGCGTGGAGCGGCCAAGTTCGTTCGGTGGATTGTGACAGTAGATGCCGTTAATGGTGGTAAGCTCGGGGATGTCTCTGGTGGAATTCTTCGATCATGTCCTTTACCTTGGTCAGGTTTGACGTCGGTACCCAAGTATTTTCCGAGTCGGGATAATCCAACCATTTGATGAGGTATTGAGTACCTTTTCTATTCCTGGTTGGTTTGGAGTCTAGTATCATTTCGACATCGTATTCTTCGTCTGCGTCTAGTAGTTCCGCGGGAGGCTCAGGGTAGTTTGGTCCGTGGGCATCTGTTTCCACGTACGGTGTTAACAGGGAAGCATGGAAGACAGGATGTATCCGCCAGGTTGTCGGTAATTTCAATTTGTAGTTGACCTAGCTGATTATTTCAATGATCTCGAATGGCCCATGACGACAATCGGACAACTTAGCTTTTGGTCTCGTCGTCTTTAGGTTTTTTCCATCGAGTAGCACCCTGTCTCCGACTTTGTATCCTGTCCAGGAAATGGAGTGGTTACCATGCTGTGCTTTCATCGTTTCGGCGGCTGACGTCAGGCTTGCTTTGAGTTCATCCCTGAGTTGGTTGAGGTTTTCAAGTCGTTCCTCTACTGTCGGTAGGTTAGAGGTTGGGTTAAATGATGGGAAGAAGCGTGGTTGATATCTGTGTAAGAGTTCGAAGGGGGATTTTCCTGTCGCCGAATGTATCCTGGTGTTATGGCTGAATTCGGCGTACGGTAGGTAGTCCACCCAGTCTTCTTGTTGATAGTTGCAAAAGATCCGTAAGAACTGTTCCAATTCCTGATTGTATCGCTCCGATTCTCCGTCGGTTTGTGGGTGGTACGTGGTACTAAGGGCTGAAGTTATGCCTAGCTTCTCATGGACCGCGGCCATGACCTTGCTAGCGAACTGCGGACCTCGGTCGGATATCATCTTATCCCATAACCCGTATCGCCGCCAAGTGTTGTCAAGCAGCAGGTTTACCGTTCCATCACTGTCAATTGTTTTCGTACACGGCGATATTACGACTGTTTTTGTTGACTTGTCAACTGTGACGTGGATTGCGTTGAACCCCTTGCATTCAGGGAGATCCGTGATGAAGTCGGTGGTAATAGTCCCAAACGGACGTTCTGGGGTTTCGGTGGGAATTAAGGGGATCCGGGCGGGGTGGTTGTTGGTTTTCGTCACCTGGCATTTGGCGCAGCCGGTTATGTAGTCCTTGACAAAGATTGACATTCCTGGCCACCAGAATTCTCTGCTGACCAGTGCGTAAGTTTTATATGGTGTCCTGTTGCTAGAGAGTCATGGTGTAGTTTTACGATATCCCGTCGGAGGTTGTTGTCTGCTGGTACATAGATTTTGCCTCGGAATAGGATGATCCCATCTTCGTAATTCCATTCCTGTAGGTTTTTCACCAGCGAACGTGGTCCGTTTCGTAAGATGACGTCTAAGGCACTTACTACCTCCAGGTCTCTCTTGGGGCATTCTTTGATTCTCCGTCGTAGTTCTACGTCTCCTATGGCGGTTACTGTTCCTTGTCTAGTTGCTCGAATTCAAAAGAATTTGGGGTCGAGAAGGATTCTGTCGGTGTTGTCATTCTCGGTCCCGATTTTGTGATCTGGTTGTCTAGACAGCGGGTCAGCTTTATTCAGACTTCCGGGTTTATGTTGGAGGGAGAACTCAAATCGTGTAAGGAATAATGCCCATCGTGCCTGTCGTCGACTGAGTTTTTGGGCAGTCTGGAAATACTCCAAGTTCCGGTGGTTGGTGAAGATTTCGATAGAATGGGGGGCTCCCTCCAAATAGTGTCTCCATGCTTCTAGTGCCCGTATGATCGCCAATAGTTCCTTGTCGTGGATGTCGTAATTTCGTTCGGTCTCTGAGAGGGATTTGGAGATGTAGGCGACTGGGTGCCATCGATTGTCTTCCCCAGTTTGCATAAGTATCCCCCCCGTTGCGTAGTCTGATGCGTCTACTTCTACTCGGTATGGCTTTGTGTGGTCTGGCATCAGTAGAACCGGCTTGGATGTGAAGGCCGTTTTGAGGGATTGGAACGCTTTTTCAGCCTCTGTCCCCCAGTTCCAGTGATTGTCCTTCCTTGTCAAACCGAAGAGGGGACGTGCAATTTTCGAAAAGTCTTTGATGAAGCATCTGTAGAAGTTCCCGAATCCTAAGAAGGCCTGAACTTCCTTCACTGTTTTGGGGATTGGCCATTCAAGTACTCCTTCTACCTTAACTGGGTCCATTGACAAGGTATCGTGAGAGACAATCAGTCCCAAGAAGTCGACTTTGTCTGCTTCGAATATGCATTTTTCAGGTTTGGCGTATAGGTCGTTGTCCCGTAGTCGTCGTAGGACTGTTCGGACTAGTTCTCGATGTTCATCTAGGTCGCGAGTGAATATCAAAATATCATCCATATAGACGACGATCTTCCCTTGGTCAATGAGATCCTTGAAGATAGTGTTCATCATTGCCTGAAAGGTTGCCAGTGAGTTCATTAATCTGAAAAACATGACCGTTGGTTCAAATAGTCCTCAGTTGGTTTTGAAGGCGGCTTTCCATTCGTCCCCTTCCTTGATACAGATATTATTGTATCCCCACCGTAGGTCGATTTTACTGAAGACGTATGCGTTTTTGAGCTTGTCGATTAGTTCTGGGATGAGGGGTAATGGGTATGCATTTTTCACGGTGCCCTTATTGAGCGCTCTGTAATCCTGTACTGGGCGTAGCTTTCCGTCCTTTTTCTTAACAAAGAAGAAGGGACTTGCCATTGGGGACTTCGATGGTTTAATATATCCTTTTTCGAGGTTTTCGTTCAAGAAGGAGTCGAGTTCAGATTGTTCATTCGGAGAGAGAGGGTACGTTTTACATGCGCGTGGTTGGAAGCCGTCTTGTAGTTCGATCGCGTGATCCCAATTACTTCGTTGGGGTAGGTGTTCCGAAGTTTTTTTGTCGAACACTGACAAGTATTCGTGGTATTGTTCAGGTATTTGTTCTTGTAATGAGGTTGCTGCGTTCGTGGATTCGTTTTTAGTGTTTTGTTGCGCTTTGGTAAAGGCGGCTCGGATACTCAGCTTGGTATCTGACAACTCTTCGTCAGGGTCGGTGGGGGTGTCTAGATATTCCATGACGAGTTCACTCCATTGTCCCGGGACTTTCCATTGTCCAGTTGTATCCTCTGAGGTGAGTATTGCTCCCAAGTCGATCCGTTGTAGTCGGATCTTCTTAGGTCGTTGTGATCGACGTTGCCCCGCTACCTTGGGTTGAGGCATTGTTTTGTGGGGACCCATGACGTCGTTGAATATTACTTGGTAATCTCGGTGATGTGTTCTGGGGTCGACTACTTCAGGTTGTTTTATTTTCGGAGAGGAGGTTTTCGACTTAGCTTTGGTTCGTACTGGGGTCTTTTCCAGTGTGCAAGCGCTGGGACATCGCGTTAGGTTGATTTCTGATGTTGTCCAGTTGATCTCCGGGTTATGGTGTCGTAACCAATCAGTACCTAAAATGATATCGTGATCTCCAATATCCGTGATGTAGAACTCGGCGATCTCTTCGTGGTGAGATTGGTGATCTTGCGTATAGATCCGTAGTTTTTGAATGGTGTAGTGCCTTACCCATCCCATTACGTTTTCTGATCCGTCGACGTTTCGAACTGGAAATGGTTTTTCCAGGGGAATGCGATTGAGATGATGTTTTTGGGCGAAGGTATCATTAATGATGATTCCTTCTGCTCCACTGTCTAGTAGAGCGATTGCGTCGATTTTTCGTCCAGTTATTTTCCCGATCAATTCGGTTTTAAGCTCTATTGAAGGGGTCTGTTGATTTCGAGTGATTGCCGTGATTCTTAATTCAGATAGGGATCGTGGCTTACGAAAAGGTATAGGGCTCGTGTATTGCCTGTGTTTTACTGGTATTTATGTCCATGTCCCTCCTCCTGACGACGTAGCAGGGGAGGTGTTCAAAAATCCGATTCCGTTACGAACTTCTTTAGTAGTCCTTCTTTCTCTTCTCCTGACAATGCTCCGATTCTGGCTGTGAGTTCTGAGATGTTGTTTGCGGTAGTGTTGGCCTTGGACTCTGGGGTCTCTGTGGTGACTGTGGCTTGCTTTATGGAGGGTCTCCAGGTCGTACTATTGGGGACGATTGGAGGCGTGTTAGGGAATGTCGGGCAATCGTTTCCCATATGTCCCAGTCCTCGACACCTGAAGCATCGCCCTTCTTTCCTCATCTTTTCCCTTTCTTGGGGAGTCAGTTTTGGTGGATATTTAGTAATTGAAGATGCACCTGGGGCGTTGTCTTGGAAGGCATTTACTTCCATACTTCTTGTTCGCCCGCTTCTCATGCTCTGTGACCCTCTTCTGCTCTGTCCTTCCTCCCTTCAAGGTTTACTCCAAGAGTTCTTCTCTTCCTGCCTTTCTACCCAGATCATGTGTTGTTTTACTGCTGCCTTCTGTAGTGCCACGAGATTTCTAGGTTGAGTGGATAGGTAGGAGATTCGGTCTACCAGCCCTCGGGGGAGTCCCTTTCGATACCATTTCATTAACGCCTTGTCGTTATAGCCAGTATCGTCAGCGTATCGTTTGAATTGGGAGTTGTACTTATCTATATCTGCCAGAGCTCCCTCCATTTTGATGTGCTCTATTTTGGTTTGGGCTAGGGTTTCTCGAGCTGCAGGTTTGAAATCTCGCAGAAACTCTCGTTTTACTTTGTATAGCATCCAGAGTTTTTTCGTTTTCAGTTTCGAAGCCAAGGAATCCTCGTCGGTACTTGTATATTCTTCGTCACTATCACTAAAATCGTCTTCTTCTTCAAAGACCTTCTTCATCATACTGCGCGCCCATCGTTTCGCTTCATCTCCTGAGAACAGCGTGAGGAAGAACGATATCTTTTCGTCTTCGGTAGGGTAGACTTGATCGTTGAGCCGGAGGTAGTTGTGAAATTCGGCCATCCAATCCTTTGTTTGGTTCCGGTCTCCTGTGAACTTTTCTGGTTTCACTCCCCGTTCCTTAGTAGACATATTAGGAAAGACCGATGACTGAGCGTCCTGAGCTTCGTCGTCGGGTGGTGCGGTGTCTCGGGGAGCTTGGGTCCCCCCTGCAGCAGCGGTGGCCGAGGCAGGGTTTTCGGACATTCTGAGAGTGGCGTGAATGGAGTGGAAATCGATTGGAAGTGTGGGGTTGATTGAGATGGGTTCTTGGGCCGCACTAGGAGTACTGTCTGTTGGGGATCTGTTGTGAGGGGAATGGGGTTCTGAGGGATGTTCGTGAGAAGGAGTTGGTGACGGGGTTGTGACAGGATTTGGGTTTTCTGTGGTTGGTTCTGATGGTAGTGATTCAAAGAGTGAGACTGGTTCGATACCGACTGCCTGTTCTCCGATTGAAAGGGGTCGGTTGTTTATGGAGAGTCGATTGGGACACGGATGGGTTGTACAGAGCTCCCACCGGTTTTGGTGTGAGAAGTAACAATCTTGTTGTCTTCGGGGAACGTGTGCGTGAGGTCGTCTGAGACAAACGATTACGGGGGAGGAAATACGGCTAGGATTTTGTGAGGCTGTGCGTGATCTAGTGGTTCTTGGAATTCCGCTTTCGCTCATTCACTTGTTTCGGGATCCGGAAATAAAAGATCCCACTGTTCTCCTGAGACGTCTTCCCAAGAGGTCAGTGATCTATAATAGCTGATTATCCTAGGGATTCGGGTTTGGAGATATTCGTGGTATTCTTCTTGGCTGAATTCGAAGATGTCGCTATCTTTGTAGTCGGCGTGACTGAACCAATATGGGAGGGTTGTTTCTCCTAGTTGAATGAGGTAACACGTATCTGCAATTGCAACGTAGCGTGGAGAGGTGTTTTCAGGTGATATCTTTATTCAGAGGTATTCGGAGATGGTCACTTCACCTGGGATCCACGATCTCTTGTTGAGTATGATCCAGTAGTCGTCGAGTGCGATAGCGTGCTCGTATACTGTTGTTTTGAGTTCTTCTCGGTAGTTTACGAAGTACTTTGATTTTTCGATAGGGAAGGGATAGCACAGTGGGGGTCGGGTCCGTAAGTTGTTAATAAGGGGTTCGAAGTTAAGAGCCAGTGTGTTTTATCGAGGGTCTGTTTGTGAGGTGGGTGTAAGAGAGTCTGTTCAAGTGTCAAGAACGTTGTCACTTAGCAAACCACCCAAGTCACACAATGAATAAGATAGATTCAGCGAGTTACAATGAGACGATATAGAGAGAGAATGATAGAGACAAGAGAGGAGATTGAGTAGCTGACTATGCTCGACACTGCACTGTACTAGGAGCGGAGTGGAGACGAAGTGAACAGACTAAGGAACCTAGCTACAAGATCTACGATATATATAGAGAAGAAGTGAATATGTGGGAATGTCCATGGAGCCTAGGGATCGGAGGAGATAAGAATGTGAGTCAAGTAAGAGATATGTACATGAGAATGTCCATGGAGATAAAGGAAACGGAGAAGTGAGTCATAGATCCAAGAGACGATGATGAGAAGTAATCAGTATTTATGGGTTTATGGAAGGTGATAGAATGATGAACAGAAGTGAATAGATAGTAGAAGAGAATAGAGAGAAAGTGGAGGAGACGGGAGGCGATTCATGACAGTAAGCCAACTAACCTGGTTTCTTTGCAAGCTCTACCTTTGCTTGTGCAAGCTTACTATCAATCAGGCCTATATCATCATGTTCAGCATTGAAGGGATCTGGCAGTGGATCAATTGGTGGAAGTAGACCACAGTGCACCAAAAGAAAGCAAAGGGCGTGAAGTTTATCCAGCTGCTGGTTTGTTAAAAGCATTTGGCCGAGGGTGTTGTAACAGCAAGAGCGCCTCCATGGCTTCTTGACAGCGGTGATGTGTTGAGACTCTGTAATAGATGTGCAGAGACCATGTGGAGCACCAAATTGAATGATGAGAAGTGGGTAGTGTACCATTGCATGGAGGCAGGGAAGGTTGAAGTTGGTGCATACACCAGTGGACAAGAAAATGGCCTGGTAGTGATGAAAGGTTTGAATGGAGTGGTGAATATGTTGTAGCATATCTTCATCAATGTCTGACCTTCGGACAAGATAGCAAAAGCTGAGGAAAGATGAAAGACATTTCATCATGTCATTGGCAGGAAGAAAAACCTAGACCCAGCAGATATTAGATAGAATTTACATCTGAGAAACATGAAAGTGTCTAGTTACCTTCATTAACACTTTCAAGTCATCACCAGTCCATTGCTTGAAACATTGTCCATGTGGAAAGCAACAAAGACCCAGAAATGTGGGAACAACTGCAATGCTGCAGGAAATAGTCAGAACAACATAGTAAAAGCATCTTTGGATACTCACTGGTGGTCAATGTCATCTATAATCTCCTTTGCCTTCTTCTCTCTGTGCTCAATAACAAGGTACTGAAGTATCCATTCAACAAGCATGTCCTTGAAACAGCCTTTGATGATTTGATGAAGGATATCTGCAGACAGCATCTCATGAATGTCTGCCCTTGGAAAGTGATGTGTAAAAGGCTAAATACTTGGCCATTAAACATGGATGTGTAGAGGCAGGCATAGCTTACCACAATGCCATCATCCATCCCAAAATTGTCCCATAGTGTCCATCCATCATCCTTGTGCTCCTCTAACCATATGTTGTCCAAATGACATGTCCTTCAGTCAGCTGGAGCATCCAGATCATCTGAAGGTGCATGATCAAAATGGACGTCAATCAAGATTAATCAAGTGGCATATGTCCAGTCATAAGTGCCTTCTAATTATTGCTGTTTGGTGAAGTGGTTATGTTATCATTTTTCCCACCATGAGCCCCCAAGTTCAAACCCTGGTCGTATTCTTTTCATTTTGCTCCTCTGTCTGGCTTCATCTTTCTCTGCTAGCCTTAGCCAATCTGTTGAAATCAAAGCAATGTTTACACTACCTCTACACATGTGTTTTACTGACTTATTTTTTACTAAAATTCTATTTTTCTTCTGCACTTTGTGCAGGACACCAAAAAGTAAGATTCCAGCAATCCCAATGAATTTTTCCATGATGTCACTAAATGAGGCTGGAGAAGAAGTATGCTTGAGGCTGCAGAATTAAAGTAAATGCCAGTGTTTACTACCAGGAAAGAGATTTTCTGAAGAAATATTTGTACAGCTTTTTTTTCTTCTGCACTTCGCACAGGACATTGAGAGTCTATGTATCCCACCATAACATTGCTGAAATATGTTCAAGCCTTCTTGACTTTCTGTGTATCTATTCACTTCAGTACTTATCAGGCATTAGATTTTTTAAAGAATTATCTGTACAATTTGATTTATCTGTCATTTTTATACTCTACAGAGAGATAAAAGATATTAAGAGTGTCACTACTTTGTATGTACTTGCAGTGATTATGAGATGCATGTAGTAAAAAGAAAGAACACGCAAAAATGTTGAATGTGCAGTGCGAAAGCATTTTCACAATGTCCACATAAAAGATTACATAAGATAGGGGGCAGGCGTTTGATTGGCTGTGACATATGACATGTCCAGACATGTGCCATGAGCCATTTGTTAGGATTCAATCACGTTCGAGTGCTGTGCTCGTACATGCGAAACCAGACCTTGTGTGGGGCCACTAGTGGGCAGGAGCTGCAGCAAGAAGCTCATTGGAGTGGGGTTGGTAGATTTTGGAGTAAGTCAAATAGTAGTTAGTAGATCTTGTAGTAGATAGTGATGCAATAGACAATATACAGGGTCCAAGGAGTGTCTGCACAAGTTGTCTAAAGTGAAGTGAGCCAATGAACAATGAACTAAGGTCCTATTGGCACAAAATAATGAGCTAGGGTACATGAGCAAGTATCTACATCTTATATACCTAAGTATTGCTGTGCTATGCTGTGTAGATGAGTCATAAGGACTCATCTGCAGTAATACTGTGCTATGCTATGTAATGAGTCATCTGAGAAATAAATAAGTAGTGCTGTGTAGGTAGTTACAGCCTATACACAGCATCAGGTCCAGATAGAGGGTCCAGGCTGGTACAGGACTTGTTCACATCATAACAGTACCCCCTCTTTAAGCCTGAGCCCTTGAAGGCTTGAATTCATGGTGAAAATGGTGATTGTCCTGGGATTTCCTGCATTTTCTTGGTCATAAATAGGTGATTTGTTGTCCAAATATCGATTAAATATGCTTTTCAATGCCGGATAAATAAGGGGGTATGCTGCAAATAGTTGTATGATTTTTTGTGGCTCAAGAAATACTTGAAAACGTCCAAAATGTGTTCAGCCACAGTTGAAGTGGCTGCAGAAATTTCATGTGATTGGTCCATGCACGCAGCATCCTTGCAAAATTCATTCCGAGATGGTGCCATAGGGCACACAGGTCACATGTACAGCCACTGTTTCGCCTTTCTTTCCACTACTACCAACTTCTTCTTGGTCCTTTCACTGCCTCAGGCCCTCCAGACGCCTCACATTCCCATCAGGCTCATTTTTATGAGCATTTATTCAACTCTACCCCCTCAAGATGCTGTTTACACTGGAGTTTAGTTGGATAAGCATATGAGATATGACAGATAGAGATGTCTGGAAGGATTGTGGAGTGGCTTCGCTAATTGTTGCAGGTGGGTGCATTGGTTTTTTATTTTTTATTTTTTCGAGTATTTCTGTGATTTTTAACGCTGTTTCTTCCATGTAGGTCTTGGTAATACAATATTTCAACTGGTTTCGATGTGGAGACGGGTTTTAATGTGGTTCAGGTGAGTATCCAAATTCGTTTCAATGCTGTTGAGGTGAAAGTGAATGCGGTTTGCTTTCGGTGCATGCAGAATTTGTTTTTGCAGTACCAGAGAGATGCAGAGCAGTACAGGCAGGGAATTCCTTCTTGTCGAGCAGTATTACCAGTTACCAGTGACCACCAGGTATGTTTGTTGACTCCACCAGTTGTTCTTGGATTCACTAATGGTGCTTTTCTTCGTCCTTTTTCATATCCTTCCTTCCTACATCTTCTCTCTTCTACTGCCTTTGCCCACTACCATTTTCCCTCAATATTCTAAATGTCGAAGCTACCAGAGCCTTCATTTTCATTCTTTGTTCAAGTTTCCAGCTTTTGGCATTGGTCTCCTTCAAGGCCACGCATTGCAATGGATATGCTTGCAATTGGTCAACAATGCCAAGGAATTTGGGCGATGAGAAGTAGGGTGCCATTCCAGGTAGGCTGAATCGTTGTTCTCAAGGTTCAGAATTGTCGATCACAACTTTTGTTCTAGTCAGCGCTCTTCTGTGAAAGGGTGATGTAGGGACTGGAGTATGTACTAGCAACTGTGGCAAGTGATTTGGCAGTTGCACCATTTCCCAATTCCACTTATTCTCACTATCCCAATTCTCCTTTCTATCTGACAGCAAGTCACCCAACTGCAAGAATTCATTTTGGATATCCGACTTCTGTAATTTGTCCATCAAAGTCGGCAGCATGTCTTTCGATTTCGTCATAGCAAATTGTTGAAACTCACTAATCGTGCTCCTATCACCTGTGACAGACACATTAAGGATTCCAAGCCGTGTAGCAAAACTTCAGCAACATTTTGCAAGAGCATGTATGGTTGGGTCAGCCGATATGTGTGGTGTCTGTTGAGCACTTCCTCAAGGTATGTGTGCTGTATGGGTGTTCTTGTCATCATTCAGCTGAGTCGTCTGTATATTTGCATGTGTCTTTATATTCACATGCGTCTTCCCAGTAATCCAACACCTCAATCTCTCAGCTGAGCCCAGCGCCTTGTGGACTTTACTCTCAACAACTTGGGGATATAGATCCGTGAGACTACTCAGTACATCTGGTTCCTTCAGCCACTCAGCAACTTCTTCTGGTAAGTTTCTTTGATCTGTTTCTGCTAAGCAGCATAACCCATTAATGTTTTCCAAGTAGTTCAGAGTCTCTAAATCAGCAAGGCCTATGAGCTGGCCAAAGGTGTGGCATCTACCACTGAGTTCGTTGATGGAAAGAGTGGCTGGCTTAAGCTGCTGGTGGGGTGAGCTATGCTTCAAGATACTTCGAATCTGTCCCACATGGTGTCATATCATAGTCAGTTCATCAATAGTCAGTGTGTTGGATGGGACCCATGTTGTGTGCAAAGGTGAGTTCTGCATACTGCCGTATAATGTCAAGAGAGGTGTTTGATGATTGTGTGGATGCCTTGTTGTCCATTGTTGATGGTGAAGAGGTGTGTTGTGCTGTTGTGTTGTTGTGTTTTTGTCAAGTGTTGTACTGACAAAATCTGTTTCGTAGGTTGGTGTATGATGTGTTGGTGTAGTGTTGGTGTGATGTAGGTGTTGTGAGGCAATGGGCTTTTTGTCATTAGCAACTGCTAGTGGTGAGAGCTTGTTATTATGTTAAGATTCAATCATGTTCGAGTGCTGTGCTCGCATGTGTGTGAAACTGGACCTTGCATGGGGCTGCTAGTGGGCAGGAGCTGCAGTGAGAAGCTCATTGGAGTGGTCTTGGTAGATTGTGGAGTAAGTCAAATAGTAGTTAGTAGATCTTGTAGTAGATAGTGGTGCAATAGACAATATACGGGGTCCAAGGAGTGTCTGCACAAGTTGTCTAAAGTGAAGTGAGCCAATGAACAATGAACTAAGGTCCTATTGGGTACATGAGCAAGTATCTACATCTTATATACCTAAGTATTGCTGTGCTATGCTGTGCGACTCATCTGCAGTAATACTGTGCTATGCTATGTAATGAGTCATCTGAGAAATAAATAAGTAGTGCTGTGTAGGTAGTTACAGCCTATACACAGCCTCAGGTCTGGATAGAGGGTCCAGGCTGGTACAGGACTTGTTCACATCATAACACCATTAAAACATAATCAGCAAAGAAGCTTTAAAGTCACGCTCACCTTCTGCACCAGCCTTGAACAATTCCAGAAAGTAGAACTTGCTCTGGGTAGTCAGCAATAAACACTGCCAGCTCAAATATAACTTGACAAAAGTAACCGTCAGGGCACTGTCAGAGTACTGGCTCAGTCATTGCAGGTCTGAGAGACTGTAAGATTGCTGCAATGGAGGAGTGATAAAGTTGCTTCTTGAAGAGTCAAAAGCTCAGGTCGTTGTCATACTTGCAGTCTGCTGGATGTGATATGTAGTAAGATATTGTAAACAGGATATACATTAACGACAGAACTTACACTTGGGTATAACAAGAAAACCTATCAGGATAACAGTATTACAATGGGCGCGACAAGCTCTATTGGTGATATTTCCAATGGAGATGTAAAGTGGGTGGTACTCGACATGTTCTGTGGTGACAGAGACAGTTGTCTTGTCGGCTCCAAGGATGACATAGACAACCATGGCTCCATGCAATTCAGCTTTATTGGTACTAGCATCATAGATTTTGTTCTAAAAGAAAGTAAATCAATATGTAACCAAATGGCTGCAAGGGCTAATCTAAGTGAGGACTTACAGCATGCTGCCATCCAAAGTTTCTGGACATGAAGTCACTCCAACGCCGTTTACCATGCGGGTCAAGATGTATATATGGGCATGGGTCAAAGTCATGAATGAGGAGGGGGTTGGAGAGTATTTGGGAAATGACAACATCGGGATCACGATACCAGACTTGATATGATGTCTTCTGCCATTCAGGAGCATTGCTTCCAAGAGACTCAGAGGAAGATAGCATGAGATAGA
This sequence comes from Tetrapyrgos nigripes, assembly GCA_013368315.1. NCBI lineage: Eukaryota > Fungi > Basidiomycota > Agaricomycetes > Agaricales > Campanellaceae > Tetrapyrgos > Tetrapyrgos nigripes. Next base: position 526,223 of record JAACJM010000036.1, read on the forward strand.
CCCCTGTTAGACTCTTCCTCACTACCGACATCTGAGCCAGTGCACAGTTCAGGGGGATTTTAGACCAGAATTGGCAAACTGATACATCTTGTTTCAGGTACAAATTTGGAGAGCCAGTATGATTTTTATTATCATATGGCCCAGCTAGTGCTGGGATGGGAATATGTCTATGCAAAATTTGCACAGGCAAATTCTCCCAGCCCAGTGATGGTGGAAATATGAATGTACAGGGAGGGTGCAGGATGGGGGTCAGCCTCTAATGGCGGACAAAGAAACTTCACTTTGAGGCATTTTTATGATATCACTCACTTTCTTTGTCTTTTCTTACTTATATACTCACAACTTGCATGTATGTAGTGTCGGGCAGGCATAGTACAAACAGTACACTAAAAGCAGAGTGGCAACTCCATACTTACCTGGGGATAAGAGTAGCTTGATAAGAGCTTGTTAGAGGACTTGTTGAGCGATGAATGTCAAGAACATTGTCACTTAGCAAAGCCACCCAAGTCACACAATGAATGAGATAGATTCGGTGAGTTACAAGGAGATGAGATAGAGAAAGAGTAATAGAGACAAGAAGAGGTCGAGTAGCTGACTATGCTCAACACTGCACTGTACTAGGAGCGGAGTGGAGACGAAGTGAACAGACTAAGGAACCTAGCTACGAGATCTACGATATATATAGAGAAGAAGTGAATATGTGAGAATGTCCATGGACCCCAGGGATCAGAGGAGATAAGAATGTGAGTCAAGTAAAGTAATATGTACATGAGAACGTCCATGGAGATAAAGGAAACGGAGAAGTGAGTCATAGATCTAAGAGATGATGATGAGAAGTAATCAGTATTTATGGGTTTATGGAAGATAATAGAATGGTGAACAGAAGTGAATAGATAATAGAAGAGAATAGAGGGAAAATGAAGGAGGCGGGAGGCGATTCATGACACTATCCCCCTTTTTAGGTCGAGCTTTCGCCGGAGCTCGGGAGCCAACTGGTCCACTGCTTCGTGCACTGCATCCTGATTTGTTTGTCTAAGTCACGTGTAGTTGGCCAAGTTTCTGGTAATTCATGGGGAAAGTTTCCCCATCCCGTTAGGGCTGACTCGCGTCCGTTCCATCCTCCTTCCCATGTTCCCCATCCATCGTGAATGTTGACGTCTGCTGTGCCCCATCCAGCGTCGTTGTTGTTGTTCAAGTCAATGTTTCCTTCCCATGCGCTCGCATCCCCCCATCCCAGGTTGTTTCGTTTGTTGTGTCGTAGGCTACGCCGGTAGGTAACGCACCTCGACCGGTGTCCCTCTCCCATCCTACATCGTTTCGACGAGTCCTGCCCTGGCCAGATGCACTGATTACATCCGCTGTGCCTCCCCATGTGCCCTTCATCCAATCTGCAACGCCGGCCTGAACGTTGACCGTATCTGCAACGTCCAGTGTTGTCTGTTAACGGGTCGATTGTCGTGGTGGTGGTTGAGACTGTGATAGTGATGGGAGTAGTCATGATGGAGAGTGATGAGAAGATAAGGAGGTGTTTTGGTAGGATGTGGTTGAGTTCTGTTCTGTCGTTCGAGTTCGATGTGGTTGGCTTTTTAACGAGTTCATATCCGTGGTAACGCGGGGCGGTCAAGTTCGTCTGGTGGGTTGTGACAGTAGACGCCGTTAGTGTCGGTAAGCTCGGGGATGTTTCTGGTGGAATTCTTCGATCATGTCCTTTACCTTGGTCAGGTTTGACGTGGGTACCCAGGTATTTTCCGAGTCGGGGTAGTCCAACCATTTGATCAGGTATTGAGTCCCTTTTCTGTTCCTGGTTGGTTTGGAGTCTAGTATCCTTTCGACATCGTATTCTTCGTCTGCATCTAGTAATTCCGCGGGAGGTTCTGGGTAGTTTGGTCCGTGGGCGTCTGTTTCCACGTACGGCGTCAATAGGGAAGCATGGAAGACGGGATGTATCCGCCAGGTTGTCGGTAATTTCAATTTGTAGTTAACCTGGCTGATTACTTCAATGATCTCGAATGGCCCATGACGACGATCGGACAACTTAGCTTTTGGTCTCGTTGTCTTCAAGTTTTTTCCGTCGAGTAGCACCCTATCTCCGACTTTGTATCCTGTCCAGGGAATGGAATGGTTGCCATGCTGTGCTTTCATCGTTTCGGCGGCCAACGTCAAGCTTGCTTTGAGTTCATCCCTGAGTTGGTTGAGGTTTTCGAGTCGTTCCTCTACTGTCGGTAGGTTAGAGGTTGGATTGAATGATGGGAAGAAGCGTGGTTGGTATTCGTGTAAGAGTTCGAAGGGGGATTTTCCCGTCGCCGAATGTATTCTGGTGTTATGGCTGAATTCAGCGTATGGTAGATAGTCTACCCAGTCTTCTTGTCGATAGTTGCAAAAGATTCATAGGAACTGTTCCAATTCCTGATTGTATCGCTCCGATTCTCTGTCGGTCTGTGGATGATAAGCGGTACTAAGGGCTGAAGTGATGCCTAGCTTCTCGTGGACCGCGGCCATGACCTTGCTAGCGAACTGCGGACCCCGGTCGGATATCATCTTGTCCCATAACCCATATCGTCGCCAAGTGTTGTCAAGTAGTAGATTCACCGTTCCGTCACTGTCAATTGTTTTCGTACATGGCGATATGATGACCGTCTTTGTTGACTTGTCAACTGTGACGTGGATTGCGTTGAACCCCTTGCATTCAGGGAGGTCCGTGATGAAGTCGGTGGTGATAGTTCCAAACGGACGTTCTGGGATTTCGGTGGGAATCAAGGGGATCCGAGTGGGATGGTTGTTGATTTTCGTTGCTTGGCATTTGGTGCAGCCAGTTACGTAGTCCTTGACGAAGACGGACATTCCTGGCCACCAAAATTCCCTGCTGACTAGTTCGTAAGTTTTGTATCGTCCGGGGTGTCCCGTTGCCAGGGAGTCACGGTGTAGTTTTACGATATCCCGTCGGAGGTCGTTGTCTGCTGGCACGTAAATCTTTCCTCGGAATAAAATGATCCCATCTTCGTAATTCCATTCCTGTAGGTTTTTTACCAGCGAACGTGGTCCGTTCCGTAGGATGACATCCAAGGCACTCACTACCTCTAGGTCCCTCTTGGGGCATTCCTTGATTCACCTTCGTAGTTCTACATCTCCTATGGCTGTTACTGTTCCTTGTCTAGTTGCTCGGATTCGGAAGAATTTGGGGTCGAGAAGGATTCTGTCGGTGTTATCGTTCTCGGTCCTGAGTTTGTGGTCTGGTCGTCTAGATAGCGGGTCAGCTTTATTCAGACTTCCAGGTTTATGTTGGAGGGAGAACTCAAATCGCGTAAGGAACAACGCCCATCGTGCCTGTCATCAACTGAGTTTTTGGGCGGTCTGGAAATATTCCAAGTTCTGGTGGTCGGTGAAAATTTCGATGGGATGGGGGGCTCCCTCCAAATAGTGTCTCCATGCTTCCAGTGCACGTATAATTGCCAATAGTTCCTTATCGTGGATGTCGTAGTTTCGTTTGGTTTCTGAGAGGGATTTGGAGATGTAGGCGACTGGGTGCCATCGATTGTCTTCCCCGGTTTGCATAAGTATTCCCCCCGTTGCGTAGTCTGATGCGTCTACTTCCACTCGGTATGGTTTCGTGTAATCTGGCATCAGTAAAACGGGTTTTGATGTGAAGGCCGTTTTGAGGGATTGGAATGCCTTTTCAGCCTCTGTTACCCAGTTCCAGTGGTTGTCCTTCCTTGTCAGGTCGAAGAGAGGACATGCGATTTTTGAAAAGTCCTTGATGAAGTGTCTGTAGAAGTTTCCGAATCCTAGGAATGCCTGAACTTCCTTTACTGTTTTGGGAGTTGGCCATTCGAGTACTCCTTCTACCTTAACTGGGTCCATTGATAGAGTGTCGTGAGAGACAATCAGTCCCAGAAAGTCGACTTTGTCTGCTTCGAATATACATTTCTCAGGTTTAGCGTATAGGTCGTTGTCCTGTAGTCATCGTAGGACTGTCTTGACTAATTCCCGATGTTCATCTAGGTCACGAGTGAATATCAAAATATCATCCATGTAGACGACAATCTTCCCTTGGTCAATGAGATCCTTGAAGATAGTGTTCATCATTGCTTGAAAGGTCGCCGGTGAGTTCATTAATCCAAAAAACATGACTGTCAGCTCAAATAGTCCTCGGTTGGTTTTGAAGGCAGCTTTCCATTCGTCTCCTTCTTTGATACGGATGTTATTATATCCCCACCGTAGATCAATTTTGCTGAACACATATGCGTTTTTAAGTTTGTCGATTAGTTCTGGGATGAGGGGTAGTGGGTATGCATTTTTTACGGTTCCCTTGTTGAGCGCTCTATAATCCTGCACCGGGCGTAGCTTTCCATCCTTTTTCTTTACAAAGAAGAAGGGACTTGCCATTGGGGACTTTGATGGTTTAATGTATCCTTTCTCGAGGTTTTCAGTCAGAAAGGAATCAAGTTCAGATTGTTCGTTCGGGGAGAGAGGATACGTTTTACATGCACGTGGTTGGAAGCCGTCTTGTAGTTCGATCGCGTGATCCCAATTACTTCGTTGGGGTAGGCGTTCTGAAGTCTTTTTGTCGAACACCAATAAGTATTCATGGTATTGTTCTGGTATTTGTTCTTGCAACGAAGTTGCTGGGTTCGTGGATTTGTTTTCAGTGTTTTGTAGCGCTTTGGTAAAGGCAGCTCAGATACTCAGCTTGGTATCTGATAAACCTTCATCGGGGTCGGTGGGGGTGTCTAGGTATTCCATGACGAGTTCACTCCATTGTCCCGGAACATTCCATTGTCCGGTCGTGTCTTCTGAGGAGAGCATTGCTCCTAAGTCGATCCATTGTAATCGGATCTTCTTAGGTCGTTGTGATCGACACTGTCCCGCTATCTTGGGTTGTGGCATTGTTTTGTGTGGGCCCACGATGTCTTTGAATATCACTTGGTAGTCTCGATGATGTGTTCTGGGATCGACTATTTTAGGTTTCTCTATTCTTGGAGGAGAGATTTTCGACTTAGCTTCGGTCTTTACTGGGGTCTTTTCCAATGTACAAGCGCTGGGGCATCGCGTTAGGTTGATTTCCAATGTTGTCCAGTCAATCTCCGGGTTGTGGTGTCGTAACCAATCGGTACCCAAAATGATATCGTGATCCCTGATATCCGTGATGTAAAATTCGGCGATCTCCTCGTGATGGGATTGGTGATCTGGGGTGTAAATCCGTAGTTTTTGGATGATGTAATGTTTTACCCATCCCATTATGTTTTCTGATCCATCGATGTTTCGAACGGGAAATGGTTTTTCTAGGGGAATGCGACTGAGATGATGTTTTTGGGCGAAGGTATTATTAATGATGATTCCTTCTGCTCCACTGTCTAGTAGAGCGGTTGCGTCGATTTTTTGCCCAGTTATTTTCCCGATCAATTCGGTTTTAAGCTCTATTGATGGGGTCTGTTGGTTTCGAGTGATTACCGTGATTCTCAATTCAGATAGGGATCGTGGCTTACGAAAGGGTATAGGGCTCGTGTATTGCCTGTGTTTTACTGGTATGTATGTCCATGTCCCTCCTCCTGACGACGTAGCAGGGGAGGTATTCAAAAATCCGATTCCGTTACGAACTTCCTTAGTAGTCCTTCCTTTTCCTCTCCTGATAATGCTCCGATTCTGGCTGTGAGTTCCGAAATGTTGTCTGCGGTAGTGTTGGCCTTGGACTCCGAGGTTTCTGTGGTGACTGCGGCTTGCTTTATGGAGGGTCTCCAGGCCGTACTATTGGGGACGATTGGAGGCGTGTTAGGAAATGTCGGGCAGTCGTTACCCATATGTCCCAATCCTCGACACCTGAAACATCGTCCTTCTTTCCTCATCTTTTCTCTTTCTTGGGGGGTCAGTTTGGGTGGATATTTAGTAATCGAAGATGCACCTGGGACATTGTCTTGGAAGGCGTTTACTTCCATGCCTCTTGTTCAACCACTTCTTGTACTCTGTGACCCCCTTCCCGTCTGTCCTTCCTCCCTTCGAGGTTTATTCCATGAGTTCTTCTCTTCCTGCCTTTCTAACCAAATCATGTGTTGCTTAACCGCTGCCTTTTGTAGTGCCGCGAGATTCCTGGGTTGGGCGGATAGGTAGGAGATCCGGTCTACCAGCCCTCAGGGTAGTCCCTTTCGATACCATTTCATTAACGCCTTATCGTTATAGCCAGTATCGTCAGCGTATCGTTTGAATTGGGAGTTGTACTTATCTATATCAGCCAGAGCTCCCTCCATTTTGATGTGTTCTATCTTGGTTTGGGCCTGGGTTTCCTGAGCTGAGGGTTTGAAATCTCGCAGGAATTCTCGCTTTACTTCGTATAGAGTCCAGAGTCTTCTCGTTTTTGGTTTCGAAGCAGAGGAATCCTCGTCGGTACTCGTATGTTCTTCGTCACTATCACTGAAATTGTCTTCTTCTTCAAAGACCTTCTTCATCATACTGCGCGCCCATCGTTTCGCTTCATCTCCTGAGAACAGCGTGAGGAAGAACGATATTTTCTCGTCTTCGGTAGGATAGACTTGGTCGTTGAGTCGGAGGTAGTTGTTAAACTCGGCCATCCAATCCTTTGTTTGATTCCGATCTCCTGTGAACTTTTCCGGTTTCACTCCTCGTTCCTTGGTGGTCGTATTAGGAAAGACCGAGGACTGAGCGTCTTGAGCCTCTTCGTCGGGTGGGGCGGCGTCTCGGGGGGCTTGGGTTCCTCCCGTGGCAGCAGTGGCCGAGGCAGGGTTTTCTGACATTCTGAGGGCGGCGTGAATAGAGTGGAAGTCGATTGGAAGTGTGGGGTTGATTGAGATGGGTTCTTGGGCTGCACTAGTGGTGCTGTCAGTCGGGGATCTGTTGTGAGGGGAGTGGGGTTCTGAGGAGTGTTCGTGAGAGGGAGTAGGTGACGGGGTTGTAACCGGATTTGGGTTTTCTGTAGTTGGTTCTGATGGAAGTGATTCGAAGAGTGAGACTGGTTCGATACCGACTGCCTGTTCTTCAATTGAAAGGGGTCGGTTGTTTACGGAGAGTCGGTTGGGACACGGATGGTTTGTACAAAACTCCCACCGGTTTTGATGTGAGAAGTAACAATCTCGTTGTCTTCAGGGGACGTGTGCGTGAGGTCGTCTGAGACAAACGAGTATGGGAGAGGGAACACGGCTGGGGTTTTGTGAGGCTGTGCGTGATCTAGTGGTTCTTGGAATTCCACTTTCGCTCATTCACTCGTTTCAGCTTCTGAAAATAAAAGATCCCACTGTTCTCTAGAGACGTCTTCCCAAGAGACCAATGATCTATAGTAGTTGATTATTCTAGGGACTCGGGTTTGGAGATATTCGTGGTATTCTTCTTGGCTGAACTCAAAGATGTTGCTATCTTCGTAGTCGGCGTGACTGAACCAATATGGGAGGGTTGTTTCCCCTAGTTGAACGAGGTAACACGTATCTGCAACTGCAACGTAGCGTGGAGAAGTGTTTTCAGGTGATATCTTTATTCGGAGGTATTCGGAGACGGTCACTTCACCTGGGATCCACAATCTTTTGTTGAGTATGATCCAATGGTCGTCGAGTTCGATAGCGTGCTTGTATACTGTTATTTCGAGTTCTTCTCGGTAGTTTACGAAGTATTCTGATTTTTCGATAGGAAAGGGATAGAACGGTGGAGGTCAGGTTCGTAGGTTGTGAATAAGGGGTTCGAAGTTAAGAGCCAGTGTGTTTTTATCGAGGGTCTAGTTGTGAGGTGGGTGTAAGAGAGTCTGTTCAAGTGTCAAGAACGTTGTCACTTAGCAAAGCCACCCAAGTCACACAATGAACGAGATAGATTCGGCGAGTTACAAGGAGATGAGATAGAGAAAGAGTAATAGAGACGAGAAGAGGTCGAGTAGCTGACTATGCTCAACACTGCACTGTACTAGGAGCGGAGTGGAGACGAAGTGAACAGACTAAGGAACCTAGCTACAAGATCTACGATATATATAGGGAAGAAGTGAATATGTGAGAATGTCCATGGACCCCAGGGATCGGAGGAGATAAGAATGTGAGTCAAGTAAAGTAATATGTACGTGAGAACGTCCATGGAGATAAAGGAAACGGAGAAGTGAGTCATAGATCTAAGAGATGATGATGAGAAGTAATCAGTATTTATGGGTTTATGGAAGATAATAGAATGGTGAACAGAAGTGAATAGATAATAGAAGAGAATAGAGGGAAAATGAAGGAGGCGGGAGGCGATTCATGACAATGAAAGTAAGTATAAAACTTGTTATTAGAAGGCCATCTACGAGTCCCTTTTATACCTGAGAGGGAGTGTAAATACATGTGATACAGGGGTTGCTCATGTAACTATGTATGACTACTGTGGCAATGAGAATGGTGTATTTACATACTTACGATAGATCCAGGTATGAGAAATTTGCGGACACCCTGCAGACACCCATATTTTCATTGCTATGGACTTATTCCTTCTCAAAACCATTGTTCCTCTTAGTTTATAGGATAGTACAAACATTCCTACCACCTGCTATGAATAATAAGAATGATGGCCTTTCACCTAAGTCTCAGACTTGTGAAAATTGCTACACAGCCAACAGAACCTCACCAGCCACATCAATCAACATGTTCCAAGCTCAGACTTAATGCAGAAAAGGGAAGTGAAGAGACAGAGGATGGACACCAATCTAAGAGACCATGGAGGCAGAGAAAATAGTCTCTTTACAAATTGGCTATTCCCAGAAATTACAATGAGTACAAATTATTATAAAGCTATTACAATGTATTATCTTGTAGAAACATGCTAAGACATGACCCTAATACCATTAATTGTTTGATATTCAAAGTTGACAAGTGCAAATGCTGGCAGCAAGCATCTCAAAGCACTTGAGATGCGTGAGAAACATTTTGAGTGTCTTCAGTGTCGCAATTTCACAGAGAGATTGACTAGTGAGGGTGTAGGAATCTTCTCTTGGTATCCTGCAGAAAGATTATCTGTGGAAACATTGGGGGAAAAAATTTGTGGCTGTGCTTATCCCACTTTTTTGAAGATTTTTACACTTTGTGGACATCAGATACAAGACTCTGAAAGTGTCTCTGAGGTAAGATATACATTGGTATAGGACATACAGTCTCATACAGCGTTCTACAATCCTATCTGCAGGGTGTCCGCAACCCTGCAAGGTGTCCGCAAGGGGTGTCCGCAACTTCACCTATACCGCGATAGATCAATGATGGTAATTACTTATTGTACTTACTTGTATCTATTGTCTACGTACTTCTACTGTTCTACTTAGAAGGTTGATGGCTACATGTAAATGCGTCAGTTCAACATGTAGATACGTATCTTCCTTCCTCTATACGATCGCTCTAGTATCAAAGTCACTGTCATTCATTTCCTCTACGAGTAACGAGACAGTGGACAGCCCTGTACATGAAAGCGTTGATTATCGAGAAGAGGCGAAATGGAAAACCATAGAAGAGCTTTTCCCTCCGAGTCCTCATAATGATGATTCAATCAATCTTTAATTTACAGTGACTAGAATAAGTATTCGACACATTCCAGCTGCAGATGCTTTCACATCAACCGTAAGCTAGTTACAATGAGAGTCATCTGTAACACAAGCCCTATCGGTGGGGAGAAACGTGATTTACCACCAGAAGGCCTAGGACAATCATTTAGCAGATTGCCAATCGCTGCTGAGCTGGCACAGACGTCAGGGCACGATGGAGCTTTTAGAACTGTTCCGTAATTCGAGACAATCCAAAGCAAAACACCGTTTGACCATCCGTAGCCAGGCTAATGATAGTACATGAAAACCTCTGTGAGTCTCTTTCTTCGAGTCAAGGAAGGAAGATAGTTAACTACTTGCCTGCGTAAGGACATCACCCTTGCCCGTGGAAACGATGTCCAAGACGGAGAAGCTGTCAAATATCTTCATTTAAGACGTTGACTCAACCTCGACTTGAATACCAGATCATAATATGAAAGACTCACATTTCCCGTAGTAGACTCGCTTTGTGTCACGCTGAGATTCGCGTTTGAGAGTCGAGGTAATAGGTCAGGAACGGACCCTCCAGTAGCCTGCCTTCAAGTATTCTCCGTTTTGTCAGATTACCCAATCCCATTTATGATTTGAAGAAAACTCACCAGCTACATAATGCGCTCGCAAGATATCTGTTCGCCAGCTCTCTTTGAAGCATATCGCCCCATCCTTCCTGTTCACCTTGAGGCTCTCCTCCATTCAAGACCGTTCTCCCTCGAATCTCCTGGACAAAGTTGACGTCTGCTCCTAACCCGTTGAGATTACTCCTAACATAGGGATATAGCGGCTCCGTCCATAGTTCATCCTCAGTCTTGTTCAACTGGCCTTCCGGTATCAAAGCAAAGGAGCTTTCGTTTATAGGCGGAATAGGAGCTATTTTCGAGGTAAGGTTTCCAGGAAGCAAGCGTAGAGCAGCCAAAATGATGTATTGATGTGGGGGCCAAGCGTTTGGCCCGTCCCTTGATAACAGATTCAGCGACTCGGAGTATTAGTACTGTAATACCAGTCATGAAGCACTCACCATTTCAGATCAGTCTCCACAAAGGTAGCAGGAAATGTCCCATTCCATCGATTCATCGCCATATTCACACTGGAAAATGCCTTCCACGCGTTATCACCGCTCTCCATGACTTCGTTCGGAATGATTCCACTCCAGTACGGATAAAAATTAGCCGCAGTGAATATCATGTTTTGCCTTCCTTCTCGAATGTTAAAGTCGTAGAATGCAAATTTTGTCGCATTCCAGAATAGATCCAAGATACCAGAACGAAGGCGTTCGGCCGAAGCGAGATTGCGCTTCGCATCGTCTGACTCCTGAGGATAGAGTGAAGCCAGGAGAATGTGGTTCCTGTAAAGTATACTATTAAGATCCACAGGAACGGTATTGCGTACGTCTGGAAACAATATGTCTCTTCCGTTCATCCACCGTGAAGAACGATCCCATCCACTTTCAGCGCCGCTAGCAAGCTCAGCATACAAATCTGACACGAAACAACCTGTGCAATTAAGAGCAGCAGCATCATGATAATCCGACCAGTAGACCTCCGGACGTGGTGCCGAGTTCTTGACGTTGTAGAACGCAAGAAGATGGGTTTGACCAGATGTTGGGGAAGTAACATTGATGGATCGATGCTGCCACCACCAGACTAGCTCTCTCTTAGTCATAATATTCAAATAATGAGTCAACGAAAGCACTAGGAGAGGCAGCGTCACGTACCTCTGCGAGCGGTAAAGCTCGTTTCAGGGTGAGTTTATCATTGGTCACATTAATGTAACGATGAAGCATCTGAATGAAAAGCGGAGGTTGAGAACGATTGAGGTCTAGAACACGGACAGAGATATCAAGATGAGATCACAAAGGACGTGCAAATAGGCAAGACACACAGTAGATTCGTCCTCCGTTCGGTATAAACCCATATTTCTCGATCTCGTCCATGAAATTTTGCAAAGTGTCATTTGCGACGTCGAATAGTTCAGATGCTAATAAACCCTCCATGATCCAGAACGAATCCCAGTAATACGGTTCACGATCCAATTCAGAAGGAACGACGAAGGAGTGATTGAGAGGGAGGATAGTGGTTTCGCATCCCAGGCCATTACAAAAGTTGTGCTCCTTCCTTCGACGAACTAGCTGGGCCCATATCATATGCACAGCTTGAGTAAATGCCTTGACCAAAGGATCTGGAATGTCCTTCAAGAATACAGGATCTGGATTGAACGCGTTAACGAGAACAGGTTCCAAATCTGCGTCGTCGCCCAAGAAATACGTGTCGACAAAATCCATGATTTCTTCGAAAGTTGCATGAGCGTGATCACCATCATGGATAGCTTCAAATATGTCCAAGATACTGCTCGTCTGGAGCAAAGGAGGCTTCATCACGAAGTAGTTTTTGTCCTCTATGAGATTAAGGCTCCAGAGATTCGCAAGGCTAACAAGCTGTAGAAGCTACACAAATCAAAGACCACCATCAATAAAAATACTAGCGAGGGTATAATTAAAGCATACGTACATCGCCTGGACAAAAGATCTTGGAAGGACACCAATCCTGGAGCGAGGGACTGTCAACGCCTCCGGGCGGTATAATATTGTCTATGGGGGATGTAGCAGTTGGGAACGCCTTGGCAGTTTGAGTGAAGAGCTCCCTCGAGAGAGATACGTTGACTTTGGAGGCCCGTGGGTGGGCTGGGAGGAGAATCACGATTGATATAAAGATAAGCAAAGGAAAAGAGAGCATTGAATCCAAGTATTAGAAGTCAATGAGTGCCTGCACAGTACAGTTATATATCGACTGATTGCACTGTATCAGTGGGGAAGGTGTCACAAGAATCCTCCGAGTCATATTGTATAGATTGAAGCACGCCTTTGGCTTTCTGCTGGATATCTCTGAAGGGGTCATAAGGTCTTGACATAGCTGCCACATACTACCAACGTGGCTTCTGTGGACGAGCCTCCTGCAAGCTAGTCTCTCACAGCCAGACCCTAACGAAGTTACCTTATGACTAGCTGTTAGGAGATTGGCCCGTTCAACCCGAAATTGGCAAATTAATTATATATATATAATTAAAAGAAGCCAATGGCCCATTGCTTACACGTTCTTTTTGTACGGCGTACAGAGGCGCCACAGTCCTAGATTCTAGAAACGTCAATGCAGACTGTATAGTAGATTGAAGCGCACCTTTGATATAGGTTTTGAAATAGTAACAATAGGGTCCTGAACAACTTTGGGCTGTCTCTGCTTCCAGTTGCTAACGGTATACTTAAATGTCGGAAATTTCATTTCGGCCTTACAAGGCCGTGCCTTATAAGGCCGCATTTATGCTGATTTTCGTGTAAGTGGCTATTTTTCTGTCTATGTTGCTTTAAGGGGTCTTTTCCTTACTCTGAAAGGGAGTACCTGTCCACCCCGTATTTTTGAGATACAAATCGGCGATGTACAAGGAGTAACGCATCCTCACACTTCAAAATCAAAACCTTTGGCGGTCCCTTATTAAATTTCTTCCTCCGTATAAGCGCTCGTAATGCCGTTATAAGGCCATTGCGCCACCTTGCGGCCTCCTGCCGAAGATTTCCCGAAGGAGGATATTGTGGCCGTTGCAAGCTATTACAAGCTATTACAACGGCTTACAAGGCCGATAATATGAACGTTCGCTTATAAGGGCCGAAATGATTTTTCCGACATTATTGCGGTAGTCCACGCGCTTCAGTTCCCGAGTCCAGTCACTGGGGGTATGAGTATTTACAGGAGAAGAACCAGAATGATGTTGATTTTTTATTGTAAAAGAACGACAGAAGCAGTGAGGGAAGCATAGTCCAATGTACTGACGATGCGGAATGAGACGCGTCGTAAGAAAACCTCCGATGCTCGGCATCTCAACTGTATCCTCCCCGTGAGAACCGGGTACAGATCTGACAAATCTGATTCATGGTCGAAGGCGGGCCATCACGGAATCCGCCAAAACATGGTCATGCATGGATCATGCTGGCCAACCATCCATAGTCATCTTACAGTTCCATGCATAATCCAAGTATGGAATACCATGGCCAGCATATTCCATTAAGGGCCATGACTTCAGCGGACTTCGTGATGTCAAGAGAAGGTACATAGTACGTAGCCAATTGTTAATTTCATTTCATCCGGATCCAAGTTGAAGCCTCCCTCAGGCCTCGTGTCTGAATTTATGTAAACATAAGCTTGATCTAGATCAGAAAGAAGGAAGATGAGCAACAGTAACACGCCGGAAGTACGTTTCTATCGGCTCGACGGATAGATGAGCAGATAGGTGTACAGAAGTAGGATGTATTTGAAGTTCAGATATATATACAAATAAATGCTATATTTTGACTCTAAATATTCGTACAGAAAGAACGTATATCTGGAAACCCCTAATTACACTTGATAGGTAAACAAAAAGATGGCACATGTAATCTATGTAAAGATGTACAAAAAGACGCCTAATTTGTATAGCTATTCGAACAAAAGAAAGATAACCTTTTAAAGCTCCGGATACATGTCCAGAAATCCCGTATATCTGAAGCACATATACAGGTGCAGATAGGAGTCCAAATGGACCATCTATCCAGAGTTCAGATAGGTCCGCAGATATATCGTATTTCCGGAGTCAGAATAGGACGCAGGCGCGTCAGTGGCTTGACGCAGTCGCGTTTCCAACGCGTCCACGGCAAGGCGCATCTGCGTCAGAAGTCGTCGTGTACGCTGTTGCTGCCAAGTTTGGCTTTGCGTGTAGCATCGGCCCGTCCTTCCCAAGACGATAAACGTGTGATGGTCTTGAAAGCGTTGTCTTGCAAAACGTAGATGCCCTGGATTGACTTGGTGAGCTGGAATACCTTGAGGGACGGGGTAAAAACGCACCCTATGGTTCGTCCGCAGGTTGTCCACTTGTCTATCCCAACACGCTGCCCACAGATCCTTGCATACAAATTTGATGACGTCCAAGGTTTCTGTAAATAGAGATCTGTCCCGACATAATCTAAGGACAGTTAGAGTGGTATTGATTACACTGTAAAGAGGTATACGTACCTCTCTGCAAAGTTCGCGCCAACATGCAATCCGATAGCTTCAAGACGCGTTCTGATAGCTTCTTCCTCTTCATCCACTGCAGCGTTTTTCCCTGAACGAGAATTGAGACTGATCAGGACGGTCGAGTCTCTGGGGTTTTCGGTCTTTAGAGGCAAAGTCGATAGTGCAGGTTGTGGTGGTGGGATCAGTCCGGCATCGACCATTTCTTTTTCTATATCCTCTTGGACCGAGCAGTCACTACAGCTGAAGATTCACGTAGAGTGTTGACGACTTCGATCAAGAAATAGTCCATCATTGCGCCGTCGACATAGCGCATTGGCGGATCGGCCAGAGTAGCGGGACTCGGAGTGACCAGCGAGCTGGCGGATTTGGAGGAGCTCGAGATCTGTATGGAAGGGCGACTGGACATGGTGGTTGATGGAAGAGGAGACACGGCGAGTAGTTGTACCAATGGATGATCTTCATGGGCTCCCGGAAACAAGTGCACCGACAGCGGATGAAGTTTGGACCGTACGAGGCACAGTCTGAGTGGAGGTTCGAAGCGAGGAACGAAATAGCATCTGACGCCAAGTGCTGCACAATGAACTGAGAGAGAGTGGAGGGTAACTCTGCATTATCCTCATGTGGAGAACTTTGTTGGTTGACCTTCACAGAGGATTCCAAAAATACGGGCTAACAGCTCGACGGGCAAAGACGGAGGAATGGCCAGTTGGGATGGCAAACATCCAAATCTACACCCAAGAATGTACATACAACGCAGATACGAAAGCAAGAAACACGATAGCAAACAGAAAACAACGACGCTAAAGAAAAAGAGGAGAAAAGCCCCAATTGCTCAGCCAACAAGTTCCCTCGCCCTATCAACGGCGTCGCAGGCATCTCTCAATCCAAATGCTGCTTTGAAGACGAATTCCTCTCGGTGCTTTGAAGAGCAATTCGGGCAAGCGCCATTGCTTTTGTGGGTATATTTGAGTACTTGCTGATGAGCTTCATGTTCTGAAACATTTGTGAGTGAAAAGACTGATGGATACTGATTCAAAACGTACCGATACCGAACATTCTCTCTTCACTGACCCGGACTGAATATACCAGTTTGAATCCCTTCGACTTGTCTTTGCACCTCCACTCCTGCAATCTGCGTCTCGGTGTGCGACGGGTACAGCCGATTTTGCAGGCTTTGCCGTTTCTAAAGGACAGGACGTACACCCAAGCATCCCTCTTCACCCTAGCGGAAACTGGCCTAACCACCCAGTCATGGAAAACCAGAAACTTGCGGAAACGGTGAATGAACGATATGTAGAGTAGCATATCACGTACCACCATGAGTACGTGAATGTATTTGGGGCTTTGAGGACGTGTAGGCCCAGGCGGCAATGACAGAGGCGGGAGGCGGTGACCAAAGCGTCGGTCGCGTGATTATTGCTCGCGTCAATTCCTTCCTCCCAACTCCCTCTCATTTGACAACGCCCCCGAAGCTCAAACCTTCTGGCTCCAAAGCTGCTTCTGGTAGTAAAGCCAACAAGCCTGCCGCGAAGAAGTGGTCACATGCGCCTTTTGGAAGGAGTGATTCGAAGGCGACTTCAAACGAAGAGTCTCTATCTGACCGGGAAAGTGGGGGCACATCAGTGCTTGCGAAAACGACAGAGACGATATCCAAGCCGGTCAAGAAAGCCCCAGCAGAGCAGCCCAAACCCAAAAAATCTTCTATCACTCAACGAGTTGTGCGCAAGAGACTACCACCGAGTCCAGAGGTTGACGAAGGTTTGGGAGACGAAGAGGATCAGTTGGATGAAATGGATTATGATATACCCCTTGAACCTCTGGGACCCGTGCCCGAAGAACCTGATGTCGATGCGAGCGGAGAAGATGGTCTGAGAGATGGAAGCGAGATACCCGTACCATTCACCGGGTCTCTACGTCATGGTAGTGAAGGGCAAGAGGAAGAGGTTGCGGATAGTGAACAGCAGGACTCACCTTCTGACCCAGAGGCTGATGTAGAGGCAGAGGTTGACGCGAGAGAAGATGAAGGAGTCCGTCTAGACAGAACGAGCTTCAAAGCCAAGGATGATATTCGAGAAGTTTCGCCAGTGGTTGACATGGCTGATGACGGTCCTGGTGACAAGGCCGGAAAGGGAAGGTCTCCTACTCCAGTAGCATCTGCAGCTCCTACCGCCGTCCCTGCCAAGTCTGTCCCTAGTCGTCAGCCTTCCGACTCTGGTTCTTCACGCTCCAAACCTGCTCCCAAAGCTACTACCAATGCTGTTGCTGGACCGTCTCGTGTAGGTCCAGCTTCAGAGAACGCAACCGAATCTGCTACCCTCAAGATTGGACCTCCGAAGAAAGTTTACTCGGGAAGTAATGGATTTCCCAGGGATAAACCCAAGAGAGACCTTCCCAAAACCATAACACCGATTACCCCTCCTCCACGCACCAATACTGACAAGTCTCGACCTCGTACACCAAAACTATCACCGAATGCTCTCAAACAACTTGCAGAGTTTGACGCTTTCATGGCGCCTCTCTTCCCCGAACCCGCTCCGGCTGTTACACTTCCCGCACCTGTGAACGGTGCCAACGTTACTGACAACCATGGACATCCACCGTCTCCTGTCTCACCGTCTTCGCCTCAGAACAACCTCAATGCTAGAGATAACGATACCCCGCCTCGGCCCCATTCACCATCCCAGGCCCGGGTCAAAGATACACCAACGTCTGACCATGACACTAATCCCTATCCCAATGGAGTTCTCGAACCCGAACCACTCACATCTGAACACCTTCAACCATCCAACCCTTCTCCTTCCTCTCCCAAACGTCGAACCATAAAATCCCAGATGAAACCACGTTCTCCAGGACCGCTTAAACATGCACCTATGAAACCTATGAAACCAATGACTCCGAACAGAATGAAAGCCATGTATAACTCAGTCGGAAAGAGTATGTTTGAACAACCAGACTCCACGATACAACAATTCAGTGATGATGGTACTGAACCTTCAGCGAGTCAAATCTCACAATTTGAGTCGCCTGAGAAACAACGGCAAGTGGCGACTCCACTTCTACAGAAAGGAGGAGGATTGTTGAGTCTTGGTCTTGAAATGAAAGGGACGAAAAGGAGCAATCCTTTCAATAGGCTGACTACGGTGACTGAAGTGGATATGGATGTACGTCAGAAAGGAGAAGCGCTTGCTGAGAAGCATAGGAAGCAGATCTTGTTGGAGAGGAATGGTGGTGAGATACAGAAGAAGAGGGTCGAGGATATCCAGGCTGAGCGGATGAATGCACCAGGCAAGGGTAAAACGGTTATGTTCGTGGAGCCTACACCAACGCCCACACCAGAGGATGTTCCGGCTGAGCCTCCCGAGTATGAAGATGGTGATCAGGAGTGGCCATCAGAAGTGAGAACTGGGTCAGCAAGAGGTGTCAGGGCCATGGAATGGGGTCTGAAGACGGATTGGTCTGACCCTTCGTCTTCGGTGACAGTCTGCATTGCAGGTGGCCGTCGTCGAGGAAGAACTCTTCGGTGAAGAAGATGAGGGATTGCGGGTGCGTCAGTGGCTTGACGCGGTCACGTCTCCAATGCGTCCACTGCGAGACGCGTCTACGTGAAAGAATACCGTAGTAGTGATGTGACAAAGGGGCCAATAAATTGAGTGCAATTGGAGTTCGTAACTGGTTGATGTCGGCATCATATGAATCGGTCAGTGCGTGAGTTGTGACTCTGTACGTTTCTTATCTTTTCTTCTCTCCTTTTATCTCAGTGATTCAGCAAGCCCTCGCAAAGGTCTGATTAGAATCAGAGGTACCAGGAGTTGGTAACCACACTCTGACTGCATCCTCCATTTGCCCTTGACCTTCTGGAGCGTTAACAATGATACTTGCCACCAGCAAAACGTTCCACTCACCCAAATTCAACCACGAATCTCGCAACAGGATACGTGCTGTAGTCGAAAGCATGGTCTGCAACGTAATTGAAGCGTTCTGCAGATAATGGTATAATCAAGAGGATTACCGGCAAGGGATAAAAACACACCTGAATTGCCGTAGAGGTTACCTTGAGTGCCATTTTCAAATCCAAGAGGCCCGTTATTACAACTCAAAGCTACAGAAATTGGATCAAAACACTACGATATTCTGTCCAACTTGAACAGGACTCTCCAGCACCATTGCAACCCCGAGGACTCTAGTTACCTCGTCGTTGTTCCCCTCAGCTACACCATGAGCATCAGCAGCAGCTCTGGCTTCCACTAAAATATTCACAACTGCTGGCCCACCCATCAATTTGCATGCTCTGTCCAACTTGAACAGCACTCTCCAACACCATTGCAACCCCGAGGGCTCTAGTTACCTCGTCGTTGTTCCCCTCAGCTACACAACGAGCATCAGCAGCAGCTCTGGCTTCCGCTAAAATATTCGCAACTGCTGGCCCACCCATCAATTTCCATGCACTTCCCAAACCTCCCACTGAGACCTTCCACGGTCCTTGAAATGATCGAGCATTTCAAGCCGCTGGTCACTCAGCTGGTCCTGCTCATGGCCAAAGTGACCAAAACCTTCAATTTAGAGGGGCTTGGATTAGCCTTCCATTTGTGAGAGATGGTCCTCTTCCTGCTTGAAGTCTTGACGAGGTCAATGAGAACACTACTAAATCTATTGAGTCAGAGTGTGAGATGCAGCAAAAGTGAACACGCACTCTTGCTTGGGCTTGTCTGTCAAAAGGACAAAATGGTTTTCCCAATCGGAGGTGGTCTAAAAAATCGTATGAATCATGAGAAGTGTCAGCATTGAAGAACGCTCCCAGTCACAAATCAACGCACCTGATATTTAAGATACAAATCATCCATGAAAGTTTTTCCTTGGTTCTGGTTTCCAAGGAATGAGGAACCTGGAGTATAAGCGTCAGCTTGGAAAGAAAAGGAGGAGAAAAAACTACCTTGCTACTGTACTGCAGATCTTCACACAACGGTGTCTCCTTCGCGAAGAAAGACCGATGTGGCGATAGAAGCGCAATCTATCTGCACCAGAGGACGAAACGCATTCGTCTTCAGATATTGTAGCACCGAAACGAATTCGAATGCCAGAGAGGGAGGGAGAGAGAAAGAGCGAGAGGAAGTTCAAGATGGTTTGATTTGTGAGATGGTCCTCTTCCTGCTTGGGGTCTTGACGAGGGCAATGAGAGCACTACTAAATCTATCGAGTCAGAGCGTGAGATGCAGCAAAAGTGAACACGCACTCTTGCTTGGGCTTGTCTGTCAAAAGGACAAAAATGGTTTTCCCAATCGGAGGTGGTCTAAAAAATCGTATGAATCATGAGAAGTGTCAGCATTGAAGAACACCCCCAGTCACAAGTCAACGCACCTGATATTTAAGATACAAATCATCCATGAAAAGTTTTCCTTGGTTCCGGTTTCCAAGGAATGAGGAACCTGGAGTATAAGCGTCAGCTTGGAAAGAAAAGGAGGAGGAGAAGGAGAAAAGAACTACCTTGCTACTGTACTGCAGATCTTCACACAACGGTGTTTCCTTCGCGAGAAAAGACCGATGTGGCGATAGAAGCGCATTCTATCTGCACCAGAGGACGAAACGCATTCGTCTTCAGATATTGTAGCATCGAAACGAATTCGAATGCTAGAGTGGGGGAGAGAGAGAAAGAGCGAGAGGAAGTTCAAGATGGGAGTCAAGACAATAGATTAGACCCTGACGCAAGTTGATTACTCCTTCCCACACGTGACGCAGAACAATAACGCAGACTCAGACTGTATCATACCAGTGTATCCGATGTCGATAATCCTGTAGATAATAGACAATGCTAGGAGAAGCTCAGCGGGCACCCCGTCATGCAATAGCTTTCGTTGTCACTTTGATATTGAGATAAAATCAAGTTATAATTCAGAACTACAAGTCACATAATAATACATATTATCGTAACCTTATGTCCCTGTCCGACAGAACCAGCCTTCAACGTTATCAGACCCTGCCTCCAAGTCCAACGCTATGCAAGGCAACCCACTGATCAAATTGAGGGTATTGCTTGTCTGAGATGTCTAAAGTTTCCTTGGCGGGACCCGATAGTTTGTTGAAGAACGCATCATCGTAGCAGTAACGAGGTAAACGTTTCACGATCTGGCTAGTAGACTCCTGCTCCGTATAGCGGCGCTTCTTGGATGCAGGAAGGCGCTTGCGGAATCCAATTTGCTTCATCGACCGCTCATACGAAGCCGCACCTTGCACGTCAATGTCATGGAGAATGGGGCCGATAGCCTTGTGCCTGTACTTTGGAACAAGAACCTTAAATCCAGCTGGGTTCTCGTCATCTGTATATTCGGAGGATTGACCGTCAACGTCGAGGTCATCAAGGAGAACTTGCCCAATTCGATGTTCCAGATGATCGTTAACCTCGAGGAGCTGTTCGACGTGCTCACGACGCTTGTTGAGTTTCTGCGTAGTAAGATAAGCAAACTCAGCAGACTGCAGTGAAAACTGTCTGAAAACTCACCTGTATCTTGCGGGAGCGAACCCTCATCCTATCATTTGTGTAGTCTTTATACTCTTTTACTCGAGCATCAGCTTCTGCCTCGCTTTCGTCTGCACGAGGAAGAGACCTCTTGTATGCACCCTGGACCTGCACCACGAAACTCCAAATGATAGCTTGCATTACTTCTGACGACAAGTCAACTGTCTTCCCCGCATCGTCTAACGCTCCAAATACTGCCGCAGCGATGTTTGAGACAACGATCTTGTTCCATGGGATCTGTTTCCAATTCTCGCCAAAGTAGAGAGAATACTGGAGTGCACCCTGGGGACCAGCGTGAGTTCCGATAAGGTGACTGAGAGCGATTTCTTCGTCAACAGGTTGATAATCGCCGCTGTGAAGAGTCTTGATCCCGCAAAGCTCCTTGAACTCATCGAGGATATCAGTCTTACAACAGTGAGCGTCAGGTCTGGGCAGGCAACAACAAGATATACATACATTCAGCTGTTTCCTGATTTTGGGGGGCAAAGTATCATAAGTCGTCTTCTTCAGCTCCATTTTATGGCCATAGCTGCCTTGCTTCGTTGCACGCTTCCCACGACGTTTGGCTGCGGACGTGGGTGTCCCTTGCGCGGCGGCCGGTGGAGTCTGCGAGTTTTGTAGGAGTTGTTTGATATCGCCTGTGAACTCCCGAAAGAGTGCTGCAAACCCAGCCTCTCCAGCGGTCGGAGCAGCGCTAGCGGGGACGGAATCAGAGGTGGTTGATCTGCTGACAGGAGCGGTTCCCGAATGGCGAGGAGGGGTAGAAGTAACCTGAGGACGATCCATGTCTACATCCCGATCGTCGCCGCGACTCTGAGATGGCTGAGATTGGGACGAGGGTGGCGATTGAGCTGAGTGTTTGGGTTTGGCTCGGAGTGTTTGTATCTCGTTGTCCTTTTGTAGCTGACACGTCGTTCAACCTCTATCCAAGCAGGCTAAAGAAGCACTCACCAAGTCCCGCTGGGCTTTTTGCATTTCGGCGGCGAATTGAGTGGACTGTTACGAGGTCACATGAGTTGAGGATCAGTCTCGAGCTATGTCTAAGAAAGTTAAGGAGGCACTCACCAAGTCTTGCCGGACTTTTTGAACATCTTCAGCAAATTGACTCCGCTGATATGAGTTAAGAATCAGTCTCACAGACTGGAGCTGCAGTGAATGCTCACCAACTCTGATATGACCTTTTCCGACTGGCTATACAGATTATGGTAGCCCGAAGCGGTCTCTTGAAGAATTTCGTACTGTTGTCGTGCTTCTCGGAGTTGTGATTGCTTGTAAAAAGGACCTATTAGTACTACAGAAACGAGAAAAAGAGAAAAAGTAACAAGAGGAAACAACCTGCTTCACGTACCAGTTCATCGTCCACATCCCGCTGCATTGATTCATCCTGCAAAAGCTCCTTCAGCTTCGATATCTCGCTTCTTTGGAAAGATAGGTCGTTGTTGGCTTCTTTGAGGGCAAGCTCCAGTTTTTCTTTTGCCGCGCGCTCCTAAGAACATTGTAAGTCACTGGCTATGTGCGGTTGGTAACCACTCACCCTGTCGAAATCTTCTTGGGTCAGTCCTGCCCCAGCGTGAAATTTTTCTCCATGGGGCCCAATGTTCCTGTCAGGTCCAACTTCGTCATCATTGGCTTCGACTCCGCGTTTACGGGATAAGGGTATGGATTGTCTGTTGGACAACTGAGTTTCATTCAGATTGTTTTCGTCAGATGTTGTTGGTCCCATGAAGTATGAGAGAACATTGTATCTTGATGAAGCCAGAGGCAGAGCTGGGAGCTCCTGTGTGGTAAAAAAATCATTTCTCGGTTTCAGGAGACAATTGTATTCCCATACCTTTGCTCCAGAAGATGAAATGCCAGCGGGGCCATCGTTGTTCATGATAAAACGTTATTAAAGTAGAAAAATAGGGTTGAAAAGAAATGGGGTAATGACTGTGGTCGATTTCAGCTGGGGCACCAGGCCGTTGAGGTATAACTGCACGGAGAGGGGTTATTATAAGTAGGTTCTCAGTACGGAAAATGTGCTACGCACCTGACTTGGTGCAAGAAGACAATTGGAGACTTAGAGAACAAAAAGAGCTGACGAAAGCACCAAATGTCCTCCATTTTTAGGATCAAAATTCCCTAGAGCGGTAATGAGAGCATGTGGAATCAGTTCTCGAGGTTTGAGCCCTAGAACCTAGAAGCAAGGTGAAGGGACGATAACGAATACACGTCTGTCATTTCTCCGACTTGGCACCGGGGAGAGTTGACGCACAATTCCGGCCAGAAGTGTGAATTTGGTTCTGTCCACAAGGTGACCACATACATTGTTCAACGTTTTAGAATGAGAACCTCATTATTGATAATGTACGGTACGTTCAACTCTACAATTGAAGCAACTGAGGTAGTTGTCGCCCACGACACTCCTGGAACCACTGGAGATGAGGAGCAAAGCTGTGAAGCAGCATGTAAGTATTGTTTTCGAAAGCAAAAGCACGATACTGACCGCTTCGCGATGACTTGAGCCTTTTTGGCATCTCCCTTCTGGAGATTGACAATGTTCCGGGCATTCTTCTTGCCAACTCGCATAATGATGATGTCCCCGTGAACGAAAAGAGCTGGATTGACAGGGAGGCGTTTGTGTCGTCTGAAGAATAACCGAAACCGTGTTTTTCGGTACACCACGTCCGGTGTCATGGACATACGGCTGAAGAAATGGCCAAGATTCTAATTGATGCTCAAGCAACGGCATCCGTTCGACTTGATGCAACCTGGGCGGCCGTGAGGAGACGGTCGGGACTCGGACAAGATGTTTCAAAGATGTGGTGGATATCCTGACGGCAACAACATTAAAGACATGGGATGCCTATACCGAATCAGTTGACATGAGTATCGTCGATGAAAGTAAAAACATACATCATTGACATTGTATGTGGTACGTGTCATTTTCGTGAAGTTAACGAGTGGAAGATTGAAGCGCAGCCCGCTGCGAGTTCAGGAGAAGGTGGAGGAATATGGGAAGAGGAATACGACAAGTCGTACCTCTTTGAGAAAATGAGTGACGCGTGCTCAGTGACTAGCGTGAAGATAACAATAAGAACAGCTGCCTCCTTCTCGTTCTTCAGATAAGTCAGATGAATAGCGTGAAAAGTCAGACGACTAGCGTGAAGATAACAACAAGAGACGCGGTCAAGTGCTATCGATGCGTCGGGACCATCGGATGCGGAAATTGACGCATTGCGTCATGTTGGCTCAGGATCACCAAAAGGACTACATGAAGCTTAAAAGCCCAGCCAGAGAACACGATCATAGACAATTAGGCATAAGTACTATTGGTCAAAGGGAATGTTGGAGTCGAAATTAGGAAGAACCCTTCTTTCTTGAAGGCCGCCCGTTACCCTGGGATGCACCGCCGTCTTTTCCACAAACCTCCTCGTCTCCTTGCCTGTCTTTCCCTTTCTCCGTCCTCCTCACCCTGGCTGCTTCTGTATCCTTCATAGTCTTCAGCTGATCTCTGAGAAGGAGATCGGCACCCCAATGATCCGCATGATCTCTGAATAACTCTATAGCATCCTCTATCTGTAAGACATCAATGATAGCTTGAACAGTACGAAATGCAGCACTGACATGGTTCCTGGCCTTTTCCTTCGCGAGCTGGTTTTGATTGTTCAAGTTCAAGGTCGCGTCAAGATACTTTTTAATCGCTGCTCTGGCAATCCCCTGAATGAGAGATAAGCGACTACGGAAGGGTAATTGGAGCACGAGTGCTTACCCGATATTTCTTTTTGTTGATGCTCATCCCACCCTGCTGTTTTCACCGTGAGCTCCATGTTGGCTGGAGGGTGGATCCGTACGACCTCTGCTTGAGAGGAACCTGATGACGTTTCTTCATTGACAGTCGATGCTCCTTCATCATCCAGAGGCGTCATGGGTGATGGCGGGCTGTCAGAGGAGTTGGAGACACGATGCGGATGGGGCTCAGCCCTTTACGTTTCAATGTTGTGTAAGGGTGACATAGAGGCCTCTCCGGGAGGACTCTATGGATTGAGAGGGACCGAGCGGCACGTCTGGGTATGACTGTAGCATATAGAGGAATGACTTTGGGACGAGCAGCGGTCCTTGGGGAGAATGTGGAACTAGTGTGGAGAACTTTGGAGAAGGGAAGGACATTGTGAAGTGTTGTCGTGTGCCGGCGCAAAGGGAGTGAAGGAAAGATGTGAGATAACCGTGATTGTACTGCGAGTGTAGACGGAAAGATGCGAAACTGTGATAGACCGCGTGTTAGAATTCGAAGGTGCGCGCTTGTTTATTGTTCTCTAGTTCCTCGGCATGTGAGAAATGTAGAAGGAAAGATGTGAAGTAGCTGCAATAAGGAAGATGTGAAGTAAATGTGATAGACCGCGTGTAGGATTCGAAGGTGCGCGCTTGTTATTGTTCTCTGATTCCCTTCGCACGTGAGAAAACAATAGAGAAAATGTCTGGTCATGAGCTGAGAAGTAAAGATAGAGAACTGTCTTGAAGTATGGGTGGCCGTTGAAATACAAGAGAAAGAGGTCATGGGTTATCGAATTCCTCAATGACACCTTTCACCTTCACCACCAACTCCAAAACACCGAAAAGCAAGAACGGGAAATACAAGCTGCGTTGCACTCCTGGCTGGGCACCAGGGCGCAGTTAGCGTGTGTGACTGCCCATCCACTGGGAAGTCATGTAGCCTCCGGAGGTAAGTGCACAACTTTTTGGGCAGGAAAGCCTTACAGGTGCATGTAGGCCAAGAGGGGACGCTTGTCTGGAAACTTCAAGACAAGAAACTACTGGGCTCACCAAACTGGGGCTGGTGACCGGGGAGTTACGACTGCTTTAGCATGGATGATTAGACCAGATGATACCGATGATGGGCTGGCGTTGGGACTGATGATGGATATTTATGCATCTGGCGTCGCAGCCGAAAGGAACAGAGTGTAGGCCAGCAACTTCTGCTGAGAGCAATGGGCATTGACTCGACTTGCGATCTAGTTCACCGAGGTGTACTGCAACCATCTCGAAGGGGGAGAGAATGGGCAGGAAATAACCAGCCATCGCATTCGACGCGAGCTCCAGCCAGCTGGCTGTCGTCCATCGGCTGAGATCGTTCACAGATTCGTAGTCGACCCATTGATGAGGCTGACCACAGTAAAATCGACAAGGATCAAGAACCACTGGCCCCAGGCGGTCGGTTTTCGGACAGACAGCTGCCCGTGGTTCCCGAAATCTGGAGTTTCGGAAGAGAGGATGGCGAAATGTGAGTAGATGTGACATGACGTTCTTACAAGCTGACTCACGTTGGAGAACAGACATATACTCGATGAAGGAGGGAAAATTACTGTGACAAAGACCACCGGCGTGGTGATGTAAGTGATCTGAAAGAGCGATGTCTTTCTTTCTGAAACTGCTCAAAAGCGGTGGTGCTGCAATCAGCGTCAAAGACAATGCATATATTCTGGACGATACGTCACAGGGTGTCGCTCTCTACAAACTTTCGGGTGCAGAAAGACTCAAGACATTTGCTGTGACGACCAACGAACGACGTTCAAGAAATGTTGGCTTCCATGACGGAGGAAAAGCTCTGATCTCCGGAAGCGATCATGGTGATGTCTACATTTTTGACCGAAGGACTGGTGAGGTCAACGACATCATCCAGGTTGGGTGTAAAGATTGGGTACAATCCATAACGGTAAGTGACTTTCGGACTAAACGGAGTATAATCGTCCCTGAAGCTAGGAGCAGACGACAGAGATGGAGGGTGTACCGATAATAATCATTGGTCGATCGGGGGAAAATTTGGGACAGACTGCTCTCCAAGTCTGGGAGAGGGAGACGCCTGCGCCAGAGAGGGAGGGAGTACGCCAGGGGAGACTCCTGCAAGACTTCTACTGGTGGCAGGTAATTTGTGTGTTGTTATCCATTCTTTTTGTCATGCAGAATCTTCCGCCAGTGAGTGTTCTGATTGTTTGACCGTTTCCGTTGCTCAGACCATCTAAACAGGGAGCACGCGAATGGATGGAGATTGTGACCGGTCTTGACCTGGGAATAGAGAGCGTAGCTGATCGTGATATTGATACTCTGTAATGTAGCTCAGAGAAATGGCTGTATGCATGATATATATAATGAACTTACTTGATAAAAAGTGAGTGTTCTGATTGTTTGACCGTTTCCGTTGCTCAGAACATCTAAACAGGGAGCACGCGAGTGGATAGAGATTGTGACCGGTCTTGACCTGGGAAGCGTAGCTGATCGTGATATTGATACTCTGTAATGTAGCTCAGAGAAATAGCTGTATGCATGATATAATGAACTTACTCGATAAACCTGGATCGTAAATCAGGGTTTTGCTCTTCCTCCTGCAGACTTGTTTGTCACGACCCATAACCAGTCGACTGCCACTAGACTTTGGGAGAGAGAGCGTGGATAGCCTTGAACTTGATACTCTGTAATGTTACTTAGTAAAACCGGCTGGACCTGTGGTATAACGGACTCACCTACATAGTTCTCCAATAAATTGACGGATTCTTCTAATCTCCAACGGGGCATTCTAGCTGTCCGGATGGAAATCGTGACGTCTTTCCCATGAAAGAAAGTATTCAGGTTGAGTCTACCCGACACGAGTTTCGTGGCAGTCTATCCGGGAAAGAAGGATGAGAGATGAGGAATCGTCGATTTTGGTCTTGATGTGAGCCATGCTAAGAGCGGATCTTGGCACAGTGAGCATTTAGGGCGAACCTATAATGCTTGGGACTACCCGACACGAGTTTCGTGGCAGTCTATCCGGGAAGAGAGAATGAGAGATGAGCGTATGAGGAGACTTTGCAAACTCCGAACGCGTCTAACTCCGAAAGCGTCTGTTGTTGTTTGGCTGCAGCGTTAACTGGCAAACTGACCCAATTCGCGCCTTTGACTTTCTCCTCTAGCTCTCATCTTCAAAACTCCGACCGTAGACTGCTGCGCGCAGCTATCCTGATTATAACTTGAATTCGCTTCGAGTTAATATCCTTGTAACGCAGACTTGCCCTTGGCCGACAGTTTAGGTATGCAGTTTTATTCATCTTTCCGTTATTGCTGCTCATCTTGTACCCATCCTCAGTCCTTTCACGGTAGGTAGAGCACCAATCTAATCTTGCCAGAACAACACTGAAATTGTCTTCACAGATGTCTAGCACTTCGAAGTATTCGGTGAAAGACCTCATCAAAGATCCTAGTATCCTCACTCTGTTTGCGAAGCCCGGAACTCGTATGTTTTGCCATCACTTCCCCTGGATGTGCAATGCTAACCAAACCATAGCTCTCAAATCCTTCGATGGTTTATGTGGCAATCATGTTGGAGAGGTCCTAGTATCCACACCTAACATGTCAACCCTCTACCGCCCTCCTCTGAACCAATGCTCCGTCCGAATGAGGAGAGATGGTCATTTTGGCCCAGACGACCCTCTGTACTTTCCTCAGCCATTCCATCGTCCAACTGCCCATCTTGCCGTCATCAGAGCCCCCCAACCCTCACCTGATCACCCATTCGCCGTCGCTTGGATCGTCCTCAATGATTCTCATTTCGAGCTCTCCACTCAGACATTCTGCATCGGATTCGGCTTCTTAGATAGACGTCTTCGTTCCAAGCTTGTTGCTTTGAGCGATACCGTCTTCAAGTCAATACCACATGGGCAAGA